>CAWUFW010000392.1:1800000-2122500 GCA_963921515.1 Calotriton arnoldi | reverse complement strand
CATCGCGGCTCCCGTCCTGTCATAGCAAACTTGGATCCACCACTGAGTAAGAAAAAGTAACGATAACACTACTTACCTGCTAAGTGAATTTTAGCCCATAGGATAGCATTGGTGATTCTATGTGAAAAAGTTTCTAAGTGTCAACTTTTAAAATACAATAATATTCCTTAAAAATCACTACTGTTCCCAAAACGCTTTTACTCAACTGTTTACAGGAGATGTCCCAGGAGTGAATCTAGGATCCAGTCCTGTGGTTAGAAAAGTAATCCATAAAGTAACTAATTGCATTTAACTTGAAATTCACATTGAGCTCAATGTTGCATTGTTTGAAATTGTGTTGCCCATTGCAACAACTGTAACTACTGTACTTAAAAGTCTATTGCCTATTTGCAAAGTATTTAAACTAAAGTAATTCATTCTGAGAAAGTATATTTTGTAATGTAATGTATAATGTAATTACAATGTATTTTAAAAAATAAAATATCTAAAAATAAATAGTTTAAAAAATGTAGTAAATCAGTATCAAAAAATAAATATAACAATTAATACATTTAAAAATTGTCATTTACAAAACCTTTGAAATTCACTGGAAAAAACCATAGGTTTCAGACATGTTATAGTTAGGAATTAGCATTTAAAAAACCTTTGAAATTCACTGAAAAAACCATAGGTTTCAGGCACGTTATAGTTAGAAATTAGCATTTAAAAAACCTTACAAATTCACTGAAAAAACCATAGGTTTTAGGGACAGTTATAGTTAGTTGGACATTGCACTCGTACAAAACCCGTGAAATTCCCCCGTTATAGTTAGTTCAGGTAACTATAACTCGCGCCCGCAATGCACTGCTGATGACGTCACATATTACATCACTCATGACATGGTCAGTGACATCACTGATGACATCACTGATGACATCACTGATGACATCACTGATGACATCTCAAATGACATCACTGATGACATCATCCAGTGACTGTGTGTTTCTGTAAAGTTTAAATATGTTTAATATATATAGGGAAAGGCGTATTGAAGAATGAGTGGGTGTATAAGTGTCTGAATGGATGATTTAGTACGTGAGTGACTGACTCTACAAGTGAGTGATTAAACGTATCTTACTGAATGCATGGGTTAGTGACTAAACTGTGTGAATGTCTGTATCCGTCTGTTTGTTGGTGTGTAAGTGGATGCATGGATTTGCGAATAGCTACATGAGTGTCTATATGGGTTATTGATTGGTTATTGATTGGTTCTCGGAGTATCCTTCTGCAGTTTGATGCCCAGATAGACAAAAGCATCAACCTGCTCCAGGGAAAGCCCATCCAGCTTTCTTAGCATTGGGGAGTTAAAAAAAATAAAATAAAGTCCATAGGAATTTTCCTTTTTTTTTTTTTTTTTTTTTACATTTGGGCCACGGGCAGTGCATGAGGGGGGGACAGGGAAAGACAGATACACACGCTCACTCACTCACTCACTCACTCACTCACTCACTCACACTCACACTCACACTCACTCACCTGAGGTCCTTGTCACTCTGTTGCTGTCTTTTCTGATTACAGCCACCTCGCTGAGGGCATTGTCTAGCAGACTGTTAGCCTCTCATCCGCTTTCTAATCAATCTGCTCTTCTCTGTACAACACTGCTCTTGAAGCTCCTCTCATCCACACAAATTTGGGGTGCCTGTGAGTCCAGGTGTCCACATACTTTTGCAACAGACCAAACTCTTATTACACGTGGGGCCACTTCTTCCTGAAACAATAAGTACTGTGTTGGATGAGTTCTGCTCAGGCACCTACTGATAATAGAGAATCTTATAGAAGGTAAGTAACATGTACAGGAGTAGGAGGCATTGCTACTCTGGAGTCCTCCGCCTCTGTGCAAACACCATGAGTACGAGGCTCCCAGATTACTGATGAGGCACCACCTCTTGCACCCTCTTGTCATTACATTGACTCAGGTACCTAAAAGACTTACAACTTTGATCCTGGAGAGTTGCAGTGGAGATCCATAACAGTGTTGTCATTATGGAGCCTTTATGGCATGTTTGAATGATATTTTAACTTTTATTTCTTACTTGGATGCCGTAGATATTAAGATTGATTTCTCTAAGCAGTAATCTTTAGCCAGTGCAGCATAACTTAATACTCTTTTTCAAATGTTCTCCTTCAAGATTTGAATATTGAGGCTTCTTTTCAAGTGTCTTCTCTTTTCATTTTTCGATGAAGAATCTTGAATTTTTATTTGTTTTTAGCCTTGCTCATGCATAAGCAATTTGAGCCTTTGTTCTCCTGTGACAATGACTTAATGACTTGGAAAATGTCCTTTTTTGGCTGAAATGACCTCTTCCATTGGTGACTTGCAAGCTTTTCCTTCATAAGAGCCTTACATTTATTTTGCAAAACGTTGCCTTTTGGTGTGGCTCTTTCTTTATTGTAAAGTTAATTACAGAATTTCAAAAGTCCTGCAAAATTATCCCTTTTTTGGTTCCAGACCCCACACTTCTTCTTTGGTAGAAATGTTACCCAGTGCGTATGTATCTAGAGCTTTGAAGTTTTACCAGGAAAAGGCAAAACCCTTTGGGCTTTATTCATTATTTATCATGACCTAACCTCGGAAACTAAAACAACTGACCTCTATTCTGTGAGGTGGATAATCTCTTGCATTTCTAAATCCTATAAATTAAAAGTTCATGCTCCACTTAGACTCCCTGTTCTTTCCACCAGTGCAAAAGCTGCATCAGTGGCTGTCAATATGGGCTGCTTTCCATACCCCTCAAGTATTACTTTCGGGAAGCATCTTTCAGAAACAATGCTGGTCTTATATGCAGCGTGGTTGTTTGAAACCTGGTTGTGCATTTGCTGTCTTCCCCTCCATATGTCTGAAGCTAAGAAATAATTTTTCCATCAAGCTGTAAAGGAGTGACAGCTAGACAACAGAGTATTGAAAAATTACCTTCATGGTAATTCTGGTAGTCATAATCCTTGTTCTTCCTCATACTCACCTAACCACATCCCTTTACTAGTCTGGTCTAGTATTTAGTGTTCAGTAACTTCCCATGTTGACAAGAACATGTACTAACTTGGTTGACATTTGGTCACACAAGATTAAGTGGTGGAAATAGAGTACAGAGGGAGACTGGTGCACGGAGGACTTCAAATTCTTTAAACGCTACCATGCTCTTTTTCCAAAGATTGTTTTTTGTGGTCTAGATTTCTGGTGCAGGCAATGATCAACCAGTCAGGAAGGTGGAAAAGCAAATGGTAAGAGTATCTGTATTGCCATGAAAGTAGTTTTTTGCTTTTGCACATATTGTTATTTAATATATATATAGTTTCCTTTAATTCATTTAGATGTAAATGTAATTCAGTTAGTCAAGCTCAAGTTTGGATGTGTACCACATACATATTTTTGTCACCACAGCGTTAACCCACATTGATCTCTGCATTCTGGGTTTTTTAATATCTATCTCTAGATTGTGCACCTTGATAGCTTTGGTGACTCATCTTTCTTACCATCCTTTTCAAAATATGAATCTCTGTGAGCACCTACAACAATCAGGATCTAACAAAGTGCATAATCAGAGAACTCTGAAAAGGAGCGCTTCCTGTTCTAGTTTCAGTATCTTGTGCTCATGTTTGCTTTGCTTCCGTTATGCACAGCCTCCCTTTAAGTGCCCATTGGTGCAGAATGTATTTACTTGTGCACTCTATCCTGTCCCTCTGAGCTTATAAGTCCATAACTTTTAATATTTGGTTAAAAAATGTTCCAGCATGAATGATAAAAGCTTTTTTCCAGGTATTTGTGTATTATTTCTGTACAAGGCCTGTAACTATATTACACTTTTTTGCTGGCCTTCAGAAACATCCCAATGGTCAACTTGACACGAAATTATTAATCCTTCTCCTGATCATTTATTGCTGTTCTTTCTTTCAGAACTATGTTTGTAGTTTGTGTGTCTATAGATACATATGCTCTGTATACTCCTGTTATCTAGTGTTGGGCTCGAACTATTGCATCTTGTTTTTCTTCGAAGTTGTGTTTTGAGTCACAAGGTATTGATGACTCCTCCTCTAGTTGTGAACACGCCTGGGAACCGACTCCATTGTTACCCTGTTTTTGTCTGGCATTGGTTTCAGACGTGTATCAATGTTGCTCCCGGTCTTGACATGTTCAACGCTGAATGTTCATGGTCCCGGGACCCATTGCTTCTATTCCCATCGCTGAGAAGATTCCTACTTTGATGGTCGTCCTCTCTCGATGTGCTCTGGACACCACCTCCAAAAACAAGGCCTCCTGGCAATTAGGGTGCCCACCTGTTGGGCCTGACATCCTTGGTGTGGTTTTCCCCCAACTTTTTGCCTTCAATCTTCCTGTTTTTTCTGACTTCGTGTTTGCTGACCTTGGGACTCTGCACACTTTCCCACTGCTAACAGCTGTTAAAGTGCTTGTGCTCTCTCCCTAAACCATGGTAACATTGACTTGTATCCAATTGCCATATTTAATTTACTTTTACGCCCCTAGTAAAGTGGTACTGCGTGTACCTAGGGCCTGTAAATTAAATGCTACTAGTGGGTCTGCAGAACTAATTGTGCCACACTTGAGTAGTCTTTTAAACATGTCTCAGGCCTGCCATTGCAGCCTGTGGGTGCAGTTTTAAACTCCCATTTGGATCTGGCAAAATAAATCTTTTGCCAGGCCTAACCCTTCCTATTTAATACATATATAGTCACTCCTAGGGTAGGCTATAAACAGCCCAGAGGTCAGGGTGCAGTGTATTTAAAAAGTTGGACAT
Organism: Calotriton arnoldi; assembly: GCA_963921515.1. NCBI lineage: Eukaryota > Metazoa > Chordata > Amphibia > Caudata > Salamandridae > Calotriton > Calotriton arnoldi. The sequence continues at coordinate 2,117,710 of CAWUFW010000392.1, read as the reverse complement.
GTACTTTTAAGTTTTACATGTCCTGGTAGTGAAAAAGTCTTAAATTTGTTTTTCACTACTGAAAAGCCTGCCTCTCCAATAGGAAAACATTGGGTCAACTAGTACATTTAACAAGTGATATCTTTCAATTGGGAGCAGGTAGGAATGTTGAGTTTGGTATCTAAAGAATTGCGATTTAAAACCCTCTTTAATGGTAAAGTTGGATTTTAGAATCGCAATTCTAAAAATGCTACTTTTAGAAAGTTGGCATTTTCTTGTCCTAAACATTTGGTGCTTGCAGCCTGATCCTACTTCACGTGACTAGGTGTAGTTGGTCTTTGTGTATTGCTCCCAGACAGTGAGACAAAGGGGGAATAGGTGTTGACAGGATGTCCATCTCTGACTTGATGAGGGGGAGAAGCTGCCACCTACCACACTTGCACATCACAAAGGCTTTCCCTGAGCACACTCAGAAAGGCTTTGACACGAGTCATTTGTGCCCCCAGACAAGCTGGTGCCAGGGCAGGGTGGCAAACAATTCCAGACACCTCTGGGGGCGGACATCTCCAGAACCTTCTCCTAATTCAAAGTGGGCCCTGGGTATAAATATTGGACCCTCTGACCCAACTCTGGATCTGTACAAGACTGCCACGTTGCTGCCCTGATGCCTGAATGAGAAGGACTGAACCAGCATCTGATCCCATGATCACCAGAGTGACTCCAAGGGCTAGTTGGCTGTCCTCCTGATCAGAGCCTCGGGGCAGAAAAGCTCCAACCACCTTGATACGAGCACCTGCATTTTGTCTGTTGAGAGTCCTATGCTGCAAGTGATGCCACCCCAGTCCTGGACCCTTGGAAGTGGGACTGAAGGTACTCTGCCAGCCCAGCTGTGGTCCTGTAAGCAGACCGCTGCTGCACAGTGTTTGCTTGACGCAGGAATTCTCATCACAAGCCCTGCATAAATACTTTTACACATTGCCTCTAAGTTAAACCTGACTGCTTTTGTGCCAAGCTTCCAGAGGGTTAAGCACAGATTAATTTGCTTTGTGTGCTTGTGTTTCACCCTGACAGAGATTGTGGTTGGTGCTTGAGTAGGGTTTTATCCCCCTCAAGCAGTAATCCAATTTACTACACCACCCATTCGGGCCCCATTACCTTTCTTGCTGACTCCAGAGAATGAAGAGGCGCAGAGAGGTCCCCTTAGTACCACTCAAAGTACCCCTGGGCTGAACTCCACACCTGTCTGTAACCTGTCCCTCTCCCCTGAGCACAACATCATCCTCTGCGACTCCTTCTCAGCCTTCAGCAGGAGGTTCTTCAGCAGCAAAGAGACAGGTGCTGGACCCACAAGATGTATTGCTTGTCGTCCAATACGCTGGACATCTTCGCAAAGCGAATCTGCTCAGTGCTGAAGAGCAGGAATATGTCGAGCCTTACAGCATATCAGCCCAGCCCAGAGGTCATTGGTTCTGATTCTTTAGGACCAAAAGTCAAAGAGGAAGAAGAGACGCTTGGAAGATGCTCCAAATGCCTCAGTCGACATTGGACCTCACATCAAGTCCACTGCAAGACCTCTGCTTCCAGAACCCCAAGACACTTGGAGCCTTGACTCACCCCCCCCCCCCACACACACACATTGGCCTTCGAGCCTCAAAACACACCTCAGTGCTTTGAAGCAGATTGCTCAGTCTAAACCGCTGTCAGCGCTGAATCAGTTTTGACTCCGAGACCATCCATGGCCGATTCCGAAGAGATGCCCATCCTCGAGAATCTCCAACAGGAGATCGATGACTGACAACAACGCATCGTTCTTCATCTTGGCATCGGCAAGATCCTGCCAGCTCCGGAAAGAGTTTGCCTAAAAAGCAGAGACTCTCCTTCGAGGACACTTCACAGCTGGACTCTCCTCTACGGTTCGCACCCCTTCAAAAAGGCTAAAGAACAAGGCTTCCAGCCTTTCACCTCCTTCTGCTTCACCTTCACCATGTCTGCCTCCACCAGCTTCACCTCCCACCAGAATCCTACTGTGACTCATGTAGCTCTAGTCTAGTCCCTACCCTCCAGCAGAGGATTTTGGGGCCACCATCTACCTTCATCCCACAGATGATCCGTAGGAGGACTATAATGTGGAGCCTCTAGGGGACCCTGACCTCGAGCAAGTTCCTGTTGAGGCTTCCTCGACAAATAACACCACTGTTTACCACAGTGTCATCCAGCATGCAGCTGCCTATCACAAGGTAGACATGCACATTACACCAGAGGGTGTGATTTCCTAGTGGATTCACTGTCAAGAACTGAATGCCTCATCCAATTTCTCCTAATGCTAAAGGCAATATTCAAGTCTGCACCAGAAACGTTTTAGGTAGCCTGTAAAATCCCAAGTGGTGACATCCAGGATTGGGGAAAAAATTCAAGTCTGCACTATCTGACCCCTGCTGTACATTAGAAGGAATGTTCCCCGGCTCCCTGGTAGCTCCTACCGCCTATAAGACAGCGGCAGCCCAAGCCACAGGTGACATTCCCTCTCCTAAAAAGGAGAGTAAGTACACTGATGTGGCTAGCAAAAGGGTGGCAGTTGACACTGCCACACACTGGCACAATGGCAATTCTATGTGCCTCTTGTTGCGATACGACATGGCTCCGCTGGAGAAAATGGAAGCCTTACTGCAATGTCTCTCTGACCAGTATAGGGAGTGATAGAAGGATAATGTAGAGGAGGGAAAAGCTATATCCAACGTCAACATATGCTGTACGTTAGACTCAGCTGACATGGCTGCCAAAGGTGTAAGCATTTCTGCCATCCTCTGCCAGCTTTCCTAGCTGCGTTTTTCTGGCTTTAAGCAGAAGTACAACAACTCCTCATCAACCTTCCCTTTGAAGGAGAGCACATCTGCCCGCCGGTTGATGAGATGTTAGAAAAATAAAAAGAGGACACAGACACTGTAAAAACCATGGATGCCCTTCAAGTCCTTTCAGAACCAGCAGGCAAGGGGCAGTTCGAAAGTTACCTCCCTTAACCCAACACAGTCTTATTAACAACAGCAGCAGGCTTATCACTAACAGGGAGCTAGGGGGTACACATGGGGAACCTTCCAGGGTAATAACGCCAAGGACTGAGGTAGAGGCACCCTCTCAAAGGGAGTCTCTACCTCCAAACACAAACTTGACTTGTGCCTCCTTATCACACCACACCTATCGGGGGGAGGGGGGTAGATTACAACAATTTTTTCCCCAGCTGGTATGAAATCACTACAGACCATTGGATCTTTCCTATTATTGAGCACCGCTTCCGCCTCGATCTTGCTTAGCCCCGCCAAACATCCCAACCCACACTCACTTCCTCAGCCCAGAACACTTTGCCCTGTTACAGAAAGAAGTCCATGCCCTCATTCTCAAAAGATCCATATGGCCAGTGCCCCCCCAACAAGGTATACTCCCTGTGCTTCCTCAAGGAGGACAATTCCCCCAGGACAGTCCTCAATCTCAAGCCTATTAACTGATACATCCTCTCTGCGCATTTCCATATAGTCACATTACAGGATGTCATCCACCTGCTGCAGTAAGGTGACTTTATGGCCTCACTAGGTCTGAAGAAAGCCTTCTTCCACATACCTATTCATCTGGCTCATCAGCGCTACTTCTGCTTCATGGTAAACGGCCAGCACTAGTAATTCCAAGTTTTGCCCTTCGAAGTCACCATGGTCCCGAGGTGCCTCACCAAAGGCCTAACCGTGGTAACCGCCCACTTCAGATGGGGGAAAACTTGCGTCTTACCCTAGTTAGACGACTGACTGATCAGGAGTGCAAGCAAAAAGGACAGCCTAGCTCACACCCAAGCCGCCATCTCCCAGTTCCACAAGTTGGTGTTCACAGCCAATGTCCCCTAGTCCCACTACCAGCCGTTTCAGATCCAACCCTGTCTGGGGTCTGTCTTAAACGCAGTCATTGCCAAAGCCTACCCAAGTGATCAAAAGGTTATTGCATTCCAGCAACTACTCCCTCTTTTTCAGCTACTTCGTCTCATAGTTCAAATACTAATGTGTTTCCTAGGTATGATGACCTCATGTATAGACATTGTCCGTCACCCAAAGGCTCCATATTCCTCCACTGCAAGAGTGCCTCTTGGCACAGTGGTCACTAGTGGAGGGTCACCGGGAAGATCTAGTGTTGATAAGGACCAACAACCGTATCTCTCTGCATTGGTGGTACAGGAACAACCTGCTGCTGGGCAGGCCCTTCGCAATCCCTACTCCACGGGTGACCATCACCACGGGTGCATCTCGGGGACATGACAGTTCAGGGCCTGTGGTGGGCCACTTCGTCATTGTATTCTCCACATAAACCATCTGATGTTTTGGGTCATACAGCTGGCTCTCAAAGCTTTTCTCCAAGATATTCAAGACAAAGTTGTCCTGGTGCGAACAGGCAACATGACCACCATGTTCTATTATCACATGCAAGATGGCACTCACTCTCTGCAGCTGTCAGCACTGGTGCAGTGGATTTGGCTGAACAATCGCTGAGTGCATCTCCTATCAGAGTACCTCGAGGGGGTGAGCAACTGCTTTGCAGACCCGCTCAGCAGTATGTAACAACAGGTCAATGAGTGGGAACTCCACTTATAAGTCCTACTCCCATACCTTTAGATGCAAGAAATTACCTACCCCGTATTTTCAACACATGGCCCTATACAAGGGTCCTAAAATTCATCCTCTATCTCTGGAGCAGATCAAGGAAAAAAGTAAATAGTTACATCAAGTTTTACAAATTTTGTAATAATTTTATTAATTATATAATCATTTCGATAGTTTATAAAAACACATAACGATTGTCACAACAATTGATGATCAATAAGACAAAATTCAAAAAGATATATATATACCGTCCCACACACCTACTTCAAACAAAACATTCATATCATCATACATTCCCAGGATTCATCATAAAGACTCACACATCATTCACTCAACTTTAAAGGAATAATATAAGATAAAAATTGTGCATAACCGCCACAAGATGGTCAGATGTCAGAGAGAAATACAAGTCATCAAGGGGTAGGGATGAGAGTAATCCAGCTGCCCCCACACGAATAACGCCAACGCGCGTTTCGGTGTGTTGCCCCAGCCGGGGCTACACCTTCATCAGGGTGGAGATGGACAATAAGGGGTGGGACAAGACACCTGCAAATATAAACGAAAGAAACATATATTTTTTTTCCCATAAAGCATATTCTTATATATGTATGTCACCCAAACAATATTTTGAGTCAAATCAACAACAAATCTTTGATGAGCTCCAGGAAACCTATAGTAAAACTAAATAGTTAATATTACAACTGGAATAGAGAGCTAACACATAACAAATCAAAAACATCAACATACACCAAGAGAGGCTTTTTATTCAACAGTCCATAAGGAGAATCCTCAAACACATAGACCCACTCATCACCGTAAGACCAGAATACTGAATGCAAAGGAAACATAATAAAAAACAAAATGTGGATACCAAAAATAAAAAGAGCCAACCACCAGAAAAGGAAACAAATAACAAACAATAAATTAAGAGTCAAGACCAAGCCACCAAGTGAGAAGGGAAGGTTTAAATGTGCTATTAAACTGCCTACCCATATTTATGAGGGCCAAATGTGCCCAATATAATTTCTTAAAACGAGGGTGTAGAAGAAAGAACCAGCAACGAAGGCTTCTCCAGAACGTTCTACAGAGGAAAAACATAATAGATATACAACATACCTATTAGAATACCCTTACAAAGATGCCAACAGGGAACAACCCTGCAGATAATAGCCTATAGCATTAGTCTAAAGCGAAACATAGAGAGACCTACCAAGATAAAGATAAAGAAGGTCACGGTGGAATTCTTCTTCCGTAGGACTTAAGGAGATCCTTTTCTGGATGCCAAACAAGGAATGATCTCATAAAGAGAGGTGGATCCAGCACCTTGCCGCGATTCACAGAAATCGAAAGAAATCTTTTATTTATATATACGTAAGTTCATACGCCGCGGGTCTGGAAAACACAAAAAAGGGGCACGAGTATAACGTCCTTCGTCAGAACCCAGAAGTAAAAAATAAGAAGCCCCATAGCAATTAAATAAAGAAGATCCTTATTTTTATTTTTCCCATTTCTTATTTGTTTTTTTACAGATCTTGTCTATTTTTTAGGTTGTTTTTAAATGTATATTTGTTTATGAGGTTTCCATTAGTCCTAAAATGTTTCGCTGAATAGACGGATTTATCGGTAAGCGGGCTTTCCCTGGGTTAGGTGGTGGTTTTTTAACTTCGTGGTGGTAGGGGGATGTTTAGTGAGAACTACGTATATCTGCCCTATCATTTACGGGCGGGCGTATTTACGGTGTACTCCCTTTTTATATTTGATACTCTTTGGCCCATTTGAGTGATTACTGGGGTTAACCACTTTTAGTTATGCGCCTTTGGATCTTCTTTATTTAATTGCTATGGGGCTTCTTATTTTTTACTTCTGGGGTCTGACGGAGGACGTTCTACTCGTGCCCCTTTTTTGTGTTTTCCAGACCCGCGGCGTATGAACTTACGTATATATAAATAAAAGATTTCTTTCGATTTCTGTGAATCGCGGCAAGGTGCTGGATCCACCTCTCTTTATGAGATCATTCCTTGTTTGGCATCCAGAAAAGGATCTCCTTAAGTCCTACGGAAGAAGAATTCCACCGTGACCTTCTTTATCTTTATCTTGGTAGGTCTCTCTATGTTTCGCTTTAGACTAATGCTATAGGCTATTATCTGCAGGGTTGTTCCCTGTTGGCATCTTTGTAAGGGTATTCTAATAGGTATGTTGTATATCTATTATGTTTTTCCTCTGTAGAACGTTCTGGAGAAGCCTTCGTTGCTGGTTCTTTCTTCTACGCCCTCGTTTTTAAGAAATTATATTGGGCACATTTGGCCCTCATAAATATGGGTAGGCAGTTTAATAGCACATTTAAACCTTCCCTTCTCACTTGGTGGCTTGGTCTTGACTCTTAATTTATTGTTTGTTATTTGTTTCCTTTTCTGGTGGTTGGCTCTTTTTATTTTTGGTATCCACATTTTGTTTTTTATTATGTTTCCTTTGCATTCAGTATTCTGGTCTTACGGTGATGAGTGGGTCTATGTGTTTGAGGATTCTCCTTATGGACTGTTGAATAAAAAGCCTCTCTTGGTGTATGTTGATGTTTTTGATTTGTTATGTGTTAGCTCTCTATTCCAGTTGTAATATTAACTATTTAGTTTTACTGTAGGTTTCCTGGAGCTCATCAAAGATTTGTTGTTGATTTGACTCAAAATATTGTTTGGGTGACATACATATATAAGAATATGCTTTATGGGAAAAAAAATATATGTTTCTTTCGTTTATATTTGCAGGTGTCTTGTCCCACCCCTTATTGTCCATCTCCGCCCTGATAAAGGTGTAGCCCCGGCTGGGGCAACACACCGAAACGCGCGTTGTCGTTATTCGTGTGGGGGCAGCTGTATTACTCTCATCCCTACCCCTTGATGACTTGTATTTCTCTCTGTCATCTGACCATCTTGTGGCTGTTATGCACAATTTTTATCTTATATTATTCCTTTAAAGTTGTGTGAATGATGTGTGAGTCTTTATGATGAATCCTGGGAATGTATGATGATATGAATGTTTTGTTTGAAGTAGGTGTGTGGGACGGTATATATATATCTTTTTGAATTTTGTCTTATTGATCATCAATTGTTGTGACAATCGTTATGTGTTTTTATAAACTATCGAAATGATTATATAATTAATAAAATTATTACAAAATTTGTAAAACTTGATGTAACTATTTACTTTTTTCCTTGATCTGCTCCAGAGATAGAGGATGAATTTTAGGACCCTTGTATAGGGCCATGTGTTGAAAATACGGGGTAGGTAATTTCTTGCATCTTTGGTGTTCCTTATTTCCCCTGCGTACCTGCCCCCATCTAGCCAGGGGTCCCCCTTCTTATTAGTTCCTACTCCCATACCTTTGTCAGTGGGGTGTCCCAGACATAGACCTCTTTGCCACTTGCGGAATCGCAAAATGCCTAAACCTTGCCTGCAGGTTTCCACAACCTCCAGTCCATGGGCAATGGTCTTTTCTATAGTTTTCTTACTATGTACCGTAGAAGTGGGAGAGGAGGAAACGTTTGTGTGAAAATCCCTTATCAATTCATCCAAACATCCCTCACTCTCATCATGGTGGCTACCATGTGGGCCAGACAACCATGGTTCTTAACCCCTTTGGATATGTCCCTTATACTACATAAGAAGCTCCTCAACAGTCTGGACCTCTTACACAGAATCAAGAGAGAGTTACCTTGACCCCAGGCAGCTCAACCTAGTGATCTGACTCATGAGGTCCTAGAGTTGGACTATCTTAACCAACCTCAAGAGTGCATGAACATACTGAAAGAGGCTCACCACAAGCACCTGTTATGCTGCTAAGTGGAAGAGGTTTGTCCACTACTGTCCCTCATACTGATTGACACTCTTATGCGAATGATCCAAGACATATATTTTGCTACCTCTTACATCTACAATAGTCAGGACTAGCCTACTCCTCCATGCGGCTACATTGCTTCATATAAGCAGAACAGGGAGCACTCCTCACTTTTCAAGATCCCAGTCATTAAAGCCTTCATGGAAGGCCTTAAACACGTCATCCCAACCAGGGTGCCACCCGCACCAGTCTGGAACCTCAATATTGTTCTCGCCATACTCATGGGCCCTCCTTTCAAACTACTACACCCTTGCCCTTTACAATTCCTCTCCTGGAAGGTCACCTTTCTAGTTACCATTACATCCCTTAGGCATATTAGTGAGTTACAGGCTTTTACACTACAAGAGCCTTCCTTCCAAGTCTACAATGACAGGGTTGTCCATAGAACTAACCCTAAATTCCTACTAAAGTTTATCTAATCTTTTCACCTTAGCCAAACAGTAGAGCTCATGGTCTTCGTCCCTCAACCTAACTTGGTAGCTGTGAGAGCGCTTCACACAGTTGACATCAAGCGTGCTCCTTTGTACTAAATAGATAGGGCCAAGCTCACCCGTAAAACATAACAGCTTTTCGTTGCCTTTACACAAGCTTGCTAAGGTTGCTCTATATGAAAGGCAGGTATAGCCAGGTGGATTGTCAGATGCATCCAAACCTGCTATCTCTAAGTCAAAAGAACCCTACCTGCCCCCCCCCCCCAACCTCACTCCACCCGCAAACAGTGTGCCATTATGGCTTTCCCTGGGAACATACACATAGTTAATGTTTATAAAGCTGCTACATGGTCATCCCCACACACCATCACAAAACATTATTGTGTGAATATTATTGCAAGGGAACCAAGCTAGAGTTGGTCAAATTGTCCTGAGGGCTTTGTTTCAGACCTCTGCATCATCCACTGGCTAGCCAATGCATTGGGGAGTATTGCTTCATAGTCGAGACAGATCTTGTGTATCTGCAGCCACAAATGATATGAATGGATTATATTACTTACTCAGTAAGCATCTGGTTGTCACATGTAGTGCTGTAGATTCACATGGGCCCACCCACCTCCCCAAAAGCCAGTGTTTACTACAGTTGTCTTCAACCTTTAAAATTCTCTGTCATATCTACATAACATGCATGTTCACTATACTGTTATACTCACTACTCCATATCTACTCTCACCTGCTGTGTGGAAAAGAATGTAACAATGGAGTTTTTGCCCTTGCACGTTCACACCTAGAGAATGAGTAACCAGTACCTCGTGACGCGAAACAAGTTGAAACAGTCTGAGCCTAACAGTAGTATGCAGGTCATGTGAATCTACAGCAATACATGTGACGAACAGATGCTTACAGGGTAAGTAACATAATGCATTTGTAGCACCTGTAGTCATAGATAAATATGCTCTGTAATCCTTAGTGATTGTAGCAAAAATGTTGCAGTATTTACATCGGGAATGACTAATGATCTATAAAAAGAACATTTGTGAAATTAAGATTCCTGGCTTAACAGTAGATGTAACTGTGCTTGGAAAGAGGAAAATACATGCCTTTTCCCTTTTTTTAATTCTTTGCATTTCTTGTGTTTTATTTACTGTGTGTGACATGACCTTGTCTTCCTGCGAGCTTTGTTTTTTATGGCCCTTGTAACAGTGGACTGCTCTCCACTCCACAATTATACTAAAGCCAATTAAAGGAAAGTTTAGCAAACCTTGCCTTTTCTCTTTTACTTTAGCTTATTGCCGAAGAATTTGGTCATGCAGCACTTCTCAATCAACCCAAGGTTGCAACTCCTGTGTCAGGTAAACTTATGCATATTTAGTTCAGAGTTACAACATCTATATATTTTTTTAATTATTATTTTTTTTAAACTTTATTTAGCGTTTTGTCATGAAGTATCTTGTTACATTATGAGATACATAGTCATTGTACATGAACGATTAAGTAAATTGTACACACGCGAGTAGGCTCAGTTAGGAAGAAACACATCAAGAACATAGCCATATGTAATGCAACATTCAATATGCAGCGGGCAGCCCCCCCAGAAACATACAATAGCCTAGGCCATAGAGAAATCACCTCTCCTCAACACTTGTTGCAAAACTGTAAATACGATAAAGAAAATATAGGTCATATAAAAACTGAACACGTAATGCCCGCTGTGTGGTATAGATCTTAACCCACTCCAGTGGGGACAAAGCCCTGTTCCAGCTGAGAGGGAGGGTCGCGCTGCATGGATGCGAGGTAGGCTCTAAAAGGGCCCCATATGTCCCTGGGTCACGAGGTAGATGGTACTGTGGTAGCATACACCTCGCTTCTCGTGGTGCAAAAGGCAAGGCTGCTCATCCATCCCTGAATGGAAGGTGCGGTCCTGCTGCCCCAATGAATAGCCACCTCTCTTTTAGCCAGTAAGAGACAGATAGCCGCGAATTTTCGGACCTTTTTGGGAAAATTAACTACGTATCCTAAGAGGGCAATTTCAGGTAAGGGGTCTATCGGTAAGTGGATCATGTCCCCTAGTTTTTTGTGCACTTCTTTCCAAAAGGAGTGTATACGTGGGCAGGTCCAAACTATGTGTGCGAAGTCTGCGTGTGGGGCGTCGCATTTACGGCAGTTGTGGGGCTTGGAGCGGTCGATTTTATGGACTCTAGCCGGAGTAACGTATATTCTACGGAGAAATTTGAAATGAATCAACTTGTGTCGACAGTTGAGGGAGACATTTTTCGTGACTACGCAGCATGCAGCCCACTGCTCGTCTGTCATCGAGCTGCCCAAGTCGTCCTCCCAGTCCCTACGGATCTTGTCATCGTTGAGTGGGACGAGGGTTGCACAAGCCTTATATAGCTTGGAAATAAGGTGGACCCCTTGGTCGTTTTCGATAACTAGCGAGAGAGGGGTGAATGAGTGCGGTTCAAGGGGGAAATCGGGAAATGTGGCGCGCAGAGCAGAGCGAACCCGCAGCAATACAAATTTGTCCATGTAGGTGGCATCAGGGAACCTAGACTCGTCATCGGTGTCAAAAGCGTGCCCGTCGGGGAACAGATCACCAATTTTAGTAATGTCAAATTTGATGAAAGTGCGTTGTATTAGGCGCTTACCTGTGATTGGCAGCCATCGAGCGTTAGGAAGTGGCAAGGCTGAGGAATAGAGGGTGGCCGTGTCCGTGACCCGCCTGAGTTGTTCCCAGGCCCAACTGGTCGTGGAGACCGTTTGGATGTCTTGTGGGTCTCGAGGAAGGCCCTTGGGGAGGATAGCTGCCAATTGTTCGGGAAGGACCAGATCAGCCTCTGGACGAAGATAAGGGATTCTGGCATCTGGGTGAAACCATGCGTGAGCGTAGCTGCACTGTGCAACTAAATAATATAAACGTAAGTCGGGCACACCATAACTCCCTCTTTCGTAGGGGAGAGTCATAACCTGCCAGCGGACACGGGCCCGCTTGTCCGCCAGACCGGTATCAAGTGAGAACTAAGTGTCGAATAAAAACAATTTGGGAGGGGAATGGGAATGTTGTGAAAAAGATATAAAAAATTTAGGGAGCACAATCATTTTGATAAGTGCTACCCGGCCAGCGATAGACAGCGGCAGTCTAAGCCACTTGTCAATTTGTGCCTCTAAAGTGTGGATAGCTTGTCCATAGTTGAGGCGGACGATCTGCTCGGTGTCTAGGTGTATGTGGATGCCCAGATACTTGATGGAGTCAGTGCACCACTCCAGAGGGAACTCAAGTTCCCATGGTTTCGCGCTGGGGGTGAGGGGGAAGATCACGGACTTGTGCCAATTGATGCAAAGGCCCGAGTATAAGCCAAAACGGAGTATTTCACGGATGAGAGGATCTAAATTAATTTGAGGGTCTCTAACGTAAAGAATGGTGTCATCAGCGTACAGTGATACTAATAGTGGGCCCGTATTAAATTGCAGGCCTCTGTGAAGGTGTTTTTCTTGAAAATGGCGGATCAGGGGGTCCATAGCGAGAATAAATAGTAAAGGTGAGAGCGGGCAGCCCTGTCGCGTGCCTCGTGATAGTGCAAAGGGTTCGGAGAGTGTTCCGTTTAGCCTGAGCCGAGCTGTGGGACGGCGATATAGCAGTGTCGTGGTTGCAACAAATCCAAGAGGCATCCCCATGCGGCGCATGATGGACAGAAAAAAGGGCCATTCCAATGAATCGAAGGCCTTTTCAGTGTCTAATAATATTGCGGCCGCCGGAACCTCAGGGTTTATCCTATGCAGGGTGGAAAATAATGTTCGTAAATTAAACGATGTGGAGCGGTGGGGAACAAAGCCGGATTGTGCAGGGGAAATTATGAATTCCATTAACTGGGAGAGGCGTCCAGCGATAATCTTGGCCAGGATTTTGTAGTCAAGATTTAATAGCGAAAGGGGCCTATATGAACCACAAAGCCGCAGGTTTTTACCCGGTTTGGGGAGAAGGATTATGACTGCCTCGCGAAGGGTAGGCGGTAAGACTTGTCTCTCCAGGGCCTCTGCGTAGACTTCAAGGAGTTGCGGCGCCAATAAGTCTTTAAAGGTCTTGTAAAAATCGCCTGTGAATCCGTCAAGACCAGGGGCGGAAGAGGACCGTAATGCATCAATGGCGGCGATAACGTCTGGTTCAGAGATGGGCTCAGCCAGCAAATCCTGCATATGTTTCTCCAGGTAGACAAGCGCTACCTCAGATAAGTAGGATTCCTGTTCGGCGTGGTCGCTCCCAATTCTGGAGGCATATAGTGTTTTAAAATAGGACAAAAATTCCTTTTGGATTTCCGTTGTGTCCGTAAGGTGCTGGCCCATCGAGGACTGTAATTCGGGAATGCATGCCGTGCTATAAGGAGGTCTGATCATCTGCGCTAGAACCCTCCCTGGTCGCTCACCCTCCCCGTATTGTTTGGCATTGTGGTATTTCCCCATGAATAAGATCTCCCGATCGGCCGTGTCTCTGTATTCCGATAGCAGGGTCACCCGCTTTTGTTCAGCTTCTGGGCGGCGAGTGCGCAACAGCCCGGTATCTAAGTCGGTTAACTCCCGTTCCAGGCGGGACAGAGTGCCGCGCAAATCGCGGAGCACTCCGGCGTGCTTAGAAATGCATACCCCTCGTATGTATGCTTTAAATCCCTCCCAGAGAACCGCCACCGTGTCCACCGAACCAGTGTTTATGGCAAAATATTCCTCAATTCCTTCCCGGATTTCGTGTTGAAAGAGGTCATCGTCTAAGGCGCGGCTAGGGAAGCGCCATTGTCTCTCAAAGCCCTCAGGTCGGGGAATCTCAAGCAGCAATAGAACGGAGGAGTGATCGGAATATGTCCGAGGGAGAGTCTGGATCGAACGGCACCAACCCAGGACACAAGGGGAAGTTAACCAGAAGTCAATTCTGGTCCAGGTGTTGTGACAGCTCGTGTAATGGGTGAAATCTGTGTGTGTTGGGCTACGCGCCCGTCTCAAGGCTAATATGGATAACTGCTCGCGCAGGGACTGGAGAGCTCTACGAGCACGCGGTTTGGGATCTGGAGCAAGAGAAGTGCTATCTAGGGTCTGGTTTGGGGCGATGTTGAAGTCTCCATCCAACAGAAAGGTCCTAGGGCCAAGTTTTAGGAGCTGGGAGAGTATGGAATAATAAAAGTCGGGGGAGTCAGTGTTCGGACCATACACGCAAACCATCGCAACACTGTGTCCCATTAAAGTGCCAACTACAATTATGTATCTGCCTTCTTTGTCACGGACAGTCGCATGCAGTCTGAATGGGACACGTTTGTGTATGAGAATGGCAGTGCCTCTGGCATAGCTGCTAAAGTTCGCGAAATATCTATGGACTCCCCAGCTAGAGGCGAAATGGGCAGGGTCAGATGTGGGCAAATGAGTCTCCTGCAGGAAGGCGATGTCTACCCTATGGTGAATCAAATAGTGTAAGACGTGGCGCTTCTTGCGTTTGTCATTAAGGCCACGGATGTTCCACGTCATCAGTGACAAGTCCGAGGGCCATCATTGCGTCCTAACTGGGCCATGGGCGGAGTAGAGTGTGAGAATTAGATGGGTGTAAACGTACAATGATACAAGTCATGTCTGTGTTGAAACGCGAAAGTAACCAAGTATAACGAAATATTAACAAATGTCCCCCTTCCACTCCCCACCCAGCCTCCCTGCCCAACAAGAGAGGCAATACCAACATTGTCAAGGAAAACCATAGTACCAATCGAATTATCAAGAAAATGCAAAAAACCCAGAAAAGGTACATTCGTAATCTACAAAACCAATTCACAGTATACACCAATTGGGGGTGGCAACGCCAGAACAGCCGACCAGCAATTCGGGATAATGCACAGAATAAAAAAGTATCCCAATGTTTTCACACAGCAATAGGATAGGGAGCCATTCGAGTGGAATCAACTGGGACCCGTCCCAGAGAAAAGTTCCATACCGTCATCCGAGCCGCTGTGAGGTGGAGAGAGTCTACGATCATCACCTGGCCGCTGAGCGTTTTGTTTGTGAGTGCGGCAAAACTCCTGGGCTTCCGTGGGGCTGTCAAAGATGCGGGCCCGGCCATTGATCTCGACCCGTAGCCGTGCAGGATAAAGCATGCCATATTTCAAGCCAAGGTTCCTGAGCGTGGCTTTGACGCTGTTGTACTTGCGGCGGGCCTCTTGGACCATGACGGTGAAGTCCGGGTGTAGAGACAACTTGGAGCCTTGCCACATGGTTTCGCCACGCTCACGTGCCAGGCGGAGGGCAGTGTCACGGTCCCTAAAGTTTATCAGGCGTGCGATGATGGGTCTAGGTGGGCAGCCAGGATTGGGCCGGGCCCCCAGTGTTCGGTGCGCGCGCTCCACCACGAAGCCAGGGGTAAAGGAGTCCCTCCCAAAGATATCAGTGAGAATTGTTTCAACAAAAGTGTCCATGCGGCCTGTCGCCGTGGATTCGGGCACCCCTATGATGCGTATGTTGTTTCGGCGCCTGCGGTCCTCCAAATCTTCATTCTTGATGGCAACGTCTTTCAGGATACGTTCCACACGTTCAAGACGTTTGAGGGATTGCGCTGTTCCATATTCGAGGTCAGATATACGGGATTCCGCTACGTCGCGGCGTCTGTCATGCACCTGGATCTTCGCACCCAAATCTGCAATAGTTTTGTCTAGTGTATCAAATCTCCCGTCCAAAGCCTGAAACCCTGCTCTCATCTCCTGGAGTAGTGAGCCGATCTGGCCAGCAGTGTCATCGGAACGTCTCGCACTCTGCCCACCCTCCGCCATGATGGAAGAATCCTCAGGGGCTGTCTCAGGTACTTTTTCAAAGGGAAGGAGCCTTTGTTTTGGGTCTTTGTGGCCCATGCCGCTGCTCCGGCGAGTAGGGCAGGCGATGGTAGGAGTGCCAGTGTGGACAGACGGCTATGGGTGTGGGTTAGCGCAAGTGAGTAGTGAGAGGGGCTGGATGGCCCCGGGAGAAAGCGGCGCACCAGCAACCAGCTGCAGGCATTACCGGACGGCACTAGTATAGCAGCCCCCAGTCCTGGGGGTCGTCAGGAGCGGATCCACTCTGTTCTGCGAGCGCCGCAGCCGCCGAGATCACCAGGTCTGGCGCCAGTAAGATGGACGGTCAGCAGGACGTCAGGATGAGAGGCGGAGACCAGTGGGAGAGGGGCCCACACATCAAGGGCGGTCAATGAGGAGAGGAAGCAGGCCAGCGGTCAGGGTAGAGCAGCAAGGGTGGCGCATGGTCCCCTTAGGGCTGGAGGCAGCAGCAGGTAAGAGTAGCACCAGGGGGGAGGGGGGGAGGCAACCCAGCGCAGGCGGGACACGGCAGGAAGCGACCCCAGTGATCGAGCGCTGAGGGGGGAACACGTAGGCCCTGTCCCTACGAGGTCCGATATAACGCCGGGGGTAGCCCGCGGCACGGTGCGCGGATGGCCAAGCGGGCCACCGCGCCGTATATAGCTGCGATCAGTGTGGGAGCCACAGTTAGCCATCCCGCCCCGCACGCACTCACCGCCACCTCGCACGGCAGTCCAGTCAATGTATTCCTGGATCTTCTGCCCCCGGGCCGCATCTAGTCTCCGAAGGCCCACATCGCCGCCATCGTGGATATCACGTTCCTCACAGCGCCATCGCGGTTCTCCGGAACAACTTCTCCGATTTTCAAGCTGCGGAGGTTGCGGAGCTCAGGAGCCACACAGGGAACCACCGGTGATCATTACCAGGCAAATGGCTTCATGGAAATGGGGGATAATTTACTAAATGCTGGAACGGCCGGCAGAGCTTCAGAGCCGCGCAGCCATCTTGGTCAGCGGCTTGGCCACGCCCCCTACAACATCTATATTTAGTGTCTAATTTGAGCCAGTGGTTGCCGGTGGGGCCAATGTCACTCATGTTTGTGGACCGGCACTTATTGTTCCTCATCAGCCATTTACCGAGAGCAAGTGCACCAAACACAGAAAGGGGAAAGAAGTAGATATGGATATACAGGAAAACAGTTGCAAAGGGAGAAAGCAGGAGTCTGCATGAGTAAGAGGGTGCACGGAGTGTCCAATAGTGAATGGAAGAACTATGAGGTCAAATCAAGATTAGCAGCCTTGGCAATTGGTGCGCCGATGTTCAGAAGCAGATGTGCAGAGCTTTGGGCACCAGTACTTATTCTATTACGAATTAACCATTGTTTATACTTAACTTATTGTTTAAATAATTTGAATTTAATATTTAATTTAAATTATTTGGTAGATACTTTGGTGTAGTAGCCTTGCGGTAGACTTCATGACCGCATTCCCTCATTTGTCCAGTTGAAAATGTACGTATTTACATATATTGATACACCTCTTCCACTTTAAAGGGCCACTTAATTGAGCGGAGTCCACATGAACATGATTTCTCTTTTCCACTAAATGCTGAAGGTTGTAATGATGCGATTCCATAAATCAATGTTTGTGTTTTTGACTTACAAATTGAAGCAACTGTGGTTTGTCCTTGAACCTTTCACCTTAATTGTGTATTTCATGAGTAGTAATTAGATTTTCTTTTATTTTTCACAATCTTCAGTGTTACCATGAACTACATTTTATTTAATTTCCCTTTTACATTTATATATCTCTTACATATGAGAACCTAATTTTGAACCATTTTTCAGCTTGTTGCTATGCTCTCACGAATGTCCTTTGTCTGCAATTTACAATTATAAAATAGTGTGCTTCTGACAGTGTGTTGAACATATAAAATATTCTTTGTAAGCATGTCCAGTTTTTATTTCCATAGTTAAACGTATACAACTGTTAAGAATAGAGTAACTGCATATGGACAGTAAATCATTAATAGTTTTCAAAATAGTAGCTAATAGACATGCACTAAGCCCAAATTTGATCCCGTCTTTGGCAACTATAAATTAGCTGAACTGATTTTTTGATGCTGTGACAAAGTGTTTTATTCCCAAGTTAGGCCCATGTAGCGAAGCAGCTTATATCTTGCATTGTCCTATTTTTCAGCAGTAACCATTTGTACATATTTGCGTGCGCGACAATGTTGGATTAGTTTCCCTGAAACTAAACTTGTTTACACATCAAGCTTCGCACAACATTATCACAATGCCCTAAACATCATGTACAAGGTCTCTTTTCGCACTATGTACAAATGTAATCTCTATCTTCATCCACGGGGCGATAGGGCTATCTACATATCCATAACATCACTAATCTATACGCACATCGCAAGGCTGCTTTCTTTTTTGATAAACACATTTTTATTAATTTGACAAAAAGACACCAGCCATACATTACAACATCATGAAGACCAGAAATACAATCAATAATCTGCGCTACCCATTCTACAAATACGAATGAATATAAAACAGCATATGTTAGGACATTCCCTTTGAGACTAACCATTCCCGCCAACCACTTCCCCCAGATCATACGATTCTTCTTAGGACACCCACGTGCTTCATACATAGTTTTTTTTTGCGTGGCACACCAGTCGACCCCGGTCCGCCAGCGCCTGACACATGGGGGTCAGGGCATTTCCACGAGGCCGCTATGTCCCTCTTAGCCACCACCATTGCTGTAGTAAAAAACAACTTATCATTCCTAGACCCATCCAGCCCGTCAGTGATGCCCAGGATCGTGTGTTTCGGGTCATGCGGGACTCCCCACCCCAGTATTTCAGTGAGTTCCTCCTCAATGTCCCCCTAGAACCGCGCCAAGCGAGGACAGGCCCATACCATATGGAGAAAATCAGCTGGGTCGTGACCACATCTAGTGCAAGCGGAGGTCGGGCTAAATCCTGCTCGATGAAGGCGTACAGGGGTGAGGTAAGCTGCGTGCAAATAGTAGAGTTGTACCATACGCAGCCTGGCAGAGGCGGTGACCGTCCTGGGGGCCATAAGGGCGTCACACCAGTCTTCTTCCTCCAGCGTGCCTACCCATTCCTCCCACTGAGCACGTAATCGATCCAGGGAAGTAGGGGTATTATTGATCAGCGTACGGTAGATGCGGGAGATGCCACCCCTCCCCAGGTCCCCCAGCATGATCTGCGCCTCAGGCGGGCTATGGTCAGGGAGCAGTATGCCTGTTGTGAGGTGTGCGTGAAGAGCATGTCGCAGCTGTAGGTATTCATAGAACTGCGACTGATGTAGGGAGTGGCGGGTTTGAAGGTCTTTGAAGGAGCGCATGTGATCCCCCACCCACACGTCACCCAATTGCGAGATTCCTCTAAGGTCCCAGGATCGGAAACCTTGCAACCCAGAAACCTCCTTAAGCCAGGTCCCTTGCCACAGGGGTGTGCATTGGGTCAGTGTATGTGTCCACTTGGTGTGTCGCAGTGCGGCCCGCCAGGCCAGCAGTGCTGAGTGCGTCACCTCCAGCATTTGGGACGGGATAGGATCCCCGTACAGCATAGATTGGACCCTGGCCAGACCCAAATCAAGCCTGTATGCCGGGTCAGACCAGCCCCCATTGAACCAGTCGTGTATGGTGAGCAGGCGCGTGGCGAGATAGTATAGATATAAATGGGTCATCCCTAGGTCCCCGTCGAATGAGGGAATCCTGCAGACGTTCAGAGCTATTCTGGCCCTACCTTTCCCCCAGAGGAATTTATTGGCTAAAGTAACCAGTTCGCGAAACCAGGTCCTGGGGAAGCAGAGGGGGGTATTTTGGAGTACGTAGAGGAACCTGGGAAGAATCATCATTTTAAAGAGGGCGACCCTCCCCATGGGGTTCAGGGGCAGTGTTTGCCACTTCTGAAGGTCTGCCTTAGCCCTCTTCATTAGGGGAGTAACATTGAGGGCCCAGCTGAGTTCGGGGAGTAGAGTCACCCATATCCCCAAGTACTTGAACGATTGGCGACGGAGTGGTATTGTGGACTGCCAATCAAAGCATTCTCGGGACAAGTGGAGGGGGACCAGGACCGATTTTGTCGGGGTTTAGCCGGAGGCCCCGAAGCCCGTTCAAAGGACTGTAGGATGTGGAGGCAATGGGGGCCTGACCGGGCGGGGTCCGCTAAGTAGATGAGTACATCGTCCGCGTAAAGAGCGATCTTATCGGTTTCGGTGTTGGGCCATCTCCAACCTTGCACCATCACGCACAATCGTATCAAGGTCGCCAGGGGCTCCATCACCAGAGCGAAGAGGAGGGGGGAAAGAGGACATCCCTGCCTCTTTCCCCTGCAGACCGGGAAGGGATCCGACAGGACCCCATTCACCAGGACACGTGCCCTCGAACGGGCGTAAAGAACCCTGACCAGGCCTCGAAAGCGGGGACCAAAGCCCATGCAATCCACCGAATCAAAGGCTTTCTCAAAGTCTACAAGGAGGAGCGCTAGATAGGGGGTGAGTAAATGGCGGTGAGCCAGAGCCAATTGCAGCCTCCGGAGACAATGCCGGGTGCCACGCAAGGGCATGAACCCACATTGATCGGGGTGAACCAACGCAGTTAAGTGGGGCTTGAGCCGCTGGGCAAGGACCGTGGCAAACAGTTTCAAATCAGTATTAATGAGGGAAATAGGGCAGTATTCCGCACACAGCGGCGAGGGCGGCTGGGACTTGGGAAGGACCACTATGGTAGCCATGTCCGTCTCCGGAGGGAAGGAGCCCCTCTCAGCCGCCTCCTGGAACAGACCCGCAAGGTGAGGAAGAAGGGTTTTGCGGTATAGAGCGTAGTATTCCTGGGGGAGGCCGTCAGGGCCTGGCATCTTGCCGGAGGAGATGAGGGTGATCGCCTCCCCAATTTCATCTTGGGTGATGGGGCGGTCCAGATCTTTTTGAGCTGTGGGGTCCAGGCGGGAGAGACAGCCGGTCCCGACCCCCAACAGGCCTGAAAGAGAGAGGGTTGGAGTTCTAGCCGCGTATAACTGACGGTAGTATGAGGCAAAGGCGTGGGCCATCTCCGCTGGGGAGCGGTACACTGAGCCGTCCTGATCCGTGATTTCAGGGATTATGCGGTTTGCTCTGGGATAGGTGGCTAGTCTGTAGAGGAGTGAGCCATTTTTGTCGCCCCAACCGTAGACCCTGGCCGCAGATGAGCGCCAGAGGAGCTTGTCTAATCTCTGAACGGATATGAGCAAGAAGTCGTACCTCGGAGGCGTCAGGAGGTTGGGTGGGTGTTTGTTCAAGACGCAGCACTTGCGCCTCACACGAGGTAATTTGTTCTATCTGCGCCTGCCGCTGGAGTTTGAGCTGGCCCTTGGCGACCCCCCTAATCGTGGCCTTGCCAGCCTCCCACAGAGTGCCCGGTGAGGGTACTGATCCCTCGTTGGAAAGTATTGCTTAAGTTCCCGTCCCACCACCTTCCGAAACTCCTTGTCCTGAAGGAACCAGGCATTTAGCCTCCACGTTTGACGCATTGAGGCGGGAGGGGGGCCCGTGTTAAGCATCACTGGGGAGTGGTCAGAGATACCCCGAGGGAGGATGGAAACATCCTGGATCATGATACAATCAGTCGAAGGAACAAAAAACATGTCGATACGCGCCTGTGTATGATGAGCTGCCGAGGTATGTGTGAACTGCCTGGAGTGTGGGTGCCAGACACGCCACGCATCGCAGAAACCCAATGATTCAGACCAAGATGTCAGTTGTCTTGCCTGCGCGAGTCTGCCAGGAGAGGGAGGGCCGGTCGTGTCCCAGTCAGGGGAGGAAACGGCATTAAAGTCACCCCCAAGGAAAGTGGGACCTAAGGGCAGGGACGCTAGCAGGTCAACGGATTTGGCCAGCGTCACTATCAACATCGAAGGGGGAGAATAGAGTGATATAAGATTGATGGGGCCACCATTCAGCATGCCACTCAAGGCCACGAAGGTGCCCTGAGCATCGTGGATGATGCGCACGGCCACGAGAGGGAGGGAACGTTTCACCAGGATCGCCACCCCACGGGAGCCCCGATTGAAACCCGAGTGCCAAACCCTATCGTAGCCGTATCGTGTTAAAAAGGGACAGTGATTACCCAGCAAGTGCGTCTCTTGTAGCAATAGGACTTCTACCCTGAGTCGTTGTGCGTAACGTAATACCGCCATGCGCTTAAAACGGTCCAGGAGGCCGTTGACATTCCAGGACGTAACGCGCAGGGAGGCCCGTAGCGGATGTGTATCAGGTATAGTGGCAGACGTTGTCAGTGATAGGGAAAAATCTCAGAGGGAAGCCCGGCCGTAAGTTGGGTCGGCCAGAGGCCTGGTTGGGTGCCCAAAGGGGAGCTATTGTGTCCCACTGGGAATGTAACAGGGCGTCATGTGAGTGCTGGTGTGGCAAAATGAAGAAAGAACAAAAACAAAAACAAACGAACAACAGAACAAGTGACAACAGTCCCCCCACCCTAACCCATCCCCCACCCTACACTTCAGGAACGGAAGCATCTGTCGCCCCAACAGTGAACAAATTTAACGAAAGACCAAACTAAAACGCTTGGGAATGGGGAAGCGTGGAGGACCCCTCCTCATGGCAGGATTTGCGTATTCAGTCCTTTGGGAATGAAGGTAATGGTGAGCCGAAGCGCCATCTCCGGCTGCGGAGCCAAGCCCAGCAGGCAGAAACGACTTCAGGCAGGGTCCCTCAGAAGCGTTGGACTACGTGAAAGATCTGTGTCCGGGAGGTTCAGCATAGAAGGCCGGGGCAAGACACCTCCGTGTTCCAGGCGGCCAGAGGAGCCAGATCGCCTCCCAGCCAATGATTCTCCAGAAAGCAATCCTGGTTGCCGGGAGGGGCCCAACGGTGGGGAGTCTGAGCGGGCCCGCCGTTGGCCACGACGCCTGCGGGAGCGGTTACGTTGAGGCCGGGGGGCGAAGGCTCGGTATGGGCGGCCCTATTGCCCCCATCACCAGGCGATGGATTCCGGTCGCCAATCCGCAGAGTACGCTCTTCCGTTGCCCAAGCCTCTGCAGGTGTGTCAAAGAACAATGTTTTGCTGGAAAACACCACTCGCAGGCGTGCCGGGAAGAGGAGTCTATATTGGATGTTAAGGGCCCTTAGCTTTTGTTTGACTTCGCCGAACGAACGGCGCTGGCCCTTGACCTCGCGAGTATAGTCCAGAAAGACCATAATTGTATGATTTTCATAACGAAGTCGTTGTTGTTTGCGGACTTCGGCCAGGATAGAGTTGCGGTCCTTGAAGTTGAGAACCTGCATTATAACTGGTCGGAGGGCTGCTCCCGGTGGTGGTTTAGGAGCAAGGGAACGGTGGGCCCGCTCGATCGCGAACCAGGGGGTGAGGGAGCCCTCGGGGACCCATGATCGCAGCCACTTCTCCAGAAAGTCCACAGTACGACCCTATTCCACCCCCTCCGGAAAACCCACCAGGCGGAGGTTGTTGCGTCGGGACCTGTTTTCTGCGTCTTCTGCTCGTCGGTGCAGTTCTTGGGTGTGCGACTGGAGACGAGTGACCTGTCCCTTTAGTTGCTGGACGTCGTCCTCCGCGGTGGAGATCCGGGATTCGGTCTCCTTGATCCGGGCCGTGGCGTTCCGGAGATCCTGCCGGATGAGGGTCATGTCCACACGTACTTCCGCGATCTTGCCCTCCACAGAGGATTGTGAGTTGTGGATAGCTTGTAGGATGGTAGACAGGTCCGCAGGTGGTGGGGGATCCCTGTCAGTGGTTCCTCCGGTCGCCCCCATATCGGTAGTTGTGAAACGGTCCATTTTGGTCTGAGTGGCAGGAGTCTTGGCCGGTCTGTCTCTGCCCATGATGTCGTTCAAACCGAGCAGGGGGGGCCCCGAGGATCTCTCCTGAAGGATGTTGTTGCAGGGTGTGTGCGGCCGAGACCACCCCTCCAGACAGGACTGCACTCCAGTGGCGGAAGGATAAAGTTCCAGACCAGGGCTGCGTCGAGGTCCCCGCACTCAAGGCCCCTGGACCCCACCGGACCTCTCGAGGTAGGCAGCAGCGGGGGGGCCGGTGAAGGAGGCGTCCCCTGGCGCCTCACGCCGCTCGACGACAGCGGCCGATGTCACTTAGTCAGGCCCCAACCCCAAGCAAGGGCGGTGCGGTGGGAGGCCGACCCAGGAGCCACAGCCGGGCCTCAGCAAGGCGGACTCGCGGACCCAGGCAGGTATGGCGTGCACAGATCAGGGGGCCAGCAAGGGAATTCGTTGCCTGAGTCGGTGCGCCGCTCGATGAATGCGGCCGAGAGCCCCAGCTGCCGGCGACCCAGCCTCCGGAGGTGGTGTGACCGGAATCAGACTTCAGGGCTGATGCAGGTAGATCGCCGCACCGCTAGGCCCCGCAACCACCTCGGGCCAGGAAACAGCAGGCTGGGGCTGCTGAAGGGCGGCAAAGGTCCCCACCACGGACCCCTCGCCGCTCGATGGTCGCGGCCGACACCACCCTCCAGGCTGCCCCCAGGTAGGAATCCGAAGTGAGCCCCAAATCATCACCATCGGTTGCTGCCAGGACCCAAGAAAGCCTGCACAGGGCCGCATGGCACAGGAGGTGAGGGGGATCCAGCCAAACCAGGCGACAGGCAGCACCACCCGGGGCCGGCCTCTCTCTCCCACAGGTCGCCCGCACGCGCAGGGGGGGCCCACGCAGCTATCCCCGGACCCCCACCGCCGCCGGGACTCACCCGTATGTAGGTCCACCGGTCGCAGGCCACAGTTCACCCGGGTCGTCTCCCGGCAGGCGAGGCAGATCGCCGTCGCCCTCCAGCCCCCGCCGCCCGAAATGGTGGCCGATGCTGCTGCAGCGACGCTGGGGGCCGAGGTGCGGCAATAGTCTTCTCCGCAGGCACAGCATGTCCGCAGCACCGCGCCGGGCGTGGTCTTTCAGCTCCGGCGGGCAGGACCAGGCCCCCGCAGCCGCTCCCGGGCGATCGCAGCTGGGCAGGAAGGGAGGGGGGAACACAGTCGGCACCCCGGAGACGACAGTATCTCTCGGCAGCTCCAGGTCGAGGAGAGTCTCTCCGCTTCCCCAGGCATGCAGGCAAGGGATCAGGCAGCGCAGCTTAGAGGTGGCCGGTGCCAGAGATCAGCACGAAGAGGCCGCCATTTTGGTGCGAGCCTCGGCTGCAAGCGGTGTGGCGTCGAAATGCGGGGCTCTTCGTCGTCAAGGTCCCAGGCGGAGGTGCGGCGCAAAGGCTGCTTCGATTTCAGGGCTGGACAACCCGCAGGATTGGAGGATTATGGGCGGATGGCAGTGTGGGGTCCAGGAGCACACTCAAGGTGCGTCCACCATCTTGGCTCGTTAAGCCATCGACATATCCGCAAGGCTGCTTTCTATTATAAAAGATGAGCATCCCAATAGATTAGCAGAGGAGGCACTCCAGCTGACACCAGAGGTCCTTGCAGGCTGAGAATTCACCTCACAGCCGTCTGACATCTTGTGAGGGGTGTCCAGTTTGTGACCAAGACAGGGTCCTTCATTCTATCCCATCAGGTAATGGGGTTGGATCATCCCTAGGGGGTATTCTTTGCTTTGCACCTACACACACTCTAGGCACACTTGGAGTAGGGTTCGCATGGTAGGAGTACCTTTCGATTACTGCCTTGTTTTATATGCCGTACCAAAGGGGATGATGGACGGAGCGTTTGAGCAAATCAAACACTCACCCCCAGTCAACTGATCTGGGTTTAATCCATCATCATTCTTTAGCTCACTCCACCACCCCAGTTCAGACATGGCCATATGCAAATCAGTCTGGCCCTGTGCCTCATGGGAACAGTCCAGGCCGAACTGCCAAGCCATGTCTTCCCTGGACCGGAAACAAGCATCCTGGGACCGGTTTCTGGCCATTCAGTCGTCATCAGCCAGGCTAGCTTGAATCCAGTGGCAAAGTGAGCAAGGGACCCACGTCTGGGCATACCCTGCCAACTTAGGGCGAACAAAGCGAAACCAAAGGGGATGATGGACGGAGCGTTTGAGCAAATCAAACACTCACCCCCAGTCAACTGATCTGGGTTTAATCCATCATCATTCTTTAGCTCACTCCACCACCCCAGTTCAGACATGGCCATATGCAAATCAGTCTGACCCTGTGCCTCATGGGAACAGTTGTTTTATATGCCAGCATATATACATTTTGTTAGCACCATGGTAGAACTGTATCTACTATTCACGCTTTTGGTGCTTGTAATCACTTTTATCTGCTTCTGTCTATTAATCATAGCAGCACATGTATCAAACGTTGGTTCAATAAATATATTGAAAACGTCCCACTGTGTATTCTTTGTATACTTCTCTGAGAATAAGGGAGCGCGAGTGACTGAGCGAAAGGTTCTGTACTGTTTCCACAATCCCTGAGGGTTCAGGGTTGTTATGTTCAGTTGTTGCCAGAAACCATTTGCTCCTTGGTAGGTTAGGGGGGCTTACGGTGGCACTGTGAGCTATGTGGTCTATAGGCCAACATATCCTTTTGGGGTGTCTGGAATCAGTCTTGGCACCAAGCCCCTTGTTTATGTTGTCCAAACAATGCGCAGATCCTACGGATTAGCAGGAACTACATGACAAAAGTATTGAGCTCTTCCATTACTCTGATTGTTCTGACAGTTTTCATTGTTTCCTCAGGTCCCGTGAAGTGAAAATCACCCAGCACATAATGACCAAAGTAAAATAATCTCATCTTTCGTGTCATGTGGCTCTTGAATTTGTTGAACCCTATGAGGCACACATGGTGATCCGATTTAAATCTACCTGTTTATTTTTGTCTTGAATAGCAAAACGACCAGCTCAGGGACAAGTCTTGGCTTCTGCTGCACCTGCTCAGAAAATCACAAAACCAGCTGCAAAATATGGAGTGCCTTTAACTTTAAAGAAATCAAGCGATGCTGCTAAAAAGCTGCATGATAAGAAGCCATTAATAAAACACAGACAGGTGAGGGAAAGATGGCAACACATTACTTAATCCTGAAAATTTTATCTGAAAATGCAGTTCTTCATTGAGTGTTTTTTTCTATAGCTGTTGTCTCCATTATTCCCATTACTTATAGAAGCAATACGACTTCTATGGGCACTTTTTTCTTTCTTTGTTTAATTCATTTGTGTAGGACTATTTAGCTTCTTGAAATCTAACTTTTGAGAATGTAGAGCTTGACTGGATCCACAGTGGATCCAAGCTCTCTTCAGTGGCCAGAGAGAATGCCTACCAGGCACTTACATGAAATTTGCTAATTTTGATTGGGGAAATGTGGACTCTCCTCGTGTTCTCTGTTGTGGTGGGATGAGATCTTCAAGTACTCTCCAGGCTGCATTGGCTCTGCTCACCCTCCATACCTGCTGAAGTTTCAAGGTGTTGCTCATTTGTTTTTGATCAAATCTGTTTATTAAGATTTTCAGTTTTTAAGAATACAGTGCATGTATAGCAATGCTAACAGTATTACATCATCACGAATAGGCGAGATGTGTGGCACGGGGCAAGTAGGGGAATGCGCCATAGACGGGTAGTGTGGGAACTAGTATTGCAACAGACTCTGAGGATCAAGTAGGGGAATCCACCGGTGGTCGAAGAGCAGTTTGGAAGTCCGCTAAGATGGTATCCCAGTGGGTCACCAGGGGGTATTTGCGTAGTCCCAGTGTGTCCGCCTTGTGAAGGGCAACACTTTACGCCTGAGCCCAAGTATTCATGGAGTGCTCCCAAGCAGTAAGCAGAGTAGGGGTAGGGGACTTCCATTTGCGTGTAATGAGATGCTTAGCAAGCAAATGACCTAGGTTGAGGAACCTGTTATGCTTTTTATCGCAGCAGTGTAAACCCAATATACAGATCTCCCAGGTGTGTAACGAAGGGCGCCCCGTACAGTGTACCAGATGGGAAGTGACGCTGTGCCAGTACTGGTGAAGCGATGGACAGGATCTCAACATGTGTAATATATCAGCATCAGGGAAACAGCGGAGACAAGTGGGGTCTGTGCGCATGAATTAGCGATTCATTTTCTGCTGTGTAAGGTAGGCCCTATGGAGGATGTAGTATTGAATGAGGCGAAAGCGGGCGTTTCGCTGAGCTCTGACAGGGCATTCCAATATGGAGATCCACTCCCTATCCGGGCAGGGGCGACCTAGGTCTGTCTCCCAGTTGGCGGTGCAAAGGAGTGAGTGGTACCGCTGTGTGGGTTCGCAAAGAGTCAGCCAACCAACATGTCAAGTGTTTCCCCTAACCCATGCCATGGAGATATTGGATAGTGAGGTGCATGTGGTGTTCTTGCTGCATATCACACCATATGTTGCCTAGCACTCCAATCAAAGAATTTTGCAGGAGAAATTGACCCAGGGGCAAACCTTCATTATCAATCAAGGACACTAATGGGATGAGAGAACCATCTCAGTACAGGTCACCTGGTGTATGTATCTCCGCCTCATGCCAGGAAGATAATTCCAGCTATGATGTGATTTGACCTCTGCGCGACGTACCAAGCAACGGAAGTGCCGGTGCATTGGGAGTAACAGCTTTAGTAATAAAAAGCCACGGGTTGTAGGATCGATAAGCTACTCGTAGTAGTGATGGGCTAGGCGTCACTGTTGTTGTACAGGTGTGGAATAAGTGGAGGAAGGCAAGCAAGTCCGAAGCTCGGGAGGCGGTGGCTGTGTCTGCAATGTATAGGCCCGCAAGCCAGCGGGCTACCCATTGAAGTTGGGAGGCCAAATAGTACAGTTCAAAGTTAGGTACTGCCAGGCCTCCCTTGTCCTTAGACAAATAAAGCTTCTACAGTGCCATCCGACAACCCGTGTTGTGCCAAATTAGTTCCTGTGTTAGTTTTTCAAGTAAACGAAAGAAGGGTTTTTGCACATAAAGGGGGATGTTAGCAAGCTTTAAGTATGTACTGAATTTTGCAACTGCGTAATCAGACACTTATCAGTGAATACTCTCTGTAGCACTATGTGTTATAACCTCAAAGAGTGTCAATGTATGTCTTGTGCTGCAGTGGATGCAAGGGGCAATGTACATCTACAAAATCAATAAAGTTTGTGTTTAAAAAAAAAAGGGGGTGTTAGCAAAATAATATAATAACTGGGGTAGCATAATCATTTTAGTAAGAGAGATGCCACCCGCGACAGAGAGTGGGAGTGACTGCCAGAATCCCATTTGCGCTCGCAACGAGGTCACAGCTCGTGTGAGGTTGCCTTCAAATAAGTCAGCAGATGTGTGCTAAATGCGGATACCCAGGTATCTAAATACAGTGGGTTGCCAGGTCAGACGAATGTCATTAAGGCAAATAGCAAGGTCAGACATCAATGGGCTAAATGGGAAGAGACAAGGTTTAGTCCAGTTAACCTTAAACCCTGAAAATGCTGCAAATCTGTTAAAGGTCAAAGCCACCATGTCGGAATCTCAATGATATCCCGAAGATACAAGAGCAGGACATCCGCATACAGAGATCGAATGCAGACCAACTCCCAGTGGGTTCCCCCAGTTCTGGCCACAAGCACAAAGAGCCAGCACAAGCATCTCTATAGCCAATGAGACGGGCAAGGGAGAGAGGGAGGAACCTTGGTGAGTGCCGCTGCCAATCTGGACAGGATCGGAAATAAGAGTGTCCATTTTTTATCCTGGCCAGTGGGAAGGTATAAAGAAGCTTAATCAGCCGAATAAATAGAGTTCCTAGGCTATAATGTGGCAGTGCCTCAAAGAGAAATTTCCACTCCAGGGAATAAAATGCTTTCTTTAGATCCATCACCATGAAGCCCGACTGGGGTCAGGAGCAGGGAGCATACTCCAGGATCCGGAATAATCCCCGCAGATTGAGTGATGTATTACGGGCCAGGACAAACCCATTTTGGTCCGGATATACCAGTGCATGTACCAACGGTGCCAGGTAATTGGCAAGTACTTTGGCCAGGATCTTGTAATCAGTATTTAAAAGGGCCAATGGTCTGGAAGAGCCCAACGCAGTTGGGTGCCTATCAAGTTTAGGGAGAGATATAAGCAATGCCTCACGTAGCATGGGTGGTAAGCAGGAGGCCAATAGGGCTTCGTCGTAACGTGTCATCAGACGGGGGGCTAAAAGCGGGGCATATACTTTGTAAAATTCAGTAGGAAGACCATCAGGCCTAGGAGTCTTGCCACTAGCAAGGGCACGGATGGCATCTTGAATCTCAAATAGAGTGAGCGGGCTATCAAGTTCCACTCTCTGTTCTTGTGATTCCCGAGGTAGGGAGACACCTGACAAGAAAGAGTCTACTCCTTCCGTCATTGCAGTCATCGCAGATTGATACAGAAGAGAATAATGTTGTCAGCTCTGCATGTATATCAGTTTGTGTGAGTAGGAGAACCCCAGTGGCCGCTCATAGTTCCATAATTGGGTGACGAGGCTGCTCCTGGTGAATAAGCCATGCCATCAATAACCCCCTATCTATCCATCTCAGCATGTGTCCTAGCCGAGTGAGCTGCGTATTTGAGACAGTGAAGTCTTTCCAATAACGTAGTGTGTTCTCACTGTGCGCGCACCCTAGTGAACCCAATAGGCAGGGGTCTGCAATGTTCTGGTCTCATGACCCAACAAATCACACTCCACTTTAGTGATTACCTTATCTAACTGGCGGCACATGTTCCAGGTGGTGTCTGTACATTTTCCCTTTTGCAACTTTGAAGGCGTCCTACTCAGTTTGTTGGGACGACGCTGTGTTAGTGTTGAAGTCAAAATACTCAGTGATGGCGGTACGTAGAATTTTACGAAAAGGGGGGGTATTCCAGTGTCATCAGCTGCAGACACCACATGGGAATGTGTGAAGGTTGCGATTCTCAGACGAAATGCAACAACTGGGGATTATGATCGGAATAATCAATGTAAGTGTTATGTGGGAGAATGTCAGGGGAACCAACGAGGCAATCAATGCGGACATATAAATCATGTGGATAAGAATAAAAGGAATAGAACTTGGCAGTGGCGTTGGGTTTGTGCCATATGGCTGATAGGCACCAGATTCCTAGCCAGTCAGATTCTGGATATTGGATGTGGCAGCCGTATGAGGGAGAGGAAGAAATGAGCGATCTAAATCAAGCTGCAATACACTATTTAAATCCCTCCTAGTAGCCACGGCAACCCGCTCCAGCCTGAAAGAATCTCAGACAACTTAGTCAAAAAGGCTGCTTGGTCTGTATTGGGGGCATATATACTCTCCAGGACTATATGGCAGCCATCTAACCTGCCTTTAACAAAGTCTTATCTGCCGTCTAGGTCAATACTGGTTGTGTCTGCTTGGAAGGGGACGCCTGTTTTGATCCACACCAGTACACCTAGCGCGTATGTAGCAAAGTTAGTGGAAAAAAATCCGGCTTCACCAATGTTGTTGCAGTTTTGCAGCCTCAGTTTTAATTAAATGGGATTCCTGTAAATATGCAATATGTGTATTTCTGCTGCGCAGATAATCTGGAAAAAGCATTACACAGGCATTGTCCACAACTAGTTCAGTAAGTTTGCGAGCCTCTCTTGGGATGAGATCAAAGTCTTGTAACACTAGCGATCTAGGATTGCTCCCGATGGGGGCTTCCGAGCTGGTACATGGTATGCTCGCTCAGCAGAGAAGAATGGTGAAAGGGCCGACTGAGGGACAATGTCACGCACCCACCTTTCAAAAGAGACGACTGCATCCTGACCTTCCGCATTCTCAGGGAGGCCCACAACATGGATATTATTTTATCTGGAGCGCCCTCAGCATCCTCAACCCTCTCCTCCAGTATGCGCATCTGGTCAGTGTGTTGGATTACTTGGGGTTCCCTCGCACAAGTTTGTGTCTGCAACGTAGCAAGTGACTGTTTTGGTTCACCAACCTTGTCCGCCAGTTTCCGATGATCAGCATGCAAAAGAGTAAGGTCTGCTGCGACAGTGTCAATTTTACATTCCAGTGAGATTCTGGTATTTTTAATAGCC
The DNA here is from genome assembly GCA_963921515.1 of Calotriton arnoldi. Classification (NCBI taxonomy): domain Eukaryota; kingdom Metazoa; phylum Chordata; class Amphibia; order Caudata; family Salamandridae; genus Calotriton; species Calotriton arnoldi. Next base: position 2,085,983 of record CAWUFW010000392.1, on the reverse strand, counting down.
ACCAATACCATATCCAATTTGTCATCAAGGGTCGCAGGGTCATCGAAGCGGGTTGGAGGGTCCACCGAGTCAGTCACCGAACCATAAGCAACACGCAGGCGCGATGGCACTCCAGTCGCGCCTGAGCATAGACGACCCATATGGAGTGCCAGTGTAGGAGACCAAATTCATTGTGAGGGTGGACCTGCTTGCATGTGTCAAGAGGTTCAGTACTACACAGCAGCACGAGAAGCCCAGTTTTCAAGTCCAACAGTGAAATAATGTAGTACTATACTGTAGGACTTCTATCCTCTGTGCAGCGGCGATGAGAAGGATTGTCTGTACTTGCCCCGATATGAAGCAACTCATGTCAGGAGAACAGCACATCCAGGGATGTGAGCAGTGCAGCACGAGCAGCCTCAGGAGGCAAGGTGCTCCACAGCGACGCACCACCGCCGCAAGCTCAATCCAGAGGCTGTGGCTGTCCGGACCACGGTAATGTGACAATACAATGGGGGCACGAATAAGGTGTAAGTCCAGAGGGCACTACGCCGAAATGCAGCTTCTAACACAGCAGACACCGTTCGCCCAAAACCATGTTATAGGAACTAAGGCAGCTAAGGTATCCTATATTGGCACGGTCATAGAAGCAGGTGATCAGTGTCACACCAGGCAGAATGCAGTCCCAGTGTCCGCAGTGGGGAACACGTATCCTGGCAAGACCTCAGAGTCAATAGTGGCTCAGAACACAGTCCAAACCGGCAGAAAAGGGAAGCGCGTATGATGTGAGTAATGGCCTAATGTAGTGCAAGGGTCCAATGTCGCTTCCTCCCCGGTGTCCAGAAACAGTAGGCCAACTTATCAATCAGTGGTTATGCCACATGTACAGTCTCCTCTTTTGGTAAATTCAAATGCCACAGGTAAGGCTGAAGGTGCGTATAGGCCACACCCCACCGTAGCGGTCAGGTCGTGCACCGTGTCCTCACTGCCAGCAGAATAAAAAGGGGGGGGGAGAAGAGGGAATGTGTGCATTAGCATTAGTGCCGGACTCCCCTCCAAGGAGGCAATAACCAACTCCTTCACAAGTCTTCAGGGCTGACCGAGCCCCAACGGCGGCAGCAGTAATTGGGCACACGCCTCAGTCCCACGCCTTCTGGGGTAAACCAGGCTAAGTAACCGCAGGTAGTAGTAAAGGCAGGGCCCCTGCACTCAATGTGGAATTAAAAGCAGGGAGGTAGGCTGCCTGTATTTCGCACTCGGTGGTCTGTGGCCTCCAGGCCCGCAAAGGAACAAGCCGCCCAGCAAGCGGTATCAGCAGTGGCCAACAGGTGTCCTGTGCCATCTCTGGGGCCAGCGACAACAAAGAGGAGCGCAGCTGCTCCCCAAGAGCGATGGCATATGGTGTCGTGGATAAATGTCAGATTAGAGGGGTGCGGAGCTCTGTTAAAGAGCGTCCGCCATCTTGGCCTCTCAAGCCACGCCTTCAAGGTGGAGTTGATGTGCCTTTGAGAGTTAGGGTGCAGTGATCCGGTGTAGTGCGAAGTTGGTCCCAGCATCATGTGAGAGGAGCAAAGAAGAGACAGTGAAAGAACTGATGCATACCAGAACTGCTGGTGAGTGTTTAATAGTGGTGGCACAAACAAAAAAGGGAAGTAGTAGTGGCAAAGGGCAAAATAAGGCAAATGTAAATCAAATGGACCATGCAGACTGCCTGCCTTTGATATACTCGTTGAAAATAAAACATAAAAGATACCTAAGTGCAAGATATGCATAACAAAAAGAGTAATCTTTAGCAAACGTTCAGTTGCAGATAAGGAGAAGAAACTCTTTTGCAGTGTGAACCTGTTATAGATTCACATAATGTGCATTATTCCACCATCTTGCAGTTGGGTCTGGAATAACATAGGCGAAGTCTGCATGACTCATGATGACATTGATCACAAGCCCACAATGCCTCACCACCTGTCCATTATCTTCAGATTTCTTTTTTCAGCTGTTAGGTCCGGAATCATGTGAGTGTTTGGGTTCTGAAAATAGTTTAGAGAGTATTGGAAAACGTTGATTCCATTACCAAAAGCAATCTGCAGTTTGGAGTCTGTTTTCTCTGCAACAGTGTTACTGAAGAAGCATTGAAGACTTGTACATGTGACAGGATTTCTTTTCAGCAGACTTAGACTGTTAGTTGTCTACAGTTCATGTGGAATGTTTGGTGTTAGATATTTTCTCTTTTCATTTTCTTGAAATTGTCATTTTTTGCTTATGGACGGGACCAGTGTCCAGGAGTGCTCTGGTTACACTTACATATTATCTGCTGTTTACATAGTCCCAGATGTGTTTGCTTACTTTTTCCAGTAGGCACTTGTGTCCACTCCTACATAGCACCCTCATTTCACTATCACAGGCCTGAAGCACCCTCTCAAGGGTAAGGATGTTGAACTCTTCTGTAAATATACCAAGTGATATGGGGGTGGTGCACTGCTCAGTCACTATGGGTCGTGCTTAGTGGACTTTCATCTTTGGTGCAACTACTGAAGCTCCAGTGGACCTGGGTGGAGATTCAAGCAGCCTTGTGTCCTGCTCTTCTTCAGCTATCACCTTAAGCCAAAATTAGAGTTAGCACTGTCTCTTATTTAGCACCTCTTATCTTGTTGGACGGTGGTACTTAGCAGTCCTTTAGTTTTATGGGTACTGCTGCCTTAGTCCGCAACAAGATGCTCTATATTTGGATCTCCTGAGAGTCAGTTTTACTTCCCCCATTTTATCATGTTTTGTCACTGGGGGGAAAATATGACAGGATTGAGTAGGTGGTTCAGGGGAGTCCACTAGGAGACATGGTCCACCTCCTAGCATAGACTGTGCCCCAACCTTTCTGAACATCCACACTTTTCTGACCTTGTAATTTTTTTAATTAATATTGCTTAGCCTTATTCTTAGCTTTGATCACTCACATTTATGATAGTTCTTTGTTATGTGGTGTTCTGCAGTTGGTCCCTCCCTATTTATAATAATATTGGTATTAGTGCGTCATACTGTTCAAGTGCATTTCCGTGCATAATCTTTTCTGCATTTTTATGAATACCATACTCGTTCATCATTCAGTCTGTTGGCAGACTTATAATACTCTTCCCCTCAGACTACCTCTACTGCAGTGTATTTCATGTGCTCCCAAAGTGTAATTTCTTTAAAACATTATTTTTGAGTTCCTGTATTTTTTGCTACATGATATCCAGAAAATGTTTATGGTATTTACTTTCTCCTCACTAATTAATACCATACATTCTCAAATCTGCCAGTGACGCTAGTAGAGACCATTATTTGTAGCCATACCATCCAATCACCCTCTCTTATCTATGTATCATTGGTGGCTGATTTTCCCCCTAACCATGCATGAGGCAACTACTACAACCACCAATCGTCCTAGCATTACGTGGCGGGGCTGGGAGAATCGTATAGGGTACCTATGCAAATGTCCATGAAGCTCGGTGACACCAACTGCATAGCAATGCTTTTAAAAAAACAAGTAAAATAAATACCCTTTTAAGAGATTTAATGTCGCCAGCATATCTTGAAAGCAGTGTTTAATATTTTTTCTAGCAGAGAAGAGGAGATACATGTCAAGTTTTTATAATTCCAAATAATGATATGTTCGAGGCATATGAGCTGTAGATCATATGCTTTAGCATAGATCGCTATCTGGTGTTGGGTCCGGATGTTTGCACTTTGTTTTTGTTCGAAGAAGTCTTGTAGTCACGAGATAGGTGACTCCTCCTTTCGGTGATAGTGCGCATGGGCATCGCCTCCATCCCCAGATTGTTTTTTTCCGCCATCGGGTTCGGATGTGTATTGCTGCGCTCCGATTCGGTACCGTTTTCGGACCCCTTCCACGCGCAATCCACTACCCTCGACGGTATTGTTATCGACCGCGATCCCTCTTTCGACGCGCATCGTCTGACTTCGGAAAACTTTCCATTGGAATCCTCGAGGCAGGCCGTTGGGCCTACCCTTATCGACCGCGTTAGCTGTCGATGGAACGGACTCCATTTAAACTATGTTCCGGGTGTCGTGCTAAATTTCCAACCACCGACTTGCATGAAGTTTGCAACCTCTGCTTGTCCCCGGAACACAACGAAAGAAGCTGCGACGCGTGTCTATCCTTCCGATCGAAAAAGAAACTTTGTGATCGTCGGGCTCGGCACCACAAAATGCAGCACCACAGCGACTCCATTCCGGACCTCTTCGGAGAAGATTCCGGCATCCAACCTGCAACTTCGGAGCCAGAGGAAGAAGAGCAGGTCTCCGTCTCTGAAGCCGACTCAGACATGGAGGAAGAGAAAGACATCACTGTGGGACAGCGTACCGTGAGTACAAATCCCCTTGTACCCAATCCACAAAAGACAAAGGCTCCGGTCCCTCCTTCACCTTCAGGTCGGCACCGACAACATATTTACGATGCCCCGCCTTCTGGCCCGGCGTCGAAACAAAAAGGGAAGCCTTCGGGCTCGAGCCAGCCCCGCTCCGACATCGAACCGACACCTTCGGCTTCGAAACATAAAAGCAACCTACCTTCGGGACCGAAGGTTTCACCTGCTACGCCGGAAGGCTCGGAGCCGAACCCCTCCAAGCCGAAAGACTTGGAGCCAAGACATTCCAAGTCCAAAGACTCGGAGCCGAAACCATCCAAAAACAGGGACTCGGCGCCTAAATCCTCCAAAACCAAAGATTCGGAACCAAAAACGTCCAAAACCAAAGACTCGGATCCGAAATCCTCCAAAACCAAAGACTTTGATAAACCCAAACACACAGAGCCTAAAATACCAGCACCCAAGAGCTCGGAGCCGAAATCATCGGTGCCAAAGTCTCCAAGGAAAGATAAAGACATTTCCCCCAAGGAACTTCCATCTAATGACCCAATTTTCGACCCAAAACAGAAGAAATTGGTCATAAATCCTAAAACTGGACATATTCAAGCAACTATTACAAAAAAACGGAAAGCTGACTTGCCAGAAGACCACCATGCCCCTCCTAAAAAGAAGAATATGGGCACTAACCCCTCTCCTCCTTACATTCCACCTCCTTCTCCTCCTCCTAATCCTAACCTGCTCATTACACCTATACATTCACCTACTAGGCCCATTACACCTGACCCACAGGATGAAGGGGACGGGGATGAGGATGAGGACGCTGATGCTTGGGATGATTACCACACAGACCCAAATACAGACAATGAGCCTGATTTGTACCCCTCTAGACCTTCCCCACCTGATGACAACATCGGTTACCTTGAACTCCTTAACAGGGCCGCTAATTACCATGGGGTAGAACTTCACAAAGAACCCTTAGAAGAGGATTTTCTTTTTGAAACACTTTCCTCCTCCCAAAGAACAACTCATACGTTGCCAATGTTAAAAGGTATACTCAAACATACGGACGAGGTCTTTAAGGATCCCGTGAGGGCTAGGATTATCACTCCTCGGATAGATGAAAAATAGAAATCAGCCACTACAGATCCTATTTATATTAAAGGACAACTACCTTTAGACTCTCTTGTAGTATCCAACGCATGCAAGAGAGCTAACTCCCAGGCCACAGGAGACACCCCTCCTTCTGACAAAGAATCTAAGCTTATCGATGCCTCAGGCAAAAGGATAGCTTCACAGGCTGCAAATAACTGGCGCATTGCTAATGCCCAAGCACTGTTAGCCCGTTATGACAGAGCTCACTATGATAAGCTGGAAAAACTAATCCAACACCTGCCTGACCAATACAAATCTAAAGCTAACGACCTTATACAAGAGGGTAAGCTCATTACTAACAACTCCATAAATTGTGCACTGGACGCAGCAGACACAGCATCTCGTGCTATCAACACAAGTGTATTACTGCGCAGACACGCTTGGCTCAGGATCTCTGGTTTTAAGCCAGAGGTACAAACCTCTATCCTTAACCAGCCATTTGATAAAGAGCATCTTTTTGGCCCAGCTGTTGACACCATGCTGGAAAAGATGAAAAAAGACACCGAGGTCGCAAAGTCAATGGGGGCTTTACAATTACTGGCCAGTAGAGGTTCCTTTCGCCGCTCCTTTTACAGGGGTGGCTCAAAAGCTGTCTCCACTGACCAGGCCTCCTCCTCTTACAAGGGCAACAATCAATCCCCCTCCCACAGAGGATATTCTAGAGGAAATTATAGAAGGAACAATAATAGAGGAAGAGGTAATTCCACACGCTCTTCCCCTGCAAACAAACAATGACTTCCCTCCACTACCCCCCGATCATCCCACTCCTGTAAGGGGACGTCTCTCCCAATTCCTCCCTGTCTGGAACTCAATCACCTCAGACAGGTGGGTACTACAAATTATCCAACATGGTTACTGCCTGGAGCTTACAAACACTCCACCAAACATTCCTCCAAGAGCACATACAATGTCACCGGAACATCTCACTCTCTTAAAGCAAGAGGTTCTATCCCTGTTACAAAAGCACGCTATAGAACCTGTTCCATTAATACATCAAGGGACGGGAGTGTACTCCCTGTATTTCTTAATCCCCATAAAGGACGGCTCTCTCAGGCCGATATTAGACCTCAGACAGCTGAACCTCTACATACAGTCGGACCACTTCCACATGGTCACACCAACAGGTGCTCCCACTACTTCAGCAAGGCGACTTCCTATCCACTTTATATCTAAAGGACGCCTATTTCCATATTCCCATTCACCCTGCTCACATAAAATATCTCAGGTTTATAGTGGACGGACAACATTATCAATTCAAAGTCCTACCATTCGGAGTAACTACAGCACCCAGAGTCTTCACCAAATGCCTCGCAGTTGTCGCAGCTCATCTAAGAAGACAACACATTCATGTCTTCCCCTACCTAGACGACTGGCTATTAAAAGCCAGATCACAACAAAGCTGCATACATCACATTCTAAAAACAGTCCAACTTCTTCACGACGTGGGGTTCACAGTAAACCTCGCCAAGTCTCACCTCCAACCATCCAACACGCAAGCGTATCTGAGAGCCACAATAAACACTTGCGAAGCCTTAGCTTACCCCAACCCAGTCAGGATTCACTACATCCAAGCTCTAGTTTCACTATCTCAGCCTCAACACTCACTACCAGCCAGAGTGTTCATGCAACTAATCGGAATGATGGCTTCTTGCATTTTGATCGTTCCAAACGCAAGACTTCAAATGCGTCCCCTACAGGAATGCTTAGCACGTCAGTGGAACCAGGCTCAAGGTCAGTTATCAGCTCTGGTGTTGATAGATGGCCGTACTCATCGCTCTCTGCAGTGGTGGAACATAAAAAAACTTTTCAAGGGACGGCCATTTCTCGATCCGGTTCCACAAATAGTGATAACAGCAGACGCATCCCTTACTGGTTGGGGAGCACATATGGGAAAACATATCATTCAGGGCATGTGGACTCTACAGCAAAAACAACTCCACATAAACCACTTGGAACTGCTAGCAATTTTTCTAGCATTGAAAGCTTTTCAATTTCATCTAGTAGGCAAAGCTGTCTTGGTCCGCACGGACAACATGACAGCTAAGTACTACATACAAAAACAGGGGGGGGGGACGCACTCTCTACAGCTGTCACAGTTAGCACAGAGCATCTGGAGATGGGCAATACCTCAAAACATATATCTCCTTGCAGAACATCTTCCAGGAATACACAACCAAGTTGCGGATCTGCTCAGTCGTCAACGACAGCAGATACACGAATGGGAACTTCACCCTCAAGTTCTCTTACCATTCTTCCAAATGTGGGGCTTCCCAGACATAGACCTGTTCGCCACCCACCTAAACGCAAAATGCCCAAACTTCGCGTCCAGACACCCATTGTCCAAAGGCAATGCACTGTGGATGAATTGGTCAGGGATATTTGCTTACGCTTTTCCGCCTCTCCCACTCATTCCATTAGTGGTTCGGAAACTCAAACAACACTCTCTGACACTTATCCTAGTTGCTCCAACATGGGCCCGACAACACTGGTTCACCACCCTGTTGGAACTATCAGTAGTTCCCCCACCAAAAACTACACCTCTCCCCCAAGTTCCTAACTCAGAACCATGGAGAGATAAGACATCCAGATCCCAATCAGCTCAATCTTGCGATTTGGCACCTGAAATCCTAGAGTTTGGCTACCTTAACCTTCCGCCAGACTGTATGAACGTTATCAAAGAAGCTAGACGTCCTACCACAAGACAATGCTACGCAGCAAAGTGGAAGAGATTTGTGGTTTATTGTAACAACAACCACATTAATCCACTAGATGCTTCAATACAAAACATCATTTGTTATTTATTGCACCTGCAACGTTCTAATTTAGCGTACACATCCATACGCTTACATCTCGCTGCAATAGCTGCATATCTGCAAAATAGACCGCACCTGTCTCTTTTTAGAGTGCCAGCTATTAAGGCTTTTATGGAAGGACTCAAAAGACATATTCCTCCCAGACTTCCACCTTCTCCGGTGTGGAACCTTAACATAGTCCTTACAAGACTCATGGGCCCACCATTCGAACCGTTGCACAAGTGCGAAATGCAATTTCTTACCTGGAAAGTAGCCTTCCTTATAGCCATCACTTCTCTAAGGAGAGTGGGTGAGCTTCAGGCATTAACCATAGAGGAACCATTTTTGCAAATACACCAAAGCAAAGTGGTCCTTAGGACTAACCCCAAATTCTTACCTAAAGTCATTTCTGCCTTTCATATCAACCAATCTGTTGAGTTGCCTGTCTTTTTCCCTCAACCAGATTCAGTGGCAGAACGTGCCCTTCACACATTAGATGTCAAAAGAGCACTGCTTTACTACATAGAAAGAACAAAGCCCTTTAGAAAAACTAAGCAACTCTTTGTGGCTTTTGCTCCACCACATAAAGGCAATCCTATTTCAAAATCAGGCATTGCAAGGTGGATAGTTAAGTGCATTCAAATATGCTACCTCAAAGCTAAACGCGCACGAACAGTTCCCCCTAGGGCGCATTCTATACATAAACTAGGGGCTTCTATGGCCTTCTTAGGAAACATACCCATAGATGACATCTGCAACATGGTCTACACCACACACATTCACAAAACACTATTGTGTGGATGTGTTAGCAAAACAACAGGCTAGTGTGGGCCAGGCAGTTTTACGAACACTATTCCTAACCACTGCAACAGCTACAGGTTAGCCACCGCTTAAAAATAACTGCTTTATAGTCTATGCTAAAGCATATGATCTACAGCTCATATGCCTCGAACGGAAAATGCTACTTACCCAGTATGCATCTGTTCTCGGCATATAGAGCTGTAGAGTCATATGCCTCCACCCGCCTCCCCGGGTACCTTTACCTGTTGCAGTCATATCTTACTTACATACAATCTACATGGACATCTCTTTTATTAGTTTACTAACTCCATCATCACCCTTTATGGCAAAACAATCTGGGGATGGAGTCGATGCCCATGCGCACTATCACCGAAAGGAGGACTCACCTATCTCGTGATTACAAGACTTCTTCGAACAAAAACAAAGTGCAAACATCCGGACCCAACACCAGATGACGATCTATGCTAAAGCATATGACTCTACAGCTCTATATGCCAAGAACAGATGCATACTGGGTAAGTAGCATTTTCCTTATTTAACAGACCATCTACCTAAATGTTCTTCCTTAGACTACAGCTTACGTGAAATTAAAAGCAAAAGTGCTATGGAAGTGTATTCGTACATGATACTTCTAATATTGTTTTCCAGTTAACCCATTGACTCCTTTGAAAGGGCTGACGCTAAGAGGCACTGATTTGCCCTACTGTGTGGAAAGTAAAAAGACTGTGTGCTTTTTAATTCTAATGTGCAGTTTCACTTTTTGTCCAGGCCCAACCTGTGCCAGTGAAGAAAAAGAATGCGGTGGATGAGAGGAGGAGAATGTCTGAGGTATAATGACATCCACACCCACCTCCTAAATTCTTATGTTCAGGGTATACCAGTGCTCTACCCAATGTTTAAAATGCTACCGTTCCTCCTTATTTTCTCCTGTTAACACCTTCTAACTTTTTCCTTCTCTTGGCATCCCTTTGCAGATGGAGTACTAACCTGTAAAAGCTGTTAATGAAGGTCAAAAACAATTCAAAGCTGTTTGTTTTTCAGGAAGCCTCAAAAAAGAAGAGATTTGATTTACTGGAGAAAGAAAAGAAACAGCGGGAACAGGTACACAGAAATCCACTTTCTTTCTTCCGACTTGCACATTTGAAAAGTATGCATTGGTTATATTGTACCGTGAAGTTAATACACAGTCTGATTTTGTGGCACAGGCTAATTTGATGAAAGCGGAGCAGATGAGGAGATTGGAGAAAGAGAGGGTAAGCTGTTCTTTTTACATTTTTCTATCAACAAATGTTGAACAATTCTACACCCATCTAATGCTTCTGCCCTGGTACTTTGGTGTTTTCGTTGTTTCAGGGAGACAGGAAGTTAGTTGCTACCAACAAGTTTCAACAGGATTGACATTTAACGATAAGGTGAAGCGATTTTATTTTCTTTGATAATTTATTCTTATTGAGTTTTCAAACAGAACACGGAGAAAACACAACAGGCAAAGCGGTAGGACCAAGCAAAGACCTTATCACCACACATCATTGGCATGTTCATCTTCTCACACCAGTCCATCGCCCTAAGGCAAGCTTTCAAATCATCTGGGGCAGAGACTGAGGTCCAATTTCAGGAGATCTCTCTTTTAGCAAGCGGAGTTCCCAGGCCTACAAGATACCTGCCAGATCTCCTTCCACCCAAATCATCCAGCAGGCTCAGAAGCGCAATTTGAGGTGAGCAAACCACCTGTCTCGCCAACACATTAGACTAACCCCCAGTACCTGGGTTCAGTAATGGTGCACAACAGGGCACAGCCAGACAACATGACAGAAGTCAGCCACTGCCGCCTTGCAGCGATGACAATCGGGCGATTGGAACTGACTTGTTTTCCAAAGCTGCAGTGGGGTCAAGTACATAGTGTTTAGAAAGTTCACTTGGATTAAACGAAGCCTGGCGGATATAGCCATTTCCCTCTGTGCCATGAACACCTTCCTCCATTCTCCATCTTCTATGCTACCAATCCAGGATTCCCAGCGTTCACGTAAGGGGGAAAGCAACTCCGGGACATTGGCAACTAGTGACCGATTATAGTAGAAGCACCGCCCTGACCCAAATCGCCCATAAGCAGCTTGGCCTCCATGGGGCTAAATTCAGGAACCTCCCTAAGGAAAGTACAATGAGACAACAGGGTGTGCTGGAGCTGCAAGACTTTGAAAAATTGGGAGTGGTGCAGCAGTTAGCCTGCAGATCCAGAAAGCATGTGCGACCCTTGCCATATGTCACCCAGATGGGAATTACCGATAATGTCCTACTTGCCAAACCCTGCCAGGCCGACCACTCGGCAGAGCCTTGTGCCTCTCCAAAGGGGAGTTTGGAGAGTAACCCTCCCATCCCAAGCATTCCACCTCAATGTCATCGCCACGTCCCAAACACCAAACTTGTAAGGTCTGGGAGAGAGCAGGGGATCGGCAAGCCATATAAGTTATTTACCACCATCTCCCACAACATAAACGTCAGCTCTACTCAGTAGGATGGGTCTTCTCGGTCACCGTAGAGCCAATCATTCAGGACCATAAGTTGGGAGGCCCAGTAATATAACTGTAAGTACGTAGCCGCCAGGCCACCGTCAAAGGTTGATTGCACACAGTTTTCAAAGGCGATACGCGGCACTCGATGAGCCCACAAGAAGGAACGCACTGCCACCTGCATGTTGGTAAACCAGCTCTTCGAGAGGGGAGGGGGACATATTTTTCTAAAACATATAAGAGGCATGGCAGAACCATCATTTTGAACAGGGCGGCAGAAAAGTCCACCTCTCCAGATCCTTCTTTATTTAGGTCACTACGGGCGTCCGGTTCAAGTACCAAGTAAGAGTAGGATGGAGCGAAATGTGAATGCCGAGGAAAAGGAAGCTCAATATATGGAGGGCTATGCGAGCTTGCCAGCTCTGATCTTGCGCGTCATCTGTCAGGGGAATCAAGAGGGATTTAGAAATTGATGAGCAGGCCGAAAGCCTGTCCATATAGGTCCAGCATATGGAGTAATCAGGGGGGCCACCTACGCCGGGTCAGCCAGAAAAAGCAACTCATCATACACATATAGGGCAATGTGGTTCTCTTCTTGGCCCTTACCCATTGAAACCCCGGATCTGCACATCACAACAAACTCATGTTGCTAGGGGCTCTATTGCAAAGGCTAAAAGAAGAGGGGACAGTGGACAACCCTGCCTGACACCATGTTGAATTGGGAATACCCGTGAGAAGACCTGATTCACCTGTACCCGAGCCGTGAGTCCAGCATACAAAGTCTGGACATAGGAAATAAAACGGGGGCCAAAGCCAAGGCGACCAAGTGCATCCCATAACAAATCCCAATCAAGGGAGTCAAAGGCCTTCTTGAAATCTAAAAGAAGAAAGGCAGTACACCCCAGTAAAAGATCATGGTACACCACAGCTGCCTTTACTCTACGAATACATAAACCCACATTGATCGGGGTGGATTAGCTTGTGGATGACCTTAAGGAGCTGATTAGCTAACACCTTGGCATATATCTTAAGTTCGGTATTAATAAGAGAACTCGGACGATAGGATGAGTAATCCACAGGGGACCGCGCATTGTGCAGAACCACAAAGGTCGCCTCTTTCAGCTTAGCAGTGAACTGACCCTTCACTATGGCTTCGTTATAGAACACCAATAACTGAGGCAGCAGTGATTTCCGGAACCCCTGGTAGTACTCCACCCGAAAGCGGTCCAGGCCCGGCATCTTACCGGGGTTCACGTGTGACAGGGCTGTGTCGATCTCTTCAGGGTTGATGGGCTCATCTAGATCTTTCGGATTTGATGCCACGAGGGTGGGCAGTGGCAGGTCTGCTATCAGAGGAGGAGTTCTTGTGCCGGGGTCTCGAACGTTGCGCATATAGAGTGCAGTAGTAGTCCGCAAATGTGAAGGCAGTATCCCGGGCCTGTGTAACCGACCGCCAGTCGCGCTCCAGGATGTTAGGGCCCACTCTGTTTGCCAAGCTGTGAGTTGCCAGCCAGTATAAAAACTTGCCCGATTTATCCCCTCAACTGTAGACCATACTTTGGGAGGCAATACAACACAGCCTGGCTTCCTCGAGACATGGTTATCTCAACAACAGCTTATCCAGTGTCATTTGATTCGGCTTTGTCCTCATCAGAACGCTCTTCTACCATTGCAATGCGAGCCTCCAGCCCTTCAGTCTGCAGTAGTCTCTGCTTATCCACGCCATGGAAATGTGTGCGTGTATCATGCCGCATGAAAGCCTTGCCCACTGCCCAAAATGTTCCTGGGGAGTCCACTGAACCCACATTCGGGGCCCAAAAAGTATTGATCCTGTGAAAGAAATTCAACAGCATCAGTATCCGTATCCATGAGATGACATGCACTGGGTTGTCAGATAAAGCATGTCCCCCTGTTCTCCACCGCTCAGCTGAACAGTCACCGGGGCATGATCTGAAATCTTCCTGGAGAGGATAGATGACCCTATGATGTGGAGTAAGTCAGTTGCGGGCATAAATACAAGGTCAATATGCGATCTGGTCTTGTGTGTGGCAGAAGTGTGGGTATACGCCTGTGAGTGAGGGTTCCAAATGCCCCAGACATCACAAGGTCCAAGACTGGACACCCAGTCTGCCAGTCGGGAGGCCGTAGAGTGGGAGCCATCCGATATGGATTAAGTAGGATTTAAATGTTTTATAGTGTTTACCTGCTATAAAGTTTCTGATAACATGGACTTCTGTGGCCAGTGGTATCATGTGTGCGGTGTTCATGAGCTCTCAGATATTTTTGGCAACTGTTGGGTTTACTCTAATTTTTGTAAACAAAATTCTCCTTCAGGGGATTTCCACTGATAATCATTAGTATTGAATATTCCCTTGCATGTGTGTGAACCTGCAGCACTTACATTTAAAAATATATAAAATTAATACTTTTCTCTAGAAAAGCCAGTTTTCTCGAAACTAGCCTCCATCTCTAAAAGGGTCAGTGAAAGTCTGAATTTTGGCTATGAGCACTCGCTGCTCCCAATGGCTTTGTCAGCCCCAACTGGGATCTTCACTTTAGAGTTTTCAATTTACAATGACTTAAGAATTGTAGCACCTAGGAAGAGTGTTCATCCAGTGGGGTCCTGACCCTGTGCAGTGAGAGCCTCCTATTCCATCCAGGGTTGGATGGGGCTTATATGGGAACTCCTAAAGGGAGTGGACTCTTGCTGCATGTTCCGCAGAAGTAAAGCAAAAAAGTGTCCCAGCAGTTGCATGGCCCATTTTATTTTTTATTATTCTTTGGTGTTGGCCTTTATCCTGGTCAGCTAGGCTGCAGTGATCCTGTTGTACTTCATGTATTTATCTATATAGGCATTCACCACACATCTTCGTTGATATTCTGAGCCTTGTGCAGGACTGTCAGGTGGTCTGGGGTTTCCAGGTGGTCAGGGGTTTGTTCTTCATCTTGCACAGAATGCCTGGGTTTTGCCTTTTTTAGTTTCCAGCAAAGGAAGCAAAATACGAGTACATTTGTGTCCGCAGTTCTGGTGTACTGTAGTTATGTTAGGATATGCAAAGTAATTGAGCAAATTGCAGATTGTTCAAAATGCTGCAGCCAGAATGATTTTAAATGTAAGGAAATTTAAGTCTATATTATGTGCTTTGGAGAATCTGCACTGGTTGTCAATCAGCGAGAGCATAAAATTAAAGTCTCTATGTGTAGTGCACAAAAGTCTACAATAATAGACCTAATCTTGTATCTAAAATATTCTCATTTTAAGTTCTGAGATGCTCTTTCTACATCAGAGAAGATCTTTCGACTTAATAGTCCAACTTCTCGCAGAGGCACTCTAGATGACAGGACCTTTTCTGTAGTTTCAGCAAAGCTGTCGAATAGTGTTCTGCTTGAACCTTTATTGTTAAAGTTCAGGAAGCAGTTAAAAACCTTACTTTTTCTAGCATGCTACGCCTTACGCCTCAGCTTCATGTTTGTGAATGTCCTATATCAGAAAGGTGATGAGTTGGATGTGCTCAGCGTCAAGGGACCTAAGGGTGTTAGATGTGCTTCATAAATACCTTTTGAAATTCAGGCGTCTGTTCGGATTTAAAGATTATCTTCCCAGGCGTTACTTATAAGAAATAGGAAGGGAGGAAGTAGAGCACTTAATGATCTGGTATGTGTATTGGATCCACAGATCCCTTATGATTTTTTCTGTGGGTTTTTGTTCCTAAACAGACCCTCCTCACACGCATCCGAAGGAGAGAACAACATCAAGCCCTATTTCGGGCTCCTAGGGCTCCTGGTATCCCATTGGTCTGCTGTCTTTGGTTGCGGTATACTTAAAGCCACAGGACAAAGAAAAACACACAGGAAACAAAAACAGGATGTCTGGACATACATTCACCTCCGTTTTACCACCATTCTAAGCCACCCCAAAAGCAAATGCACACAACTGCCACTGTCACCATCTTTGAAATCACTACCACCACCCCCACAACACTCTCACCCTGAAACAGAAAGGCACACTTATTAAAAAACTCTTTTGATTTCGGTCCAATGCTAAATTGGCTCCTTGCCCACAGATGGAGGGAAAAAGGGCATTCACATTAATACTATTTATCAGGTCCCATTAAGTGTCAGTTTCCCAGTCGACAAATACATTTAGTGTAATTCCAATCTAGTAGAATCTAGAACTGGGTTAAAGGGAGCAGTTGAAGAAAACATGTGGCACTCCTTAAGGTGCTCTGCATTTGAGACCAGTGGTCAGGAAAGGCAGCAGTTAATTAAGGCAGTGAATGTCCTTGAACAGGTTGGAATCTGAGCAGGAGAGCAGTGAAATGGCTGGTGGTTTGGTAGAAGCAAATTGTATTATTTTTCTGTTATTGGCCCTCCATTGTTCTACAAAAGGTGGAAATGGAGACACAGAATGGGAAATAAAATGCTTTGAGTTTGTTTTCTGCTCACTAACAGTATCGGAGTTTGCCATTCTTTCAATGCTCAACTATACGCCAGCAGTTGCTAGGAATATCAATAAGCATAATTTTTATGTGGTTATTTTTTCATCATCTAGTAAAAGTTCAGTATCCAAATTAATCAAGTTCTCACAGTGAGACTTATTCAGTGATTGTACAATTATTCTGTAACAGCCTATTTTTAAGTTCGATTTAAGAAACCACGACAAAATAGAGAAAATTTGAACAAACAGTGAACCATTGCACCCCTTAACCCATTGCCCTCAAGACCTTCATTAATGAACCCCACGCCACCTTTTCTTTCCGTGTATAGCAGTTTCACAAGTTCAATCTTATCTTTCATACTGTTGCATACCAGTCTGTAACTGCAGCTGTCAGCAAAACCTGGCTGTGATCTCCTATGAGTCCCCTCATAATCTGTTAATACTTCCCCAGAAGTGCTTGCGCACCTATAAGCATGTTGTGGAGCTAGTTAGAGGTATTGCACAATCAGTTATTTGTTGAACATGTGTTGAACATCAAAAGATGTAAATGGGGCAGTTGGGCTACAATTGTACTAAACAAAATCATGGCCAAAATGGGTACAGTATGGCACTGTTCATGATGCATGTCGAATTTTCGACCTAATTTTCATTTGGAAAGAGAAGTTCTTATACACCTTCCTCAGATCCCACTGTTTCTGAGAGTTTTCCAGAAAATTCTTCATTCAGGTACTCACACTTGATCTCTTTCACCTTCTTCAGAAAACACTCATCCATCTCCTCCGGAGAAGTGACTTCATGTCCGGTAAAGCTGTGATGGTCCTGCAGCTTTCTCTATGATCTCTCACCCTATTCACCTGGTTGCTGAAGAACTAGTATTTGCCTGCTCCGTCCTCTAATTAATGAACTTTGGTGTCCTGGTTGCTTACAGAAAGTGCAACACCAAAATAAAGCACAGTGGCAAATGGCTAAGGTTCTATTATTGGATCTTTCCAATGGCTATCAATTTGCACTCTTGCTACTTTTCTATAAATCCTTATGTATACTTTGTCAAGTGGACAATTGCAAGACCTACTTTGCAGCCACAGGGAGGCTACATGAACAGGAAAGTGGAATCCTTCTCCGTTGCCAACAAGGTTGTCAAAGTACATCTGAAGGGCCCTCCGGTCAGGCAGACTGTTGTTTCTTGGGCTCTGACCATGGTCTTGAGCAGATTCATTAATAAATTATTAATAAATAAAATATTAGAGCCCTTGGCATTATACAACTTGAAGCTCCTGTCTTGACTTTCTTCTTAGTTGCCATAATTTTGTACATGACTTAGGCCCCAGACACCAATCAACTCTGTACTGTGCTTGTCAGGATAAAGTGTCTCTTGGAATTCAATTCACTTTTGTCTTTAAGCTGGTGACTGAGTTTCAGAGAACAAGTAGATTTTGCCTATCAAAATCATTCCACTCACCCATGCCTCTTCATCCGAGTACCACTGCATAACCTCATTGTTTGGGGTGCATTACTGTTTTACTTGAATAGAAACAGGGCTCTGCATTGTACAGAGTAACTGTGTGTTACATGTGGAGGCAGTTATTCCATCCATGCGGTAGGTTAGATCATCATTGCCAGATGGATTGCATCTTGCACCGCCTTTGCTACTATGTGTATGGACATAGACTAAATTTGGTGCGTAAGCACACATTACCAGTGTGAAAGAGCCTTTAGTGGCATCCTCTATATATGTAACCTTTCTGGACACATATATAATGGCTCTCTCGGCTACCCCACATATATTATGCTGGCATTTTACTTTTGAGGTTTCCTCCCCAAAGGCGGCAGAAGTCGACATAGATTTTCTAGTGTTCTTAGCCATTATTCTGCTGAATCCAGTCTTCGCCATCTTCCTCTCTGGTTTTTATGCAATGGAATCTACCCACTGGTTGAAAATGGGAAAGTGAGGTTGTGGAAGGGAGGGTCAAGTTATGTTTATAGTGATTGTTTACTCTTGTTGATGGGGATCTTCATAATCAGAATACTTCTTATCAGCCCCTCAATCATAAAATGTGTACCTACATTCATGGTGTTGATGTGCAAAGCTTCATTAAATGGCTATGGAAGGAGTTTCTGATCAAGACTCCAAAAGGTGCCAGCAGAACAAGTACTAGAGTTACCATAAAAATAATTAACCTTTTATGTCCTTATAGATCGGTGAACCTATAAGATTGTTCCTTCTCGCATCTTCCCCACCATAAACATCAGTGCAGGGCACCAATGTAAGAAATATAACTAGTATTAAAAGCCTCCACTTTATATATGTAGTTTAACGTATTATTTTAACAATGACTTAGGAAGGTGATGGTACTGCAAAAAATGTGTAAATACTGGTTTTAAATTGTAACTTATTTTTATTAGATGGAACGAATAAACAGGGCCAGAGAACAAGGATGGAGAAATGTGATTGGCACAGGAGGCAGTGGTGAAATTAAGGTAAGTTGTTGCTTTCATAAGGAATGTTTATGCACTCTACCTTGTCCGCTGTCGTCTTTTATCATGTGTATTGATAATAGTATGCTTCACACACAGACTTAGCCTCAGAAAGGCAGACAATGAATTGAGGGATGTACAAATCAAGGGTAATTAAAGAATCTAATCAAAGATCTTCTCCAGGGGGAGAACCCGCATCGGATAATGCAGCCCTGCTGGCGGCGATTACGCAGTCCCGCGACATGTTGGATGCCAAAATAGGTGCAGTGGGTGCAGAGGTCTCATTCCTGCGTCAAGACCTCCGCAAAGCAGTGGACCGAATTACAGAGGCGGAAGCTCGAATGTCGGTTGTGGAGGACACAGTCACAACCTTACAACAAAAAGTCAACCGCCTAACCGTTATTACTCAAGAACTGGCTACGAGAGCTGAGGATGCAGAGGGCTGCGCAAGGCTTCCCCGAGGATTGTGAAGGGACCTCCGCGACGAAATTCATAACGCAGTGGCTGCGCTCGGTGATGCCAGAGGGGACCCTCTCCCCATGTTTTGTGGTAGAGCGAACACACAGAGCCCTGGTTAAGAAGCCTCCCCTGGGGCGCGGTCCCGCCCGATTATCTCCAAGCTCCTGAATTATGCGGACAGAGATGCGGTCCTACATTTTGCCAGGGGCCACAGAGATAAACTAATCCAAGGCTCGCAGAATATTATGATATTTCCAGACTATACACGTCTCGTGCAACAGCAGCGACAATCATTCGTAGCCGCCAAACGCAAACTGCGTGATCTTAATATCCAATACATGCTACTGTACCCCCAAGGATGCGAGTCATATACAAGTCCAAAACTATATTCTTTGACACCCCAGAGGAAATCTTCAAATGGACTGATGAAACTACCTCACTCAGGCCGAATACTCCTCCTCCGCTGGAGTCAGACTCATCTTAGAGTACCAGACAGAGACGCCTGAAGAAACATTAGTCGAAACGGAGTCATCGGTCGTGGTCGAGCTGGCACTCCCAGGTACAAGGAGAAGACCCGTGAATCGTCTGGACTGAACCTTCTGGATCTCCCTTTTCGTGTCTTTCTTCTATACTATATCCTCCTCTTCTCCTTTGTTAGAATCAGTTATTAAGCACAAACTTAGACTGTCCTGAGCCTAACCTATGCGTGGGGATCTGATTGATACGATGGGCCATCACAAGATCCACCTACACGCCTTAAAGACTAATGGTTGAGGGGTTGGGGTTAGTGGGGCTCCGTTGGTGTGGGGCCTCCTGGACCCCCTGTTGGGGTACCGGGGGAGCCCCCGCCGCGGCAGATACTTCAAGTTCCTCGAGGTATGGGGGTGGGGGGAGGAGGACGGGGATGTTCACGTTATATGGTTTATGTATGTTAATGGGTGGACACTGGCTGGGCGCCTACCTGCTTCCACACACCACATTAATGTGCACTGCCGCTCCCCAAGACCTATTAATGGTGGCTACATAGACAGCTCGCTCTGGTGAGGTCCATTAATGACCTGGAATGTCCAGGGGATGTTAGAAAAAATCAAACGGGGAGCGGTGCTGAAACAAGCTAAGAGACTTGGAGTAGACATACTGCTGCTGCAAGAGACCCACATGATGGGCAATAAAGCCGCCTGCCTGGCACGCTACGGATTTGACCAAATATACCACTCTGGATTTACCCGGTGGTCACGGGGTACAGCCATTCTTATTCATCGCAGAATTCCCTTTAGGTGCGCCCAGACATGGCTAGATCCGGGCGGGAGATACACTATAGTTGCTAGTACATTATATGGAGAACCCTTGGTAATGGCCAGTTTTTATGGCCCCCCCCCCCCTATTGGGACACACGTTCAACAAGAAAGTCATAAGTCTGAGGGGGACCTTGCCTGACGGCCTGTCCATGATGGGAGGGGACTGGAACGACACTATGCAGCATATCGACAGGTGGCGCCCTAGGGACCGCAATCAGGTCACAAGTGAATCCAAGCTATGTCTCCTTGCAGCATCTCTGGGGTGGTCCGATGTGTGGAGGGCATACCATCCAACCGACATTGAGTACACATTCTTTTCACCTGCACATGGATCTCTATCCCAGCTTGATTACATGTTTCTCCCATCGCCGTTAGTCCACAGAGTCACATCTACCTCTATCCTCCCACGGGGCCTCTCGAACTACTCGCCTGTGACACTTACACTACACATAGGACCTCTGCGATCTCAATTCCGCTGGCGAATGTCAGCATGGCATCTAAGGGACCCCAAATACGCGTCAACCCTACACCAGGCTAAATCAAACTACTTTGTGTTAAACACAGAATCCGCACCCTCACCTATAGTGTTGTGGGAGGCCCTTAAACCCACTCTACGGGGTGTCAGCTACCGGGCTGGGGTGAGGCGTAGACGCCTTGCACAAATTGTTGACTTGGAATCTCGTCAGCGGGCTCTGGAGGGCCAGATGCGGGGTGGGGAGCGGGCCCGTCGTCGGCTTCTTCTTCGCAACAACAAATTCACCAGCTACTCACAAACGAAGCTCAACAAGCTTGGCAGGCGACACAACATCGAATATATTAGTGGGGGGACAAGTCGAGTAAGACACTGCATCACCTGTGTCAAGCAATACACGCACAGGCCCCCATACCAATACTCCGAGGAATGGATGGCACTCTCTGCACCACTCCTCAAGCGGTGCCTGCGTTTTCGCCGCATATTACACTGATTTATACCAAAAAAGGGAACATCTACCCCCAGATTCCATACAAGAGTTCCTATGTGACATACCACCGAAGCAGCTATCAGACAGTATACATGAGCAATTGGACTCCCCATTGCGCTGGAGGAGCTCACCACCGCCCTCCATGCCATGTGCCCGGGCCAGGCCCCAAGTCCCAAAGGGTTCCCCAGTGAGTTTTTTCAGGGATGTTTCTCCCAGACAGGTCCCCATCTCCTTGTTGCACTACAGGGGTCGCATGAGCTGGGGATACTCCCGCCTGATTGGCGGCATGCCGAAATTGTCATATTTCTTAAACCAGGGCGTCCTCCGGACGATCCGTCGTCTTATCGTCCCATCTCGTTACTTAACTTTGAGGCAAAACTCTTGGGTAAGATCCTTGCCAATCGCCTCCTACCGCATATAGCCGACCTGGTCCATCCAGACCAATCTGGCTTCATGCCACAGCGGTCTACACGCCACAACATCAGGCGAGTTTATAATGCCCTGGCTATGGTATCAAGGCTAGGACATCCTGCGGCGGTCCTTCTTGCAGACATAGATAAAGCCTTTGACTCGCTGGACTGGGAGTACCTATTTCTTCTCTTACAGGCCCTAAACCTCTGCCCGCGATTCATATCCTACATTCGCCCCTTATATACAAATCTCTCTGCTTCTGTACGAGTCACCGGGGCCGTGTCCGCATCCTTTCCCTTTAGTAGGAGCCCACGGCAGGGGTGCCCCCTGTCCCCACTTCTTTTTGTGCTTGCTATAGAACCACTGGCCAACTGGGTGCGAAGGGATCCCCTAATCTGAGGCTTTCAATGGTCCGGTGAGGTGTCGGACAAGATTGCATTATATGCGGATGACGTCATTGCTTGACTTGCTATACAGCCATGGTCGCTTGGACCGTCTCCCACCTGCCACCAGAGTGGTGATTCAACTGTGGCGACGTGTGGTCCGGTATATGGGGAGGGAGGACGTTTGACGCAGGCGACTCCACTGTGGCGGGGATCTCGCCTTCGACAAGTGAGTACACTCTCTGGGTTCCGTGCATGGGATCTCATCGGCATCTCTACACTAGGAGACATAATGAAGGGAACTATTCTAAAATCCTTCCAACAACTGCAGGAGGAGTATCACCTCCACCGTAATAAATTCTATAAATATTTACAACTGCGACATGCCCTATCCACACACATAGCAACACTGACGGATCTTCCAGAATTCCATCCGCTGGAAGGGCGACTGTTAATGGGAGATATCGGCGCTCACAAGATTAGGCAAACATATCAAACCATTGTCAAACACAATAATACAACGTTAGATGTGCTCCGGCAAAGACCTATCAGACGATGATTGGACGGAGGCGCTGGCGAGTCCTTGCGGCGCCGCTATAGCGACCCGCTACCATCTAATTCAGTTCAAATTTCTGTACCAAGCCTATTACACTAGACATCACCTATGGTGTATCGGGGTTATACCTTCGCCGACGTGCCTGAGATGTATCCGGGAAGCTGGCACCTTCTTCCATACGGTATGAAGCTGTAGCGCTCTCCAACCCTACTGGGATAAAATACTGACCTGCCTTGGCAAGATACTCTCATGGAACATCCCGTCTGATCCCAAAATAGTATTGTTTTTTTTTTTTTATAATTCTTTTTATTAAACATACATCGGTTCAAATAAACATTACAGAGGGTTAGCCAGATCGTACATTACAGTCGGTTCAGGAGGAAATGCGTCGAATTTCTGCATGGTAGAGGAATGTCACGGGGTGTGGGGGTCATTTTGTTCATGACAACTAGGTGGCACACAAATCTCTCCACGGTAGGCATTCCAGGGGCTCCATACCCGGGACCATTTTTTGGGGCACCCTCTTGCCAGGTAAACTGTTTTCTCCCGAAACATGCACCAGTCAAGGTTCTTTTCCCATGCTTCCAGTGTGGGTGGGTGTGCGGCCCCCCACAGTTGAGCAATGTTGCGTTTTGCCAGCATAAACCCCAGCGTAGCCCACTGTGTCTGATTAGTGTTTAGGTCTGTAGGTTCCCAGGCCTCTGGGCGGAGGTGAACCTGCAATACCGCATTGATAGTGTCGTGGATCTTGAGCCAGAAGGATATGATATGTTCGCACCCAAAATAGTATTGTTACATAGCACGGATGGCATAGGTGGTAATAGGTATAAACAACACTTATTCTTCCTAGGGCTCACGCTGGCTAAGCGGGATATCGCCCAACATTGGAAAAGTTCCACTTCGCCACCTTTAGGGAAGTGGAAAAAAGCCATAGATTGGTGCATGGGAATGGAATTGGCTGCATTTCAGGCACGGGTTGCCCACAGAAGCACCACCGGGTATGGCAGCAGTGGGCGGACTATAGAGGCATAGACCTGCCCACGGTGGAATCTCCGGATGCCTTTATTCAATTCAATTTTATAGTCTCCATATACTAGGCATAACTACCCGAGCGACGTGATTTGTTGTGGGATGTGGGGGGTGGGTGGGGCAAGTTTGTGCCCAGTCTAGCCAAGGTTAATTGTTACTTTCTTTTTCTATTATTTTCTATGTTTCCTCTATTGGTACGCGACGACATGTACATGGACATTTACTGTTGTATTGGCCCCGGCCACTGCTGTACCATTATAAGACCAATGAAATTTGTTGTTAAAAAAAAAAAAAGATCTTCTCCAGAGACTACCACCAATCCTTTTGCAATTACATTATATTGTTCACCCTTTTAGCCTTTTGTGTGTAGCAGAAAGGGCCTTCATTCAGTTACGGATTGAGTCACTCAAGAGAGGCTGGAGGAAGAGCCGGTGGATGGAGGTATATTTCTTACTTGGATGTAGGCCCTGATCCCCTTTTCAATATCCAGGCTGCCACAGAGCAAGGAGCAGATGCATCTAATTTAAAGACCCGCCCCACACACACACCTTTGCCCAATGACTCTATAAG
Organism: Calotriton arnoldi; assembly: GCA_963921515.1. NCBI lineage: Eukaryota > Metazoa > Chordata > Amphibia > Caudata > Salamandridae > Calotriton > Calotriton arnoldi. The sequence continues at coordinate 2,061,810 of CAWUFW010000392.1, read as the reverse complement.
GCTCTTACCCAACTCTTTTTCCCTGGGTAGTTTTGTAAAAACTCACTCGTGTATTTGCTGGGGATTATTAACACTGAATCCAATCTTCATTACAGATTTGTGAACTTACTAATGCTTCAAGCTCTTTTATATGCCAGTTTTTTCAGCCTACATTGAATGGTCTCACCTACTGAGAGCTGGAGACATATCTCAATTAGGGAAAGGATTAGTGCTTGACTTGGTAGCCTGAGGGCCCATTGTGTTTTGTGTGCAATCCAAACCCGGCAATGGACAACGACGCAACATTTTCACTATTAATCCTCTGCCCACTATCTGAAGCTATTTTCTTTACCCTTTTGGCAAAAGGTTTTACTGCTGTGTGTAGAAGGGTTAAATAAGGATGCATAAGGAAGTGGCACAAAGTTCTCTGTCATGGTCCATGCAACAGGTACCCTGCAGAATACACTTAATAAAGATGCATTTCTGAAGGTAACATCCTCTGGGCTTATGGAAAAACCTCCCAATATGACACTGGAGGCACAATGACTGGACGAAGATTCATCACTGTAGGAAATATTGTCCTCCATGCTTAAATCCTGATCAATCCTCAAACAAACAAACAGATTGACATATTTGTGATAGATGTCTTTCTAATCTGTGTGGATCTTAGAAGAGTGTCTTAAAGGGTAGTGACAGTGGAGAAGTAGGTCCTAGGTCACTGACAAGATATTAAAACCATGAAAGATGAAATTATACTGTTAGAGGCGAGTAACCGGCTCCGTCCTGCAGGACAGGAGGGCGCTAAAGGTGGGTCATTAGAAAAGGATATTTGCATTTCACACACATTTCAGCTTGATAGCCTCTCAAATTCTTCTTTGACAAAAAAGGCATCTCATACACGGGTCCCTTAAAAAATGCCTGGGAAGCAATCAGCAGACCATTATAGCTTGTTTGCTTACCGACTTGGGATTGGGATACTATTCTGTATCCTTCTTTCTTATTTCAAATCTGTTTATTAAAGTTTTAAGAGAGAACAAACGTCATCATGATCAGCATAGATCACTGGAGAGGCAGTGTGAGATTACAGGGCTTTATGCGGTAGGTGCAACATGAGCAGCGTATAGATATCACGCATCATAGGGTATATTTGGGTTGGAAAAAGGCTTCATACAACAGTTGCAACATAAACAGTGCATAGATATCGTACATTATAAGGCACTTTTGAGTGGAAAGCCCAATCTGGCACTAGTGATACAAGCGTGTTTTCCGCAGCAGAAGATAAATGTTCTTCGGTGATGACTAAACAACATACAACATAACTTGGAGAGGAAGAAAGAACGGGGGGAAGCTATCGAAGTGGGGGGGGGGGGGATAGGAGGCAGTGAGCCCAGGGGGGAATCGACTAGAGTACGAATGGCGTTTAGGGGGAGACTGGGCTTCTGTCTTATCTGTGCGTTGGAGAATCCGGTCGAGGATTGCCTCGAGAGTATGGCAAGAGAGTAGCCTCAAAAAGTTGGAGGGCCTGCAATTGAGGGGGAGTGTAGCGAGATGTATCCTTCTTTCTAAGGACAGTACTCCCTTCCAACAGCTAGAGACATCCCATGGGGTGGAAACTAGATGCATGGAAACTGCTGTACATTAAATTGTGGATAAACTGGAGGAAACCACAGATAAGTAGCTCACAATGCATGTAGTGTTGATTCAGTTAGTGAATACATTGTGGAAGACTCATTAAACTTCTTAGGGGAGAGGCAGTAAATAGTCCTGCATCAAAAAAAGCCATTCACATAATGAGGCTGGGTCTATTTACTGACACATAATTACCACAGTAGATTTTCTAAAGTATTACAGGCATGACCCTCAGACATGGTTGACTCGCACATCACAGTTTTACATAAACCATGATGAATAGAATGATTCACTTTTTGTCCCCCTGAGGTGTATATAAAAAATCCTGCATGTTGAAGACCTAATGGGTTCCCCTTTGAGAATTTTTAAAAATTCTCCTGTTAGCCTTGCACCTCCTGGCTGCTTACCAACAGATATGCGACACCAGTATGGTCCCATACGATGTAAATGGGGCCATGGTTGTGGTTTTTCCAAGCCCGGAGCCCCATCGCACCTCCTCAAATCTTACAGGCCAATTTCTGTCATTAACATCGAAACAAAAATCTTGGCGAAGTTCCTAGCATTGATACTGATCAAGAAGATCAGCACCATCGTGAGTACTGACCAAACAGTTTTATGCTGGGACACAGTGCTAGGCACTGCCTACATATGCTGCAGGGGCCAAAATGCAGATACACAGGTTACGTGGGGGTATCACCCTGCTCTTTGTTGATTTCTGGAGAGCATCCAATACGGTACACTGGCCCTTTATGCTAGCAGTATTAGGAAAGATGGCATTTGGCTGGTGCTTTCTCTGATTTGTCAGGGCCCTCTACCTACTCCAGTGGGCACCAGTACATCTGAATGGTGCCTTTTTCTCTTCTTTCCCAATATGTTGTCCCCTCTTCTCTTCCCCCTGGTCATCATGCCCTTAACTGAATGGATCAGGCGAGATGCGATTTACTGTGGATTTCAGTGGCCAGAGGACCCCGAGGGTAGGGTTTCCCTTAGCACGTATGACCTTCTCCTTTTTATTCAATGCCCTAGAACTACTATCCAGAGAAGTTTCCAAATGTTGCAGGTTTTTGGTGATGCCTCGGGATTCCGGGTGAACTGGGGAAAATCGACATGCTTCCCGGTTGTAAGCACCCCACTGCAGCATGTCCTCAAATCGCAGCTAAAGGTTGCTTCTATCCACTTTATATATTTAGGCATGATGGACACGACCAGCTCACTCCAGAACTGGGACCTTAATATTGGACCACTGCAATTGAGGCTCCAGAGGAACCTCGAAAGCTGGAAAGGCAGACCAACCGCAGACACCCTCTCTGGCTGGGCATATACCTTAGGCATGTTGCCAACCTCAAAACCTCAAAGGATTCAATGCCTACAACCTCATAGGCATATCCACTATTGGTGATGTATGGGCCAATAGCTGCATGAAATCTTTCACCCAACTGGTGATCTATTTTGCCCTTCACAAGAGCCAATTCTTTTGGTACTTGCTGTTGCGACACACTCGCAATATCCACGCCAACAAGTTGCAGACGCTGCTGGGGTTCTGCTCCCTAGCGGCCAACGTCACCATAGGGCAACTTGGACAAAAAGGGATATCATAAATCAATAGGCTACTAGTGGTCAATTCCTCTAACCCTTTCCCGCATCTCCGAGATACATCAGCAAAAGATCTTGGTGTTTTAGACGACAATGACTGGACTGAAACCAGAATGGCCCCCTGTCTTCTGGACCTTTCAGCTAGACTCCATTTCATACAGTTCAAATACCTACACTGTGTATACTGCTATCTGGCTAGGTTGTGGCGAATGGGCAGAGCTCCATCTGCCACATGCTGGCGCTGCAATGCTGTGGAGGGCACTTTCCTACCTGCCATGTGGGAATGCCCAGCCATAGCCTCCTTTTGGTGTACACTACACATACACCTGGAGAGGGTACTGGGGCATGATTTCCCATTGCAAGTATTACTGAGTGTCACAGTTCGTTTTAATTAATGGATCTTTTTTTTATCAAAACAGCAGTCCTTATCTAAAATACATAGGCATGCTCTGGCAAAACCAGGTTGCATGGCAGTGCTGTACAGCAGTACGGAAACACTGACATTACCTGAGAGCTCAGTAGTGAAGGCGTGACACGTAAACGCAAGTAAGTCTGGAGTTGAAAAAAGGCGTAGAACACTGCTGTGTGGGTGAGCAGAAGCATGAAAGAATTGAAACCACACCTGACATGATTTACCAAATAGTATTTGATAGGGATATATGTACATTGCGTGACATATGTAACCAAAATGGCCTGAAATCCTGGACTGAATATATGATTACTAACACTGAAGTGTTCTGATACTTACAACTCTGGCATCTACTTGCCACCCATATTTCACATGGTTCTCTATTCTGGATGTTTTTCTTATGGAGGAAAGTGTGCTCATTCAAGTACTGAGAAAGAAAGCTGTCTCTCTAATATTTAAGATATTGGTTAACAGTGCACAGATTCATTAACCCATTAGAATAGCTAGATCACAGAATAACCTGTGTGGATTTGTTGATAAGTAATGGGGAGAGGCCCTGCAATACCCATTGATTGTAGCAATGAGGATGGAATTTAAATCAGTGCAGATCAAAATACTTTATTGAATGTATTATTATACCCATGCGTAACTGCTGAATTTCGGAAGACCAGGTAATGATCTATGCATCAGAGGTGTGGAAAAGTGAGGGATTTCCTGCTTACTATATGGTTGGGTCGTAAAGTATGACTATTTTGGTAGAGGGATAGGAAATATCTAGCCAGTATTGCCATTGGCCTCACTTTTGGAAAAAATAGGTGTTAATCCCATAAAAACTTGTGCATGACCACAGAGGATGCCGTATGAAATCATAACAGCTCTGGGGCGCATGGGTGAGGTTATGTGGTCTTTCATGAACTGATATAACCATTTGTGTGTCTCCTTCTCTGACTAGTGTATTGTGGGAACTGTTGCGAATAAGCCTCTGTGTTTGATTTTTCATCTAGCTACTGTTTTTACAATAAAACACCTGACTTTGATTTTACCATGGTAGGTGTGTATATTATTTGCTTTTATTGATTTGCTGGAAAATAAAAAATCAATACTCAGCCAACAAAGGGCAACTCCTAAGCCCTAGCTCACAATTGCACGCACTTTTAAAAGCAATACATCAAAATTCATAACTTAATCTGTAAAGTCCAAGAAAATTTGCTTCTCCAAAGTTAGTGCCTTCTCACCTTCCGGACATCCCCATCCTGGCACAAGCATGTTGTGTGAAAGGAATGTGCAGGATCTAATGCCTTTTTTCATTCATTGAGGTCAGGAGCGTCAAAAGATGTCATATTGTATATTATTGTTGATCTGTATTGGAACCTTTCCATGGGTGCGTTTGTGGATAAGACATAGGATCTTAAGGGTTATGCCAAATTATACCTGGACAAGTGCATCTGGCCGTTAATATAATGGCAAAGACAATTTAGAGCCTTAGTGCCCTAAGTGACTTCATGATTTTGTAATATTTTAAGTATACGCACAAAGATGTTTAGACATTAACTTTTAAGCACATCACTTAGATGGTAAGCTGCATTTATGTTAGTGTGTATGTGTGTGTATATATATATATATATATATATATATATATGTATATATATATATATGTATATATATAATATATTTTTTTTTTTAGAACTTAGCAACTATAACAGCCTTTACACTTTTACGTGAAGTTTCAGTAGCATGACAGACAAACATATACGAATGGTTAGCTTACTTTCCAAAGACCTTAATTTTGTGTAGCGTGTAGCCTACTTTTATATTTTGTTTGTGGGGGTGTAGTCGGTATATCAGGTTTCTGTCCACTGTTTTCGAAGTGTCCAAATCTTCCTGCAGTTTCGCATCAGTTCTAGTGATTTTAATTTTAATTTCTTCTGCCATTTCATTCAGCTACATCTTTGATCCAATTTTCAGGTTTGGATGTTTTAGGATTTAGCCAGTTAATAGCAGCTCGTGTTTTGGCCATCAGCAGGGTAAATTGTACAAACCTTCTTTTAATTTTACTTTCCGATGTGCTGGCATCTGTGCTCAGCAGGCATGGTAATAATATGCATTAAAAACTCTGTTTATTCCCTGTGTTACGGGTGTTGCCATGGGCATCTGTAATAGCAGTAATACTAATAGGCGGTATTTCGTGCTTAAAAAGCCGGCTCAGCAGATTACCCGCCTTTACCCATTCCCTGTGTAGTTAGTGCCTGCTTAAATTACCTGTTTTGAAGTAGTTCCTTCTCGAATGTATTTTCTAGTATCTCAGACCTGAGTCCCTCAAGCATCGTTTTGTGTAGTCTATTCAAATCTGGCATTTTTTGTAATCATGCTAGCGCCTTCTCTTTAGCGAGAAAAGTGGAATCTAATTGTGTGATCAGTAATGTAATTGGAGAAATTGTTGTACCTTTCATTACCACTTTCAGGTCAACCAATTCTGTACCCCTTTTAATGGCAGTGTCATTATTCAAATTAGGGATGTTCTTATTTCTTGTATAGCTTTGAAAACATCGGCCAAGGTAGGTTCCGTCACCTTCTGTGATACTGCTCCCTGGCCTTCCACAGCTAGTCAGCTGTGAGTTACAGGTGCTTCTGTAACTTTATCCTTCACCATTTAGATAGTATGTAGAATGTGCTCAGCTCGCTGCACCCTCAGCGCGCTACCAACACAATTGGAGCGAGTCATGCTCTGGGTCCTGGTACCGTGGTCCACTCATTGCCTGACTCTCGCTCTTCCTTCCCTGCCATCTGCTGTAACAGAGGCCTCACCGTGCCTCTCCACTGCTGCCCTCAGCGCCATCCCAGGTGATAGGCCTCACTGCCAGGCACCAAGAGTCTTTTTACAGGCAGCTGCCACAGGTTTCCCTTACTGGCTTTGGGCCTCCAACTTCAGCAAGCATCAACCTGCTGCAGAACCTTGGTGCCTCCTAATTTTATTTACATGTGTGTGGCATCGCCATCTTGCCTTGTTTGTTATGTGTTATGCTTTGTCAGGCATGGTGAGGGTGGGGGTTCCTTTCAAATGCAGACTTCTCACAGCTTGTGCTTTTCCATAGATCAGCCTGTGTGATTATGTTCGGGATGCTTGCCGTCTTTATTTACGTTGGTTTCTGTTCTAGTTAGGAATTTTAAAGTCTGATATTGTCAGAATTTGCTGCCATGTTGCAAGGAGCTAGGTCGACGTGTCCTCATGCCATCATCGGTAGGCCACGCCCAACCATGTTATGTTACTGTTAATAAACATTTGAGGAGTTGTATTTGCTATTACCAATCAGAGCCTGACTACTTTCTACTAGTCTTAGATGATCAGTTGTGTAGGTTGGACTGATAAAGTGATGACAAAGTGTAAAGTCCTATTCTGTAGTGTGCTTTACCAATGCGTAATGCAAATGACAGAACTCCAGAGCTAAATTTGTGTGTAAACCGATACAAATTCCCATTGCATACAATGTGACTACTCAGCTGCTACCACTGAGTACTTAGTAAAACACCCTTCTAGATATACACAAACTTTGACCATGGTAACCACTCTAGTATCCCTACCCTCCATCCCTTTCAACCCTCCTTGCCTCCTTCCTGAATGGTGGAGCACTTATGACCTGGCATCCTTCAGTTTTTTTATCCAAACTTTATCACTTTTTTGTCACAAAGGAAGCAACATGTACAGACAGTACATAAGAGAAGAAAGAAAACTACAAAACTGTCAATACAAGTGTACAATATTAGAAGCAATAGTCACCTATATTGTTAAGTAAATCTAGTTGGTGGATGGGGAAGGGAGAGGGGAAGGATTGGGAAGACCAGCTTGATTAGACTACGGCTCTCTACCAGGGCCGAGAAGATCAGATCACCAATGGATGGTCTGACTCTATAATGTCCAAGTGCGAAGAGGCAGACCTTGTGTGGTAACAACTTTTAACTTTTCCTCACCAGGTCGGGCATGTGATGTGCTGTTCTCCAGCCCCCCCAGTCCTGGTTTTGATTGAAGTCTTAAGTGGTCACCATATCTTTTTGAATTTGGTCATTCTATCTGTGATTAGTGCTGTCGATTTCTCTATTATGTAAATATGCCAAATCTTTGTCCACCAAAGTCCTAGTGGAAGTTCTGTCATCTGTTTCCAATGATGTGCAAGCGTTACTAGTCCTTCCAGCAAGAATTATGTGATCACGGGCCACCGATAGGGGGGGGGGAACACATATAGGATATGCTTTATTTTCCCCTGGATGACCCGATAGTATAACCGCGGTGTTCAGTGGAGGAGCAACTCCTGTGAAGTCTTTGATTAAGCTCAGGAGGGCAACCAATATGGCTGAGCTAATGGGCTGGACCACCATATATGGAGCATTTTACCCCATTGCGCACACTCCCTCCAATTGCGGTCGAAGATCACAAACATGGCCCCCAATCTGTCTGGGGTGAAATACCATCTAGTGAAGACCTTGTAAGTTCCCTCTTTGTATTTAGTGCAAATGGAAGATCTTTCAGCTCTAGCTCATATTGACACCCACTTCTCCATATTTAGTTCAGTTGCCAGTTCCTCCTCCCATTTGTCTATGTAAGTGTGATGTACAGGGTCAGGGCTTAAGTTCAGGGCCTGATATAAATATGATATTGCCCTCTGGCTTGAGGATTGATCAATAACGTCCCAAACGGTGTCAGGTCTTGTGATCCTCCACCCCTGTGTTCCCCTGAACATGCTTGTGTAAGCTTAAATTTATCAACCTTCCTATTGGAGCACGAGCTGACACACTATTGCGAAAGTCCAACTCATAACAAAGGGGAAACGCTGAACCTCATCATCTCCAAAGGAAAAACCATCTCAATAGATGCCATCATCCACGTGATTGGTCTGAGCATTACTGCATCTTCTTCCTAATTAACAAGGAGGTATCACCGAAGAGGGTCCAACCCAAGAAAACAAAACAATGAAAAAGGAACCTTAGGAATATTAACTCCATGGATCTAGCAACCCTCTGTAGAAAGGCCTTGACTCCACAGTCTGACATGTTGGATGTGCATGTCCTCACGGACTTCTATAACACCACCATCGCTGGCATCCTGGACGACATAGCCCCTCTACAACTAAAAAGTGCCTCCGTCAAAATCTCTAAACCTTGGTTCAACGACAACCTAAACTCTGAACGCCGCAACCTAAGGTCAGCTGAAAGAACCTGGAGATCAGTACCCTCCACTGAACATCTAATTTACCTTAGATCGGTCAGGAGCACTTATAACAAAAAAATCAAAACTGCAAAGGCTGACTTCTTCCGAACACAACTCAATCAAGCCAAAAACCGCCCCAAGAAACTGTTTGAAATTGTTAAACAACAATCGAGCAAGACACCCAGCAGCTTTGGCCTTGATGACGGCCTTCCATCTTGCGACGAGTTGGCGGCCTTCTTCACCGAGAAAACGAAGAGCATCAATATGGACCTGGAAGCAAAGAAGGCTATTCTCCCATCAGCAGGGAGGGCTGATCCAGCTCACCATGAGAGGCTCAGCCCCTCCAATACTGGCACCAAGAATGACAACTCTTGGGTCTCCTTTACTCCCCTCAGCGAAGAAGATATTATCAACCCTTCTAATCATTTCACCGACCCGCTACCACCACCCATCTTCAAAGACATCAAGGATACCATCCTCCCCCTTTGGACAAAGATTATCAACGCCTCGCTATCACAAGGCACGATCCCGGACTGCTTAAACGTAGCGCAGATCTCCCCCATTCTAAAAAAACCTAATGCAGACAAAGCTGATCTCAATAACTTCTTGCCCATTTCCACCATCCCCACGCTGGCTAAACTGCTGGAAAAATGCGTGCAGATGCAACTTTGTGCACACATGGAGTATTTCCAACTTGTGGACCAACATCAATCCGGATTTCGAAAAGGCCACAGCAGGGAATCTGCTCTCACTCACATTATGGATGACCTCTTGATAATGCTAGACCACAACGAGGCATGCCTCCTGATTCTACTTGACCTTTCTTCAGCCTTTGACACTGCTAACCACGACAATCTCTTATCCAGCCTTGAACACAGGATAGGCTTCTCAGGGCGGATATTGCGATGGTTTACTTCCTTCCTCCATAACAGGTAGAAAAAGTCAAGATAAAGCAATCCCTATCCCAGCCCTCCTCAGTCTCTATGGGGGTTCCACAGGGATCGGCACTATCACCGATACTCTTCAATTTATTCCTAGAACCTTTGGCAAATGCTCTGAATGCCGCGAACATCCTCTTCCATATGTATGCGGATAACACTCAACTTTATTTGAAAATCACCTCCCCTGAAGACTTTGTCTCACTCAACGCTACCATTTTGGATACACAAAACTGGCTAACTGACAACCACCTCATGCGCAACACCTCCAAAACGGAACTCTGCCTAATCACACCCCCAAGATCGACCACTGGCTGAAACATCTTACAGCTTTCAACTGCACTCCCCGCATTAGCGACTCTGCAAAATCCCTCGGAATTACACTGCATAAGCACCTGAGCATGCAGAATCATATTAGCAATTCAAGCAAGGGGGCTAAACACCAGATGAACACACTAAGGAATCTAAAACCTTTCCTTCCACAAGAGGACTTCAATATGGCGGTGCAAGCTCTGGTGCTGCCTAGGTTAGACTATGGTAGTTCCACACTTTGTGGACTTCCCAAATATAGCTTGGCCCCACTAAAAGCGTCCATTAATGCAGCAGCTAGACTGAACACTGGTTAAAAAAGAAACAAACACATCTCCCCAGCCCTCAAATCCCTAAACTGGCTGCCATATGAGGCAGGAATACAGCTAAAGATAGCCTGCATGACTCACAAAGCCCTACATCTCAAAACCCCCACGTATCTGGCTCAAAAACTAGAACTATCTGGAGGTTGCCGACAGTCAAGAAGTGCAAGTTCATGGCTCTTAAAACCACAGATCTTCCACAAAATGAGAACGAGTCGCAGAGCCTTCTCAGGTGCTGCCCCAAAGATCTGGAACTCTCGTCCTCCGGCAGTCCGACGAATTTCCTCCACGACTACCTTCAAAAAGGAAGTTAAAAAAATCCTAATTTCTAAGTTCCTGCCTTAAAACGGCTCTGGCCCACTGCTCATTGAATGCCACCTGATTGACAATGAGAGTGCTGGACACCTTTGAATCCCAGCATTCGCCTGCCATGCTCATTTATTTAGCGAAGATTATCGATTACTCTTCTCCATGGTCTAAATCCCACATACCTTAACTATGTTGCACGACTATCTTGTTGTATTATGTATACTCTTGTATTACCTATCCAAATTGTAAAGCGCTCTGATACCCGCCTGGGTCAAGTTCGCGCTACATAAAACTTAAAAAAATATAATAATAATAACTCTCTGGAGGGACAGGGAAGCTTTGCATTCCTCCCAGGACCGGAGTCTATCTTTATCAAAAAATTGTGTAGCCTATGCCGCCGTGGACCCTCCCAATTCAGAAATAAGGAATACATCTGGCCTGGTGTGAAATCAGGAGCATTAGAAATATGAACAAAAGGGAGGGATGTGCGTTCATGTGTAATCTGTCGCGGGGGTGGAGCCAGAGCAAATTCTGTAATGGAGTTGGTGAAAATGAGCTCTCTAACCATAGCCAAGGAGTTAATTTCTGCATCTGCATTGATTCAATCGCTGGGCTGACTCAAAAACACTTTTCAAATATGAAATTTTTTCATTTTTGTCAGTAGCAGAGCTTTGAAGTGTGCTATATAGATTTCCTATTCCGTGGCTGACCGTGTCACTATTGAAGTTAGATGAAATATGCTGGTGTTTATGAAACAGGGTACAGTATTCCTCTTGATTTCTGCCACAGATCAAAAGCTGCACTCGACCTATGATTAATAAATTCGCCTTTCTTTCCTAATTTCTGTTATTATTTTGCTTTGTACCCCTACCTTAATAGGATGCACTGGAAAGCCATGTTAGTAGAAAATTGATTGTGTTGTCAACATCTTCCTTATGCAGGTCCCATCTTTTGGTGTAGGTGGAGGAGTTTCACCAAGCCCAGCTCCCATTCGTGGTCCTTATGAGCACTACTTCAATATTTTTGATCAGATGCAGCAGCAAAAAGAAAATATTCAAGCAGCGGAGGATAGAGCAGCCCGGTTGAGAGCAGAGATCCAGTACAGAGAGCCTGAGAATAGGTATAGTGCATGAATATATTAAAGTACAGTTGTCTGTGATTGACATGTAGTGAAAATACTGAAAAGTGCTGCATCTTTACATTTGCAGAATAATTCCCAACCCCCCTGTCTTTCATCATCATTTTCCCGATGCTAATGCAGTGAGAAAAGAATTGAAAAGACTGGAGGCGGTATCTCAACAAGCCAACGCAGACAGGTTTGACTGCTTATTCTTACTCTTTTTTTCTGCATCTTTTACCTCTAAAGTTGCTTTTACACCACATCACCCTGTATTTTCAAATTGTTACCTTAGGTAGTTTATATAGTCAGACATAGTGTGCCCATTGTATTGTGACAACATCATATTAAGTTGTACTTAGTCAACGTTGGTCTAAAGATTGATGTGTCAATGTGAGCGCTATACTCTCTCTTGAAGAATAAACCAAAACTTTAAACAAGACACTGTACAGGTAGGGGAATGGCCTGTGGTTGCTACACAGACGTTATGTTATAAATGTGCAGGAATGGTGTGGCTGCTGCATTGCTGGTGACAGAAACTAAGTGCTATTAGTGTGAAAGAGGGCACGGCCTAAGTTGTGCACAACAATATTCTTTAAATTTCGATGTTGGGTGCCCTACCTTAAGAGTAAATGTAAAAAGACAGTCAGGCCACCACATTAAGTGTCCCAGACGGTGGGGTTCTCAATAATTGCCCTGGTGGGAAAGTATCATCCTTAGCATCGCTTTTGAAGGGAAGGAGCAGATCTTCCTATCTATTTGCTAATGGCGGCTTCCTAAGGCCTTTGGCCTCCTTCCTTCGCAGGACGTTGCTCTCCGCTTCAGCCCATGTGGCGACCTGATGTGCCACCAGGCCGCCACAGAAGAAGGCAATGCACTGTCCACTTCAATGTTATGGTTCACTTGACTAAAAATAGTACCAGCTTTAGAAAGCAGCCAGCCAATTTATTATTTTTTAGTGTGTTTAAAGAGGCTCAAGGCTAAATCCTCCCAGCTCCTGAGGTAGGGTCAGCCAGTGATGGCTGTAAGTGTGTCAGTGTCTGTGAGTGAGTACTTTGCTAACGGAGCACAATTCTACGACCTATGTTTCAAGTCTACTGCAGAGGCATACTGTTGGGGGCATACGACTGACCCCAAAAAATATTTTATTGATTTTTTCAGGAGAGAGGTAGGCTCTATGTAAGTCATTAAACCATATATGTTTGAAACTGATGAGACTGTGTAATACCCTTCCTATCTCTTTTTCATACTTGTCGTACAGTCCCTGCAGCTAGATCTGTATGTACTTCCCCAAAGCTTTGTTGATCCTGCTTACTAACCTGCGACTACTGTCTATCGTGAATAGAGACTGTATGAGGGCATGTGTTTAAAGCTCCTCAGTAGCTATACCCAGGGGGTTGGATGTGTGTTAATCATGGTTTTGTAAGTGAGGAATTTACTTTATTGAATGTTAAATTGCTCCACAATTAAATCAAATGTTTGGAGTTGGCCATCTTGAGTGACTTAGATTGCCTACGGAGCAAAAACCTTGATGTCTTAGTAAGCCCAAGAGAGGGTCGGCAGGCGTATAAAGCACTATGGGATTAGTGAGGAGCAAGCCTTCCCACTGTAGCTGAGCCTCTAGGTAGTAGTGCTCAAAGTCGAGGGCCTGAGTCATATTTTGTCTCTAATGAGGCTACTTAATATGTGTTTGGTACTTTAGTTTGGCAGTTAGGGATGCTAAAACATACATCACTTTTATTTATTTATTTAAATCATCATCTCGCACAGTTGTGAGTTTTGATGACATACACACCCTGTTGGAGCCAGATATGGTCAATCTTATGTTATTTTCTGCACAGCTCAGACATCCTTGTAAAACAGTGACAATATGAGACACAAAACGGCATCACAATTCATGCCTCAATCATTATATTCCCATCACTTTCCAGGTTTTGCTGTGTGAACTTTTCCATGCTGTTAGGCGGTGCCAGAAGTGTTAACCAATGTTTTACAATATCTGAAAGAAACACGTAGTGATAGATTCCTTACCTTAGAATATCCCCAGGCGTCAGTCTGGATCCGGAAAGTTTTCGTCAGGAGTACCCCTGCGCGTCGGAAGGTGGCGTTGTGCGGCTCCGCGTCCGTCGTAGGCATCGTGATCGCCGGGATGACGTCGCGGCAGCTACTTAGACGCCTCCCTCGCGCGCTGACTTCAGTTCTTTCTTTTTCCGCACCAGCAAGCGCAGATCCGGAGAGAGCGGTACCCCCAGTCTTTTTTGACTGAGTTTTTTGAGATTTTTTGTCTCACCTTTTTGAGTCGATACGACTCCTGGTGCAGTTAGGGATGCCCGGGTTTAAGTCTTGCGAGGACTGTCATCGGATGATGTCGGTGACTGACCCGCACCGCATGTGTCTCTTCTGCCTGGGGCGCGACCACGACCCCAAGTCGTGCCCCGACTGCCGGTCCATGGCACCGAAGTCTTTGCGGCAGCGGTCCTGAAAGCTGCTTGAAGCCCGGCAGTCGGCTCCGCGCCGTGAAAGGTCCCGGTCCAGAGGGAGGTCGAGGGACCGCTCGCGGAGCCACCACCATCGGAATTCGTCCGAATCGAAGTCTTCGCACTCGGTTTCAGGTAAGGCGAAGCGCCAAAAGAAGTCGAAGAAACGTCATCGGTCCCCGACTTCCCCTTGCCAGTCGCGCGACTTGGCTGAGGGTGTGGGTGGTGCCACCCCCGCGGCTCCGGCGGAGCCTATGCAGTCGCCGGTGACCTACCCGCCCTTCCCGGGTTCATCGGCGACTCCGGCCCAGGTGCAGGAATTCCTGTCCGCTATGGCTCGCCTATTTGGGCCGTCGGGCCCCTCCGGTGCGCCTTCGGGCCCCTCTGGTGCGCCTTTGGGCCCCGCGGGCCCGACTGGGAGTCCTCGCCCTTTGACGCCGGCGGCTCCGGCGTCGCCATCGGCTCCGGCCTTGGCACCGCAGGACTCCCGTGGATCCCGTTGTGGATCCCGGTCGACGCCGGTTGACCTCGTGACACCTCCACCGACGTTGACCCCACCGGCACCACATTTCGCGTCGCCCGGCACGCCGGACGACGTCGTCCCCCGGCACGCCGGACTACGTCGTCCCCGCTTTCAGCCCCGAAGTGGAGACGGTGCCGGAACAGTGTCGACCGACGCCGATTCCGACGCCGTTTGGGAATCTGTTTCCCTATCTCCATCCTCCTCCTTTTAGGCCTGTACAACAGCGTGAGGAGGAAGGGGAGGACTGGGAGGGGTCTGAGGACCCTCTCGCTTCTCAATGTGAGTATGACCCAGACTGGGCAGAGGAGTTGGGGGATGCCAGTGGTCTGGACACCTCTCCAGACCTTGGCATGCTGTCTCCTCGTACCGTGGCTACGGAGGAGGGTGCTTCTTTTTCTGTGGTGTTGCATAGGGCAGCCGGGGCTCTCCACCTCGAGCTACCTACTGTGGCTGTCAGGACTAACCTCCTGACGGAAGTGCTTCAGCCAGCAGTTACCTCTGTGGAACCACTGCTGCCCTTTAATGACGCACTTTCAGACGTTCTTTTGGGCTCTTGGTCCAGGCCCAACACAGAGGCTCCTGTGGACAGGAACGTGGCCCGACGCCATCGCCCGGCCCCGGGCGCCCCCATCTTCCTCTCCCAACACCCCACCCCTGAGAGCTTTGTTGTCCAAGCCTCCGCTTCCCCAAGCGCATTCCCTTCCGCACCCCCGGACAGGGAATCCAAGACTCTGGAACAGTTTGGGCCGTTATTCTCACTCTCTGTGGGATACGGTGGCGCAGGTGCTGCCTCAGTGTCCGGAGGAGGCTCGGACACTACTCTCCAGGGCTATTGCTGAGGGGAGAGATGCAGCCAAGTTCACGATCCGTTGTGGCCTTGACACCGCCGACTCGCTAGGCAGGGCGATTTCCACGACAGTGGCGCTCCGCCGCCACGCCTGGCTGAGAACAACTGGCTTCTCGGGGGATGTCCAAAACACTTTGATGGACATGCCCTTTGATGGCATTCGCCTCTTTGGCAACAAGGCAGACAGTGCTTTGGAGAGATTTAAGGACTCACGGGCTACGGCCAAGTCCTTGGGCCTTTCGGCCACACGGCCTCCTCAGCCTTCTGCCTTTCGCTCGTTTCGTGCTCGCGGAAGGGGCAACCCACCACGTTCGCAACAGAGCACACAGGCTGGCGCAACAGTCCACGCGCGGCCGCGGACGTGGGAACCGCCGCGGCGGTTCAGGGGGCCAGCGGGCGGGTCAGTCCACCACCACAACAGCCACCACTGCCTCCAAACCTTCCTAGTCCGACCTTTCAGGCCCACCAAACGCCAGTGGGTGGAAGGCTTCGCCATCACCTCCCCCACTGGCGCACCATCACGTCGGACAGGTGGGTTTTACAGATAGTCCGAAGGGGCTACTCCCTCCCCTTCGAGACTACCCCTCCAGCCATGCCACCTCAATACCACTGCATGTCGGGGGATCGCTTGGCACTTCTCCAGCAGGAAGTTGTGGCCCTCTTGGCCAAGGGGGCCATAGAGCGCGTTCCAACGCCAGAAGTAGGTTGTGGTTGTTATTCCCACTACTTTCTGATTCCAAAGAAGGACAAGGGCCTGCGTCCTATCTTGGATCTTCGGAACATCAATCTCTTCCTCCGAAAGGAGAAGTTCAAGATGCTCACACTTGCTCAGGTCTTGTCTGCCCTAGAACCACAAGACTGGATGGTAGCGTTGGACTTGCAGGACTCTTACTTTCATAACCCCGTCCTGCCTGCCCACAGGCGTTACCTGCGGTTCACGGTAGGCCACGAGCATTTTCAGTTCACCGTCCTTCCTTTCGGCCTTAACAGCGCCCCTCGGGTGTTCACTAAAGTGATGGCGGTGGTCGCAGCTCATCTGCGCAGATCAGGGGTTTCAGTCTACCCCTATCTCGACGACTGGTTGTTGAAGGCGGGCTCGCCCCAGGCAGTCGTCTCCCACCTCCAGACTACGGCCGACCTCCTGCATTTGCTGGGGTTCTCCATCAACATGCCGAAGTCGCACCTGATTCCCTCTCAGAAGCTCCTCTTCATCGGAGCAGTTCTGGACACAGCGCAGTTTCGGGTCTATCCTCCCGAACAGCGAGTCTGGGATATTCGGGCTATGATTCCAATCTTTCAGCCCTTGTCCTGGGTTTCGGTCAGGATGACCTTGAGGCTGCTGGGCCTCATGGCCTCCTGCATCCTGCTGATCAATCATGCCAGATGGTATATGCGGGCTCTGCAGTGGGACCTGAAGTTCCAGTGGGCGCAGCATCAGGGGAATCTGTCCGATTACGTCCAGATCTCGGAGGGCACTGCAAAACAGTTGCAGTGGTGGCTCACGAACCAGCATTGGGTCATCGGCAGATCCCTCTCCCTTCCCCAACCGGAGCACACAGTGGTGACGGACGAGTCCCTCCTGGGATGGGGCGGCCACATGGGAGAGGCGGAGATCAGAGGCCTCTGGTCTCCGGCGTAGTCCAAGCTCCATATCAACATTCTGGAGCTCCGGGCGATCCTACTTGCACTCAAAGCATTCCTTCCCTCTGTCAAGGGGAGAGTAGTGCAGGTGTTCACAGACAACACCACCGCCATGTGGTACTGCAACAAACAGGGCGGGGTGGGGTCGTGGACCCTATGTCAGGAGGCTCTGCGCCTCTGGACATGGCTGGAACATCAGGGCATTTCCCTGGTGGTTCAACACCTGGCAGGTTCACTGAACGCCAGGGCGGATGAACTCAGCCGCAGGTGCATGATGGATCATGAATGGCATCTTCACTCGGACGTGGCGCAAGGTCTCTTTCAACAGTGGGGAGAGCCTTGGTTAGATCTATTCGCCACCGAAGAGAACGCGCAATGTCAGCAGTTCTGCGCGTCGGAATTTCAAAGGCGGCACTCGCTAGGCGACGCTTTTTGTCGCGAGTAGAGTTGCGGTCTATTGTACGCCTTTCCGCCTATACCACTTCTACCCAGAGTGCTGAAGAAGATCAGACGTGACCGGGCAGAAGTCATTCTTGTGGCTCCGGACTGGGCTCGAAGAGTTTGGTATCCCGAGCTACTCAGTATGAGCGTGGATCCCCGATCCGACTGCCTCTTCGGGAGGATCTTCTGTCGCAGCAGCAGGGGACCGTCCTCCACCCGAACCTGTCCAGCCTCCACCTCCTTGCATGGAGATTGAGTGGTGACAGTTGATTCCATTTCACTTGCCTCCCGAAGTCTGTGATGTCATTCTGGCAGCCAGGCGTCCCTCCACTAAATCGGTATACGCCTGCAGGTGGAACAAATTTGTGGCATGGTGCACAGCAAAGGCTGTGGGATCCCCTTTCTGCCCCTCTTTCAGAGGTCCTACTGTTCCTTCTCTCTTTAGCCCAGCAGGGCTCTGCTCTGGGCACTATCAAGGGCTACCTTTCTGCAATTTCAGCCTTTCTCAGGCTACCTGATCAGCCCTCTCTTTTCAAGTCCCCTGTTGTAAATAGATTTCTCAAAGGCATTACTCACCTTTTCCCTCCTATTCTGTTTGTGATGCCACAGTGGGACTTGAATCTGGTTCTTTCTTATTTGATGTGCGCTCCCTTTGAGCCGCTTCACAACTGTCCTCTTCGTTTATTAACCTTGAAGACTGCTTTCCTGGTTGCCATCACCTCCGCTAGGCGCGTGAGTGAGCACCAGGCTCTTTCATGTAAACCTCCTTTTCTGTCTGTTCATCCGGACAAGGTTGTGCTACGCACACGTCCATCCTTTTTGCCAAAGGTTGTTACTGCCTTCCATATCGGGCAAACTATCATCTTGCCCACTTTCTTTCCGCCTCCGCACCCTTCCAGAGAGGAAGAGAGGCTCCACCGTCTGGACCCAAAACGTGCAATCTCATTTTACCTCAACCGCACACAACAGTTCCGGGTGGATGACCAGCTCTTTGTTGGCTACGTAGGCGCCAAGAAAGGCCAGGCAGTACACAAGAGGACTATCTCCCGCTGGGTTGTCTTGTGTATAAAAGCTTGCTATTCTCTAGCTAAAAAGGAGCCTCCGGTGGGGCTGCGCGCCCATTCTACCAGGGCAACAGCAGCTACTACTGCATTGGGACGTGGTGTCCCCCTGCAAGACATCTGTCAGGCAGCCTCGTGGGCCTCGCTGCACACTTTTACTAAGCATTATTGCCTTGACAGCCAAGTCCGGAGAGACGGCTTCTTTGGCCGTTCTGTTCTCCGTGACTTTCTGGTGTGATCTTGGTTCGCAGACCCACCACCGGGGTTGGTATTGCTGGGGTATCTATTCTAAGGTGAGGAATCTATCACTATGTGTTTCTTTCAGATGAACAAGTTACTTACCTTTGGTAACAATATATCTGTAAGAAACATTAGTAGTGATAGATTCCTTACCGCCCCACCCATCCTCCCCGTTCTGCGAACTGATTCCTAGGGTTAAGGTCATCCCTTTCAGGGTCCTAGTTTCAATGCACCGTGGTCAGTATCTTGCATGGCTCTGCGTTCCTGGCGTGGAAAGTCGTGTACAGAACTTATGTCAGCGCGCGAGGGCAGCGTCTAAGTAGCTGCCGCGACGTCATCCCGGCGATCACAACGCCTACGATGGACGCAAAGCCGCACGACGCCACCTTCCGACGCGCAGGGGTACTGCTGACGAAAACTTTCCGGATCCAGACTGACGCCTGGGGATATTCTAAGGTAAGGAATCTATCACTAATAATGTTTCTTACAGATATGTCGTTACTGAAGGTAAGTAACTTGTTCAATAGGTCTTGAGACAATTACACACTGAAGTACAGAACTACATTTAGTAGCAGCTGTTTCCATAGAATTCTCATGACTCCAAATTTGATGTCACCATGAGTTCTAGAGCGGTCGATCCCTAAGGTAGCTTTTCCAACACCCGTCCAAAAGGCCTTTAGACCAAGACAGTAGAATAGCAGATGCAATAGACCAGCTTTGTCGGTACCCAATTTAACAGACCACAAATATCTCAGACCTCAGTAAGTAAAAGAGAGGCAGTCGTTCTCTCTCTAACGCTCTGAGTTGGGACGGAAGAAAACTCTGCTGGCCATGCGATGCAACATTCTATGCCTGCATAGGATGATCTGATGGGACATATCACCCACTGCTGACATATTGCCACAGATTATGTAGAATGGAATCCCAGCATTGTGGTTCCATGTACCCTCAGCCTGGTAGTTAAGTGGTAAAGCCTGTTCAAATTAGGTCACTTAAGCTCATTCCTGCACCCATAGTCAACCACAGTTTCTTTGAGCATCTTTCCACATTTGCCAGTGTTCCGAAAAATGTCCACACCCATACATTTTCAGGGATGCTTGTATTTTGTCCAGCTAGAGGTTCAAGAGCGACATCAGGCTGCCTTTTGTCAGTACCCCTCTGAGTCCCTATCTGTGGCTCAGACATTTCTGCTTCTCTATCCACAACCGATTGAGAGCTTACAAAATTCTCCTGTTCTCCAACTCTTCTCCTTCTGGCATCCATTCGGAAAGCTCTAGGGCACTGCCTCAACAGTCCCACTCTTCTGCTGCAACGGCCATGGACACAGCAATGCTCTTTCACAGAAACCATTGCTTTCTTCATTCATTTGTCTACACAACTTATCGATGTCAAAATTATGTAATTAACTTTGACAAATATATATTCCATCTTACTGAATCCTTCTGGTAGTAGAAAATCTGTCTTTTAAGCTGACAAAAAGTCATGTCACTCTGTAAGTGACAGCCTTTTAAGGTCAAGCTCATTTGTAAAAAAAACAGTACGGCCTGGAACAGTTTAGATTTAGAACAGTACTGCCTTTCTCTTATTCTCATGTTAATGTTATTTTTGACAATACACACTTTTGAATACAGTTCACATTCGTATTTTTCAACTTCATCCTAGTTCTGTATAAAACACCAATATGTGTTTGTATCTCCAAACAATTACTATATTAACATTATGCATGGTCTTTATTTCACCACAAAAACTTATTGTAAATGCATAACTGAAGCTACTTTGCCTTTATTAGTTGAAATTAACAGAAGTGCAACATGACATGTTATAATAGGCTACACTCCCAAACTGACTGATTCGTTTCCCATCAGGTGTGTGGATTTTACTTAAAATCTCTACTTGTCCAAGGGGCAAACTGCTACTGAAATGTACTTGTCCTTTAAATAAATCAACTTGCTCACCTGCTCCCTATATCAATTAGATGCCTTGTATAAAAGCAGTGTTTTTGTTTATTTGGGGAAACTACCTAACACAATGCTTTGGAAACAACTATAGCGTAAAAGATATTTCCTTTTTTAGTGCTTAAGGTGTTTATTGGTGCGACATTCGTGCACTTTGAGATTAAAGAATGTGGCAGAACAAAACATGCTAATCTCCTTATGTAGTATAGTTCCTATTTCCCTAATAGGCTCTGCGCATTGGAATAATATACCCTATAGGCTTGACATAAGACTGAGGTCGGTATTGCCCGATCGAGTATATTAAACTTAATTACTTTGTGCCAGCTAGCTCAGAGGCCACTAGAAACTCCTTGAAAACAAGAAGGGAGTAGTTTCTGGCAACCACATAAACATGACCACTTTGTTTCCCTTTAGAATCGGAACACGTCTCAGAATCGTGGAAACAATAGATAACAGTTTCACTCCGCTAATTGTGCATGCTTAGTTTCCTCAGAGTTACACAGAAAGAATAGACGGGCGTTTCAATAAAAAGGTTTTATTGAACAGTCTTGTTTCTCGTGTAAGAGATATGCTCTGTTATGATCACAAGACAGTATGCAAGATATATAATGTACAGCGTAAGCAGTAGAAATAAATAATGCGCTAGCATTATTTTTTAGCATATATTCACATACATAAATAACATGAGCTAAAAATGTGAGTACTCATATGATGCGTCTCTAAGCTAGTTCTACCCCAATGTACCTAACCTAGTCTAGGTGTAGGGCAAGGTAAGAAGTTGGCGAAGTATTCTCTAGTGTGGTATACTAAGAGTATGTTAAGTCTAGTATGCCAAGAGTCCCTCTAAGTTCTAGTCAGCTCCATACCTTGAGAATGAGAGAGGTGGGAATCTCTTTCCGGACTCGAACTCTAACACCCCGCGAAGGGAGTCGGATCACTGGAAGCTGGATTCTCTGCGAGCAGGGATGACAGCGTCTTCTCAGTGCGTCAGGCCGGGATACGGGCTCCTCTGAAGTCGAGGTCTCCTCTAACTTGCTTGGGCAAGGGAAGGTATATTTATACCTGGTAGGTACTTTGGAATGTTAGCATTGACGTGAAGTCTGACAGAGGAAGACGTCAGGAATGAACCCTTAAGGTATAGCGGTTCATGCATAATAGAGGAGTTCTTGGAGAAATCAATAATCCTGTGCTAGGGGAACTCCCAAGAGCTTAAGGGTCTGGTTTCTAAGAACTCGTTGTGACGTTAGTGTGGACGGATGTCGGTGACCATGCCTGTATTTGGAGTGCACGGCTAATGCCTAAATAAGGACTGGGATTCTACGCCTATATAAGGGCAATGCGAATTGTGCCTATATAAGGACATGTTTCAGGAAAACCTATATACGGACACCTATAGCGGAATACAACACCCACTCCACTTTCGAATGAACGATAATACTAAATGCTAAACATAAAATTGAGTACCACATATTGCTAAAAACATTTCTAAAAGCATATTAAAAGAAGTTTAAAAATAAACTGTTGAATGCAATAGGTACTGTACATTTTAAAGCAATGTTTTGTTTTCATGCTAAGCATATATTGGAAATAAATGCAACATGAATGAATAAACAGTAATATATACATATGACGAAATGATTGATAAGTATTTAAAAAATCAAAGCCATTTCATATCATGGAAGTAAATGAAATTTTAGACAAAGTTTTTTCAAAGAAGTCCGTTCTATAAGAATAGTTCTACTGTAAGCAGATTGATTTGCCATGTAGTTTAAAAAAAAAAAAAAAAGTTCAATTTTGGGAAGAGTTCCAAGTTTTTGAAAATATGAAGGCCAAATTCATTGCGTCCCTGGTACACTGTGAGCCGAATCAAAGTCAGTGTACGGGTCTGGTGTAAACATGAAATCATCTATTTCCGTTGACAAAATATCGTCAACCGATGTTGGTGACATTTGGAACACCTCGTGTAGGAGATTAACTGCACAGAGATGAGAAGCATCGCCCTCAGCTTAAGATGCCGCAGCAATGTTCGCGTCCGTTGTTACCTGTGTGCCTGTTGATCCATCTCGTACCTCAGCAGCAGCCGGAAGCGTCTATGAGATCTCAATGAATGCCGTCATCAGGATTGGTAGCCTCTGGGGACAACACAGAGCATGGGCCGTTACCGGGTCCAGCAGAGTATCGATATCCGTTGGCATGACTGATGGGAGTGTTAGACAGGTGTCTAGCACGCATTCTTCACCGCAAAGCAGGCAGCGTAGAACAGGTAAGATGCAATCTTGCCAGATTGGTCTGAATGACAGGAACCATGTTGTATTAAGCTCCCGTAGACGAGGTATGCCCAAAAGTTGCACTATGCGCTCACGGCACTTCCGTCCTAGGAGAGCTTTCTCCACATCGCTCGGAGTGATGTCGGCGGATAGGCTTGCCATAGCGTAATAGTAGGAATAGAAATAAGATTCCTGCAACAAGTGCTAGAATTAATGGCACACCACCAAACACCGAATGTGCGAAGTTTGGGATGATTCCGAGGACTGCTTGAAAAGGTGCTAACAGTCCCGAGCAGATGGTCTTAAATACATGTACAATTCCGCTCGTATCAGACATGTTAAAGATACATCCCATCATTTCTGTGAAATCTATAGGGCAGTTTGTACGAATTAAAGCCTGTATCTCAGCCGAAGTCCTTGCAATTTGTAAATCATAGATTTCTTTGGCCGAGGTCAGAGGCACAGTTTGTTGTATAAGCATGGCTTTCATTCTGCTTAAAGTATCAAATCGTATAAAAGAAACATTCAATGAAGGCCATAAAGGCGACTCCCTGACTGTGTCTATTGGGGGAACAATACTTGCATACAGCAAGTGACCCTGGAGTCTACCGTTACTAGATATGGGATGCCTGGCAACATGCCAGAGCAACTCTGATCATTCAACATGAGGTAACTCCCATTAGAAAGTTGGCCAAACGTTGGATTAATCACAGCAGCTGGTGTACCTTGCTGGTGGCAGGACAAATTTGCCACAGAACCATTACAAGCCCCGTGTAAACAAATGTCTTGACATATGAGTGAACCGCTTAGTGCATTTTCACAGTGTGTACCGCTAAGAAACACTTCACGATCCCCACTCCAACATCTGTATTCGTAAGGTAAATCCCAGGATGTCTTAAAGTATTCTTTACCCAACCTTTCATATTTGCCCGCTTGCATTTGTTTGAGGCAATACTGAAACTGAAAAGTAGTGACAGGCAGAGTGATTTTGCCATGAATAAGCCATTCTGTAGCTGGTTTTTCTGCCACAGTGAATGGTAATTTCTCCTGTTTTTCAATGCTCAGCACTGTATACTTTGCTCCCCTTTGTGCCAGCTCGATCTGTTCATCAGTCAGATTGTATTCTGCAAACAGAGCCGACGTGTTGATAAAACGCCAAGGCACATAGCCCGCACGCAAAGATTGCAGCGTCCAGCCTAATAACATAATAGAACGTAACAGAGATTGGCCTTGTTGTAACATGGCTAAATCTTGGTCCAGTATGTCAATAGCAGAGGATACAATGTTGGCCAATGAATAAATTCTGGATGACAAAGTTGTTAACCCATTGTCGACCACAGAGAGTTTTCTCCAAATTAATACGATCAAGTTCTGCGGCCTCTACCTGTGAAACCTTCCATGCTTCATTCATATGAAACGTTTTTGACGCGGTTTTCTCGGTCCTAGCAAGAATTCCCTAAGGTCTGCGTCTTTTTTAAGTAAAGATAAGTGTTGTTTCACATCGTCAAGTGTAGATGTTTGTAGCCAGTTGAGGCACAATTTTCCTACACTGTATGTTGTTACTACCCCCGGATGTTGTCTTTGGACGTACCGTGGGTCTGGCCTATGAATAGTAAATCCCTGTGTATTATTCAGGAATCTTTCTTGACAGATGTTTGTGTCTGTGGGCCAGATCAACCATTTTCTCCAATCAGGATTTGTTCTGTTGATTTGTAGTATTGAGTCAACTGTAACCGCTGCCTGTGTATTGTTATTACTGGCAGGTGTTGGTACAGAAGGTGTTTTCATGTCTTTGATCTTGGCTAAACCAAGGCAAGACGTTTGTTGCACAGTGTCATTCAAAAACATTATTTGCTGAGGGATGATACATGCTCTAAACAAAGCTTCTATCCCCTGCACTTGCCAATCTTTAGAGCCCCAGACAGATTTTGTGTCTATTGTGTATTTCCACAAATTAAATCCATGTCTAGACAGTTGGGCAATAAATGCTGTAGAGTAAATCTGTTTTGTATTTGTTAAAATAATTTTCTGTCCTGTTTTGTTTACATTTCTATAGTAAAATGTTTCCGGATCAGATGTATTGTACCCTGAGAAATAGGGAAACTTGTTAGCAAACGTTTTTGAACTACCTTTTGGTGGTGTAGGACAATGCTCCCATTGGTTAAACATAAACACATTTCTAGGTGTTGCAGATTTATGCAAAAAATTATGACCATAGTGGTTATAGCAATACAGCTGTTCATAGTCTGATGAACCCTCTAAATATTCATTGTTAGAAAATGCAGCAGCCCTTTCTAGATCAAACATCACATCATTTACAGTCTCAAAGTCCCAATCATCAGAATAGGTACTGGACGAAATAAAATCACTTAATGAAATTTTAAATAAATGTGGAATGTTCAAAAGTTCCGTAGGACCGAAGATATCAAAATCAGTTTTGTCCCACACTATACCATCTTGTATAGGAACGGCTGTGATGTTCACTGCTGACAAGTCTCTTGTTTCACGATGGGATGATTTGTGTGGTTTCAAAAGTAAGTTCACATGTTTACTTTCAATATCCAAATGGATGTATCTGCCATTTATAAGCACGCTGATAGTCATAACCAAAGCTAGCCAAAGCAGAAAGAAAAATATTCCAGAAATAATCCATAGTTCAATCCATGGTGAAACCAGATAAGTCTCTTTTAGGAAATGAAAAAAGTCTTGTACTTGCTGTTTGAAAGTTTTCGATGCTGGCGTCGTTTCAGGCTCACTCGGATCCTCAGAAAACGTATCAAAGTTAATGAAATAGCCAACAGCAGTTCTGTCAATTGTTGGAATTGCATCAGGATTTGTCGAAATCGCTGGAACCAGTTGATCACTTGTTACATTGGTGTAGACAGGTGTATTTGGACGAACTGTTACTTGAGTTTCAAGAGGGCTGAGTTCCATAGCATTGTTGCTTAGTCCTTCATCTGTTATTGCTGAATTCTCGATGGTTATCAGTCTTTCAGTCTGAACCTCTTGGATAGTAGCGAGAGGAGTGCGTGTGCTACTAGGTCGGGGTCCACGAGGCCTACTATTTAGTATTGGCCACATACTGTGGTTTGATGAGGTCGATTGACACAAATCTTTTCTCCTTTTTTCCTGCAAGGGGCGGCAGAAGTACTGTTCTTGATCCTTGAACGGCTAGGACAGGTACTGGTTGTCTGTAAGAAGGTCAAAATTCCTTCTTGTCCGCAATCTTCTCTCTGACTAGATCCCCAACTTTTGGGATCCAGACAGGCCTTGCTGGGACTGCCGGTTTTTCCCCAGTGGTGATTGGCTTCAGGAATACGTTGCTTTGTTTCGATCTTAGTTCATTTAGATCCTGTAAAACAGCCAAACGATCTTTGATATCAAAGGGTTTATTTTCCACCACTGTGCCTCTACATTCGAGATCAGGAACCCACATTCTTGTCCCAAATAGGACCTCATATGGAGTGACCCCCCTAGAGAACTTCTTGGCAAATTATTTAATGAGCGTTGGACCCCATAAAGATGTTTGACCCACCCATCACCCGAACCTAATACTTTAGCTGTTATAGATTGCTTTATGTCCCGGTTTTTCCTTTCCACAACAGAATTTCCCTCAGGATGAAACGGAGAGGAGTACCGCAATGCAACGCCCAAACTGGCCATGGCTTCTTTGTAAGCCCGAGAGCTAAACGCAGGGCCCTGGTCAGAATATAGTGTGCCTATTGCGTATGTGCCGATAAAGACTCGCAAATCTTTTATAACAGTTCGTGCGTCAGCCGAGCGCTGAGGCCATATCCATAGGAACCTTGAGCACGAATCCACTGCGACCATTCTATATTTATAGTTACCGTCCCTTTGCAAGGGACCGCAGTGGTCCAGGTAAACACAAGCTAATGGTTTGTCTGAAATTAACAGGGGTGTCTGCGCAGGGCGTTTCACTGTGGAGACTTTCATCTGTTGGCATATTTCACATTCCAAAACATAGTTTTTGGTCTGTTTCCTAATGCCAGGCCA
Organism: Calotriton arnoldi; assembly: GCA_963921515.1. Taxonomy (NCBI): domain Eukaryota; kingdom Metazoa; phylum Chordata; class Amphibia; order Caudata; family Salamandridae; genus Calotriton; species Calotriton arnoldi. The sequence goes on along the minus strand of CAWUFW010000392.1, from coordinate 2,034,538 downwards.
CCAATATCTTTGTTTAAGTAAAAATACTGTTGCAGAAACACCTGCAAGGGCACACGCTATCCCTTCATGTGCTGCTAGGATTAGTCCTAATCTTCGTTCCTTGTTTGGAATTACCCTATCCCCCACTGCAGGGATTCGAGCAAAAGGAACGTTGTTCGCATCAATTACATAGGAGTACTTGAGTGGAAACTTTTTTGGTAACGCTGCACCACTGCCTTTGCTTGTAGCATTGACAGCCAACAATATCTCACTGTCTATTCTCGTTTTTGAACGAGTGATCGCAGCTACGGAAGCCGTGTGAACAGCCCCCTTTGCGGCTTCGTCAGCCAATGAATTCCCTGCAACGTGAACGCCATCACGTTGATGACTCAGCGTGTGTATCACTTGAGCTTTTGGTAGTTCGTTTTTTAACTGAACTACTTGTTCCCAAAGTGTTTTATGCTTTATTATGCCACCTTTTGCATCTTTGAACCCATTTTCAAGCCAATTTTGTATATATTCATTATACGACTGCACACAGTAGAAAGAATCGCACACTATGAGTGTGGGGAATTCGCGATCTGTACTTTCAAGTGCCAGTTTGAATGCTTGTAGTTCAGCTCGCTGAGCTGTACAATATCCTAGAGATTGAGTTTTAGTGACCATTGGTCTGAAGTTACCATCTCGCATGCGACCTTTAACGATTGCGCATGCTGCACTGTAAGCTTGCTTACTCCCTGTAGCGGGTTGTGCGGATCCGTCAGTGTAAATTATGAATTCGTACTGATCGAGAGGCAGAATTTCAGTGGGCAGAGGACATTCATGTTCATATTGCAGGAACGCTTGTGTTTTTAAATCAGGATCAAAAACATATTCAACATCTGTTGCAGCAAGAGAATTAACCCATTGTATCCATCTAGGATGTAAAGCTTTTGCATTTGGAATGCTCGCTTCAGTAACCGCCTCTAAGGCTGGTACTGGAGTTACGACAATAATGCGTTTCCCTTGGGCTAGAGCTCTTTCTTTTGCTACAGCGGTTTGAACTGCTGTCAGTATTTTTTCTGTTGAAGTGAAGCGCATTTCTGCTTGTGTATACAAATGAGATTTGTATGCTATTGGTACTTTTTCACCCTCATTAAATGTTAAGTAGGTGAATCCGCATTGACCCGAAATTATTCGGATCACTAAGTTGCGTTGACTTACGCGTGTTTGTAAGTGATTTGTTGCTAATATGTTAGCTTGGAGTGAACGCAAGATTTCTGTGTGTTCTTGTGTCCAATTTTTGATTGAAAAATCAGGTTTGATTAATACGTAGAGAGGTTTAACCCTTTCTGCGTAATTTAGAATGTAAGTTCTTCCAAAATTTAGGAAACCCAGGATGGATTGTAAATTTTTCAGCATTTTTGGAGGTTGGAGCAGCGCACACTTTTCTAAAAAGTTAGCTGCCAAGCTCTTGCCTTCACCTGAAAGCTCATATCCTAGAAAAAGGACATTGAGATGGGCAATTCTGGATTTTTTAAAGTTGAATTTATAGCCCTCAGAGGCGAAGCCCAATATAATGGTACTCGCCCTGTTCAAGTGCCTATCCAGGTCATCGTCTGTCAGATAGATGTCATCGACATATGACAATGCCTCATTGTCATAAATTTGTAGTAACTCCGTTAGCCTCGCTGAGAATAACCCCGGGCTGTTTGTGAACCCTTGTGGGAGTCGACAAAATTGACTCTGGGTCCCCATTATTGAGAAAGCCGTTAAGTACCTGCTTTCAGGTGCTATGTTTTGACAAAAGAAACCATTTGAGATGTCTAATGTGGTTTTATATTTTTTGCGCACAATGTTATTCATTAATGCTGTACTATGTGCATTTTGCACTGCAAATGTTTTAGAACAAGTGTTTAAGTGTCTGTAATCCAAAACTAGACGATATGTATTGTCTGGTTTGGATACAGGAAACAAAGGATTGTTCATTGAGGAGGTGCATGTTTCAATCACCCCTTGGTATTCAAGTTGATCTAAGATCTCCCTGACCTGCTTTTTAGCTTCTTGCTTTATTGGGTACTGCCTTTGTGCAGTAGGTTCATTTTTTAGATGTATTTTATGGTGAGGTGAGTCCTCATCCCATCCTACATGATTTTTATATAATGCTGGGGCCTGGGCAACTGCCCATTTCCTGGCATAAGTATATTTTAGGTGAATTGGAATATGGTTGGAGAAGGCTGGCATAATAATGTCCTCGCCATGTGTGCACTCCCTGACAAATTGTGGTGGCCAGTCTTTTTCTGCTAGAAGTATATCATAACCCCTTGAAAGTTTTTCCCAAAAGAGTATTTTCACCTTTCTTGGTATGTCTCCCTCCATTCGGAGTGTTATTTCATATAACTTTTGTGGAGTACTAACCCTGGTGTCTACAGTCTCTACTGTGATGTACTCATTCAAGTCCACTATCTCCAGAAGTTCCTTCAGGTTCTGGCGAGCTATTGTGACTTCTGCCGCACTGTCCAGCATTGTCTGAGCCCATTCTCCGTTCTTGAGTTGTGTTCTCAGTATCCTCGGCATGTCTGATCTTCAGACCTGCTACCTTCTTTTTTGAGAATTGAGGTTTTGATTTATTTTTCTGAACGTGTTTGTCGTCTTTGGATTTCACACGTTTTTTCTCTATGTTCTGACCGTCCTCTTCTTTCCGATGTCTGTGACGATATCTGAAAGGTACGAGAGGAACGTGTATCAGTGTCTTGATACCTGTCAGGTTTTCTTAAATTATCCCTATTCCTGAGGTTATACCTCCTTTCAGAGTGCTCCTTTTGAGGAGGCCTACCTCGGGATTGAGAACGTTTCTCGTTTGAATTTTGTTTATTAGTTTCCCACTTCTTTTTAGAAGATGTAGGAGTTTGTTTAATAGACTCCTTTTCAGGATTCTCAGATAGTTTTGGCTTCAATGGTCTTCCACCCAAACTATCTCTGCCTAATTCTGCATAAGATTGTTCTATAATTCTGGGTAGCTCTGTTTGATGTTCTGTTACATCAAATTCCTTAAGCGTTGGCGGATCGCCACTGATGCTGCCTCCCCTTTAATATTAGATAATATTATTGTTGAGACCTGGTCGAAATTTTTCAGTAATGTCATACCCAAATTTAGAGCAGGCTCTGCCCCGTATTCGTTTTGAATTTGTTTCAGGACATCAGGTATTACTGCAATTGATGGAATACCATGTGTTTTGGTATAGATGGCAGCAAAGACTGAGCCCCAAGTGGTGCAGTCTTCCAGTTGTGGTGTGATTTTTAGTGTATTCCCCTGTTGAGGAGTTTGATTTGGAATGGTCAATGGTGGTTGGACTGTGAAAGTCCGCATCACATATTGGACCAATTGTCTGTAAATTTTTATTAACTCTGTAAGTTGAGTAAGTAATTCCTCGTCTGACATCATATCGAGGTCAGGATGAGGAGTGTAGCCGGCTAGAATCGGCCATGTTGCTCCTGGTCTACCTAGTGGACCGAGCCTGGTAATGTTTTTGTGATGTTTTAGGGCACCTTTAAACCAGAGCTGATGCTCCTGGTATGTTAGTGGAATTTCAATATCCTCGAAAGGAATATATTCCTCTGGTGGTTCATCTTCTTTGTAGAAGTGAAACAGTCTTGTTACTGGATTTGATTCTGGGAATACTATCCATGAATAGAATACCTCTGTCTGAAATGATTCGTGTGCCTCTATCACGAAAACTGCTCTACCGCCTCTTGGTGGTAGGCCGTGTTTTATAAGTTTTAGAGTGATGGCTCTTCTTAAGTTTGGATGGATGTCTATAACACCCTCCTCGGTTTCATTTAAACCTGTAAAGTTAAAAGCTGTTACGACTGGTTCAGCCGCAGCTACACCGTTCCCGGTGGCATTGTCGTCGTGTTCGGACATTTGTTTTTTGAAAAATGTAGAACAAGTTTCAAGAAAACAAAAGATAAGGTGCACAGTATTTTGGAACACTGTATCTTTCAACGTTGAACAAACCAAAATAGCTAATATATAGGGTTTTTGTCCTATTTAGCTTTGGCGGATATTTAACCCTACCCACTCCAGACGTCTTATGGAGTATGTGAGTAGGGGTCTCTGAGAGAAAAGCACGACTGAGTTACTCAGTATCTAGCGTTAAATTACTGCCTTACCAAACGGTTGGGCGCCATGTAGTGTAGTTCCTATTTCCCTAATAGGCTCTGCGCATTGGAATAATATACCCTATAGGCTTGACATAAGACTGAGGTCGGTATGTCCCTATTGAGTATATTAAACTTAATTACTTTGTGCCAGCTAGCTCAGAGGCCACTAGAAACTCCTTGAAAACAAGAAGGGAGTAGTTTCTGGCAACCGCATAAACATGACCACTTTGTTTCCCTTTAGAATCGGAACACGTCTCAGAATCGTGGAAACAATAGATAACAGTTTCACTCAGCTAATCGTGCATGCTTAGTTTCCTCAGAGTTACACAGAAAGAATAGACGGGCGTTTCAATAAAAAGCTTTTATTGAACAGTCGTTTCTCGTGTAAGAGATATGCGCTGTTATGATCACAAGACAGTATGCAAGATATATAATGTACAGCGTAAGCAGTAGAAATAAATAATACTGCGCTAGCATTATCTTTTAGCATATATTCACATACATAAATAACATGAGCTAAAAATGCGAGTACTCATATGATGCGTCTCTAAGCTAGTTCTACCCCAATGTACCTAGTCTAGGTGTAGGGCAAGGTAAGAAGTAGGCGAAGTATTCTCTAGTGTGGTATACTAAGAGTATGTTAAGTCTAGTATGCCAAGAGTCCCTCTAGGTTCTAGTCAGCTCCATACCTTGAGAATGAGAGAGGTGGGAATCTCTTTCCGGAATCGAACTCTAACACCCCGCGAAGGGAGTCTGATCACTAGAAGCTGGATTCTCTGCGAGCAGGGATGACAGCGTCTTCTCAGTGCGTCAGGCCGGGATACGGGCTCCTCTGAAGTCGAGGTCTCCTCTAACTTGCTTGGGCAAGGTAAGGTATATTTATACCTGGTAGGTACTTTGGAATGTTAGCATTGACGTGAAGTCGGACAGAGGAAGACATCAGGAATGAACCCTTAAGGTATAGCGGTTCATGCATAATAGATGAGTTCTTGGAGAAATCAATAATCCTGTGCTAGGGGAACTCCCAAGAGCTTAAGGGTCTGGTTTCTAAGAACTCGTTGTGACGTTGGGGTGGACGGATGTAGGTGACCATGCCTGTATTTGGATAGCATGGCTAATGCCTAAATAAGGACTGGGATTCTATGCCTATATAAGGGCAATGCGAATTGTGCCTATATAAGGACATGTTTCAGGAAAACCTATATACGGACACCTAAAGCGGAATACAACACTTAGTAGGAGCATTTACCCATAATTTTGTAATTAATATGTTTTATGCAGCATAAATATGTTTCTGTTATTAACTTCCTGAACTGTTGCGCAAGGATTTGTACCAGTGAAGAGCTAGAACTTGGTGATAGGCCCATTTCATCAGGCATCTCAATCACATTTTAATCTACAACATAATTTATCTTTTTACTACTTGTAAATGTCAAACCTTTCAGTTTTGCTGTCCCTCTTTTCATACGCCAGTTCCTTGGCCAGTTGTTTCTCCTTTGCTTCCCTCTTTTTTGCCAATATCGCTTTTAGGTGGACTCTATCAGACAACTCAGCTGTCTAGTTGCTAAAGACTTCTTGGGGACATTCTGAATGGTGACCTAAGAATGCATTCCGCCCGTTGCTTACCATTGCGTTTGTGGTTTGTAACTCACATTTGTTTGCTTTACTTTTGCTGGCTTTATTTGTTTTAGCATTTCCAGCATGTCTTTGACCCTCCTGTGGAGCATAATCTGTTTACTGTATTCTTTTACGAGTGCTCCTTTTCTGTAAACAGGCCTTTACATTATGTTCTTAGTTTGTCACATTTGCTGTGAATTCAAAGACAGAGGTCAAATGTCAGGCTCTGTCTTTTGATGGAGCATGGTGTTTACTTTTCTTTCTCTGACTTAAAAGTGAGAGGATTTATTTGAAAATCTGGGGGTGTGAAACGCAGCTCTTTTTTCTAGCACACAACAAAATGTAAATGTCTTTAAATGAACTGTGCAAATGTAATTCTGAAGTGTGCTTGACACAAATATTTTAATACGATCAAAACAAATTAATACACTCGGTAATGCTATTTCCACACATTATCGTTTGTGCGCTGCATAGTTTATTCAGTAATACGGTAGGTCTGTGCAAATGTAATGGCCATTTCAATTGAAAAGTTGTTGTTTGTAATGGCAGTGCACTACCACACCACGCATACTCCACTATACAACACTCTACTCAACTCTAGGCCACTCTGTGCCCCTCCACTCTATGCCATTAACACTCCTCCACTCTACTCTACTCCACTCCAGTCTGCTCTACGCCACTCCACCCAACTCCACTGCACTCCACTCTGTGCCACTCTACTCTGCCCCACCCTGCTTCACTCTACCCCGCTGTAGTCCACTCTGTGCCACTCCACTTTACGCCACACCACTCTATGCCACTTTGACTCTTCACTCCCCTCTACAACACATTACTCCACTCCCCTCCACAGTACACCCCTCCACTCTAAGCACTTCCACTATACGCCACTCTATGCCCCTCCACTCTGACACTCTACTCCACTCTTTACCACTCTACGACACTCCACTCCACTACTCCACGCCACTCTATGCTACCCCACTCATTATACCCGTCCTCTCTGACCCTCTACACCCCTCCACTCTACGCCTCTCCACTCTATGGTGCTCCATGCCACTCTACACCACTCCACACCACTCACTCTAGTCCACAACACTCCACTCCACTCTACTCTGCTCCAGGACACTACACTCTTCTCCACGACACCCCACACTACTCCAAGGCACTCCACTCCACGCCCTTTCCTCTACGCCACTAACTCTTAGCCATGCTGAACTACAGCAACTCTGGTATACAACACGGCTAAAATACATTGGCAAAGCCAATAGCTCGCGCATAGTCGATACCTCTTGGCTTTGCCAATGCTTGTTTCTATTTTTCTTTACTCTTCACCATTTGATGTTATGCAGTTGATACTTTTTTTTGTATAACCACTTCTTTCTTGTGTCCCTTTCCATCTTTTACTCTCCTTTTCTCTTTCCATTCTGTTTCGTCCTTGCCCATTGGTTGGTGTTGAAGTGATGAGCAGAGCATAGTTACATTGTTTAGCTCTAGCTCTTCAAAATGGGCCAGGAACAGTGCCTGAGAGCCTCTCAAACAGTTGCGGACACACTTACTTACTCAATCCATGCAGTGACACACTGAGTCACAAACCACACACACCCACTTTGCAGACACACCCTGCAAAGTCAAACCTATCCACTGTGGCACACACAGGCAACCATCTTGCATGAGACAGTGTCCTGCAGATGGACACCTTACACAGGCAGAGCTATACTTAGTATATTTGACTGACTTTTTCCCCCTTCATGCTTTAGCCACCATGCCCGACAGACCTGCTATATATATATATTCTCTCTGTCTCTCTCTCTCTCTCTCTCTCTCTCTCTCTCTCTCTCTCTCTCTCTCTCTCTCTCTCTCTCTCTCTCTGTCTCTCTCTCTATCTCTATCTCTCTATCTCTCTCCCTCTCCCTCTCTTCCTCTCCAGATACATCTCCTGCACATACTCACAACTTCCAGAAAGGACACACTAATCTTGACGACACACATACTCCTAGAGACACAACAAACAATATCTGCGCAGATACACACATCCACCCACCCTCCAAACACATCCATACTTCAGATGTGAATGCACTTTTCTGATATATCTATCCCCTTGCATGTACCCTTTCGTCATCTACAAACTGCCAGCACAGAGGGGAGAGGCAGTGCATAAAATAGATGAGTGATTGCAGAGTAGAGCAAGATGTTCTGCCTGTCTTTTAGTGAAACAGTGAGTTAATGCTAGGATGAAACATTTATGCGAACGAGACAAGAATTTCTTCTTGGAGCCTTCAACACAGTGGCAAGGAAAATAACGAAAACACTGGAATGACATTTTACAGGCAAAAGAAGTCACATTGGGTGAAAGAAAAGAGGGAGGGTTGCCACATAGGCTGTAAAGGGGGCACTGGGTGCATGGAGCCGCAGCGCTGAATGGAGACAGCGGGATTAAGCCACTTTTTCACAGTTTAAATCTCTGTAGGGACACCGGTCCCCGAGCACAACTTAAACACACACACACCCCCTCTCCTCTCCCCACTCTGCAGGAGACACATTATCTAAGCACCCTGATCCAGCTAACATAGAAGGGAACCAGGGCAGGCAGTCCATGTGAGCATAGGATAGGTAACCATGTCAGCCATGAACAATTAAAAGCTGAATCCGGCTGAAAGGAGGAAACCATCTGATGCCTTGGGTGAGGGAAGAGCACAGGCCAGTGTCACAAGAGACGGGCATGAGCGGACTAGTGTAGCAAATATACAGGTAGCAGACTGTGGGAAATACGATGTGGAGCCTTGAGCCAGAAAGGAGCCAAAAGCTTAGAACAGGAACTCAAGGTGGGAGACCCCCTTTCCTTCCCGCCCTTCAGCCTCTTACCAAACACTGTGGGGAAGTTGCAATGCCCCTCTCTCTCTCGACTGCAGAATTTGCGTTGCTCTCAGAGTTCAGTGTGTGTATATTACAACTTCTTTCTGGACGATTGCTGTCTCTGCACACACCCTCCATTTTCTCAGCCAGTAACAGCACAGAGCCAGCATCTGAGGCAACACTCAAGCTGTTTTCAAACAAGTAAAGAAACACTTTTTCTTGGGGCGACTTAGTCTGACCCCCGCCCATTACCAAAACCTTATGGGAACATAAATGGAACGGTGTAGCTAACCATAAAATGCCATGGTCTAGATGGACAGTCCACCCAAAGAATGGCAAAGCATGAAAAGCACATGAAAGTCAATGTATAAAGGGAGCAAACCCAAATTCTAGTCTCTCGCTCTCTCATTCTCCCTTTACGTCTTAATGTATTTCTTGGGGTTTTTTTGGGTAAAAAATGTGAAAAACATATAAGCATATACAAGCATGCGTAACAACTGGTTTCTAGATTGCTCGGAGGTGCCTTTGAACTGCTATAATAATGTGCTTCATAGTCACTCTCTTCTAGTATCTACATATACATTGTTAGTTCCCTGTACATATTTGTCTGCCACTGTGCTATCAGTACATATCTTAAGCAAAATGTTTGTTCCCTTACCACATTGGGACCTTTTCCAGTATAAATGCCAAAAACGAAACAATATTTAACCAAATACTGCAGGTGTGTTTGCTGAACCTATATTGTCACGTGGCTCAGTTAGGCCCGGTAAGAAACACTGGCATTTTCACATGCACACAATTCTTAAGTTGCCTTCTCTTTCACACAGTGACTTTTGACACACTTTTGCTTGCGTGACAGTGCAAAGTTAGTTTCTCCGAAACCACTTTGCTTTTGCTTACAAAACCTCTTTGCAAGAACATTATCACAACACCTTGAGCATTTCGTACAAGGCCTCGACACACTTTGTGAAAATGTTATTTGTTATTTCGTTCATGAGGCGTCTTTGATATTACAGAGACAATAAACAGTGTCAGGTTAGCTGGGGCATCGACACAAAAGCATGGATGCCATTGTTATAAATACACATGCACTTCCGTACTCTGGAGAGGAGCACTTGGCTGTCACTTGCGAGGTCATCGCTGTGTTCGCGTTTCAGCTTAGCTAGTTCCTGTTGATCCCTCTGCGAGGAGGGATGTCCCAACCTGTGACCAAGACGGGGACCTATATACTTTACATCTAGGTAAAGGGGAGTTAGTTCATCCTATAGAGGATTCTTGGGAGAGCGCACACACCCTAGAAAACTAGGTTAGGGTGCGCATAGTAGGAGTACACTATACTCAGTGCTTATATGCCAGCATATATACTCAGTTTTAGCACAATGGTGGAATTGTTCATTCTCTTCACCATCCTTATACTTGGAATCACTTTTATCTGCTTCTGTCTATTGATCATTGCAGCGCATATATTTTATACAAGAATCACAATGGTTCATTAAATATTGAAAAATCCATTTGTGTCTTTCTTGTTTATCTCTCTGAGAGCACACGAGTGACAGAGCTAGAAGGTGTTCGATCTGTTACCGCGAATCATGGGAGGGATCAGGGCTGTCATGTTCTGAGGTTGCCCAAGCCATTCGCCACCCGTCTAGGTTAGGGGGGCTTGTGGGACACTTTGGCTAGCTGGCCTTTAGGACAACATATCCTGGGGCGGGTGCATAGATTCAGTCTGGCACCAATCCCAACGTGTATGTTGCCCAACAAACGCGCAGTTCCTACTGGTTAAGTGGAAACCGTACTGGAAACATAGAAACCGTACAACAATATGTAAACCTCTAAAAGTTCGATAGAGAAAAGGTGCAGAATAGCTGACTTGACCTCAATACTAATATCTTAATATCTTGGGGGGTGCTTTGTAATCACAACATTGCTTTATTATAAGGGTAAAGAGTAGAAAAAGTGATGTAAAAATAAATAGAAAGGGAAAAAAATCAATGGTGGCCCATCTTCATATACAGAGGTTTGGTGTTATTTTTACCTATTTGCAAAAGGGGCTGCAAAACATCATCCCATGGGCTATTTGGTGCTGTCTGAGTCTTCTTTTCTCCTCTGTGTACCACCTGACTCGCTGCAGTGGCTCATTGCAGCACCATGTTGCACCATTTAGCGATTGGGCGGATTCCTAGGATTTTTGTGCCATGCTGGTTCCCTAGATGTGAAAAAAAGAACCCAGTTGAAGGAGACCTACTAAGGGGATCTCCAGCGCATAGGCCTTGGTATGTTGCGTCATTAGCAGCCCTCATCTGAAGCATCCTTGAGCCACCCACACCTGCCAGGGAAGATACCATCTTAAAGATCATAGCAGACCTGTTTGTTGGCACCACGCAAGTACTGAGGTAAGTCGTCAGTCCCATCTCATACACATAACCAAAGAAATTGTGGTCCGAGATTGTCATGCACAGTTATTTGGTGAGACATACTGAGGTCTACAGGGATGATGAACTTACTATGCATGTAGGTTGATGGCAGGCGAATAGAAAGAATGCTTTTATAACCTAGGGTTTCTACAATGGCAGGAATCTAATCATGGCCAGCAAGCTAACAAGTCCTTTAGGATCTTTGCTGTTTGACAAGTTTATGTGTGTGGAAGCGGAGGTTGTGAGCATTCCCATTGAACTTATAATATGCTATTTAAAGTCGCCCCCAAAATCAGAAGGAGGTGTTTCATTATGCAAGTTCTTTAATTAGTGATGCATAGAAGGCAGGTTGTTCGATATTAGGATCATATATGCTGCTCTGCACCAATGGGGTGCCATCCAGTTTGTCTTCCACTACAGCATACCATTCCTGTGTATCTAGTAACACTGTGCTCACTGCAAAGGGGACCCCTGTCTTCACCCAAACTAGTAGCCCCTTCCCTGGCATATGATGAACTATTGCAATACAGTTGCCTCCTCCAGCGGTGCTGTATTTGTATTCCTTCAGATCGCTTTAGGTGAGAATGTTTTTAGAAGGCTATGTGGATCCCCTTATGTTTAAGAACAGGGTGTATTTTGTAACATTTACTGATCGTGTGCATGTCCCAAAGATTCCTAGTGTGAATCGTATAACTGGTAAGTGTACTTGTGCATTATAACTTGTCAACAGCCATGCTCCTATCCATGTTGCATTCCTACTATCCTTTCAACTGATTGCCTTTTATATTGACAATAAACTACTCAACAAGTTGGGTCCCCACCACCAGCATCAAACATTCCCAGACCCCTTCTCTCCAGGACAGAGAAGAAACCATCATATGTCCAATCAACAAACTTAAATGTATAACCATTGAGCAGCTCGCTACCTACTCCCGTGGCTTGGAGAGGGAATGCTGCCCATCACCAACCTGGCATCTCTGCTCTCATTGTGGCAAGTCCATATTACAACTGGAATAGGTTTCTCAGGCTCTAAGTAGTACTAAACTACTGTAGTGAGCCTTGAGAGGATCACAATTTCAATCCCCACCTAACTTCTGTCTCCCAAAAAGGGGGTGCGGCAGTGGCGTCGGAAGCTCCCCTCTTTTGCAGCTTAAGTAGCCTGATAAGCTGGGCCTCAACAAAATATCTATTTGTTTTATTGCCCTCTTAAGTGTGTAGGTATGCAACAAAGCCTCATAAAACGCTCTCGAGGAAGTGCTGAAACATGGGAGGTAAAGGCTGTTAAGTGAAACAAAGAAAGAAATTATAAAACAAAATCAAAAAAAGGGCACAGACCAGCAAACAGAGTGAGAATAAAAGAGAAAGGACGGAAAGAAGCATAGTAGCTAGAAACTAGAAAGGAGAAAGTGTAGAAAGAAAGATAGAAGAAATGGTGCAAAGGTGGGAGAAAGGAAGGTTGAAAAGAGCAAATTAAGGAAGTGTCCCTGGATGAAGGAAGAAAGGGCAAATGGACAGAAGGGTCCAAGGATGCTTTAAAAGGATGGATGGGTGAAATGAAGAATGGATGAAACAGTGAAAGGGTGAATACGGATGGATGACTGGATTGATGTGTGAAAAGAATGCTCATTGGACGGATGGAATTGTGAAAGAATGGATGGATGGGATAACGAAGCATGGAAGGATGGAAAATACATTTTGGCTGGGTGAGTGAAAGGATGAATGTGATGGATGAATGGAATGATTAAACAATGGACTGAAGGATGAAAGGATGGAAATATGGATGGGTGGAGGAAAGGGTGGGAGGATGAGTGGATAGCTAGATGGATGTTAGGGTGAGTAAAACTGTTCTAGGAAGGGTCGAATTACTTCTTTCGCCCGCTCAGTGTCATTAGAGATTTGAATCAGAGTGATGGGCTTTTTAATTTCCTGGCTGCTCCCTTGGGGTGCGGACCACATTAATTATGTTACCACCACAAATCCAATTAACCAATCCCTGTCACCTTATCTCACTGATTTAGAAATTAGAATTCAGTTCATTATCAACTTGGCCATTTGTGGAAGAGAAAAGAGGCCGGGTATAGAAGGAGAGACATGAAGAGACATCAATAGTCATTTGTGTCCTGTGGTTGCTTCATATCGTCATAGTCTGAGTAGATCATCTGCTGTTTATAAAGTTACAGCAGGAAGGACATCAGTATTACTTCTGAAGGCATTTGATGTTAAATCATCTTCATGGCCATCTGTTTCCGAGCCTTCAGTGCTTGCTGTTCTTGCTGGTTCTCAGAATGATGCTGCCACCGCAAATGCAGCTATCTCAGTTTGCTGTACTTGAGTAGGTGAGGGTGCCGCTGCTGAGGTAGCTCGGTATGGATAGCCGGGCCCCATTATTCTAAACCATTGACACGGAGACGGAGTACTCTGCTATTTAAGACCATTCGCGTCACCATATGCTCCATATTGCTCTGCCCAGTCCCATGCAGCTTTCAGTTTTGTAAAACAAAAGAGAACACAGTGGTCTGCTATGACCTTCAATTTGGCAGGAGAAGCAAGCCACATTTCAGGCCCATGTCCGTTAATTTATGTTTAACATCAAGGAAGGAACTGCTGGGGTATAACCTTTAAACATCATCACTTCACTTTATTCCAAAATGAAATTGCCCTGCCCTCCTAGCTTCCAGTAGAGTGATGTCTTTCTCCAAGTTTGAGTTTTGTCACCAATGCCATGAAAGGCGAGCCTGAAGGAGGTCAGCAGGCAAGAACTTTGTGTGCCTTTTCAGTGGTAAAGAAGGGGGTTAACCCTTCAGGAGAGGAACCTCTGAGGTCAGTTCAACATATTTCACCATGCCAGTACCCTTTGTGGCTTCCGGGGTACTGACAATGAAAACATGGTTGTGCATAGTGCAGCCTTCAGCATCTTCCACCCTGCCTTCTAAATAAGATCTTGAACCTGGTTTTGTAGTATGGTTGTTCTTACCTGTAGTACTGCAGAATAGATTCAGTGGGATACATCTCCATCATTTTACGTTGGTCTTCATTGACAAGCACCCGGTCCACGGCCACCAAATACACTTTGTCTTCCACATCCTCTCTGGTCTCTTCTTTGGCCTCCTGCATCCTGTCAAGCTTGTCTAGAGTGACATTTGCTGGACAGATCAAGACCTCACCCCCCCTCTCCCCTGTCTGAAAGGGTGGGGGAGCGAGGGTTGGTGCCCTTCACAGATGTGTGTAGAAACCCCTTGACCAATTTTGGCTTACCTATTTCCCCTCACAACAGAATCATTGTATACGGAATCATTGTATATGGTAAACGCTGGCTTCCCATTGGAAAGGAGGGTTTTTCGTTGCCTCCCTTTGGCTTTTTGGTGGACTGGCTCGCCTGCTTCACGGCTAGTCGTGAAGACTTTTTCTTATCTGCTTGTTTATTTAACAAGCAGATAAGAAAAGTCTTCACAACGGCTCTCCGTCACGCTGCCTGCACGCGCCAGTCCGGCTCTGTGATTGGGCATGTATTACAAATCACGCTGCCTTCACGCCGCATTCTCTCCATAGAGACGTCACTGCCCCTCCTCCCGGCTGCACAGTTGTACTTGTTTTTTTTTTTACTTTGAGGCAAGCTCGTTTCAGTTTCTCGCGAGGCAATTTCTTCCCGTCCCTCCCCCCCCCCTCCCGCAGTCCGATGCCTTCTCGCTCGGCCGCCGCCGCCGCCCCCCCTTCCTTGTTCGTGCCTTCAAATGCTTGTTTCTTTAGAGCCATGACGTCGCGGCTCGCCCGCCGCTCCCCCTCCCCCATTCGTGCCTTCAAATGCTTGTTTCTTTAGAGCCATGACACAGCACCGACGCTAATAACACATATTCATCCACACATTTAATACTGTAGCGCAAGGGTTATATTCGGTTTACTGTCCCTGACAACAAGCCTAGGTGAGAAATAAATAAAGTGCCCCCCGCTCCCAGGTGAGAGGCCTCCAAACACCTCGCACCCCAGCCGGGGTTCAACCTCTTCTGTTATACAGGGCAGACCCGAAGAGACCCCGCAGGAGCCGAGGCCGGGTGTGCAGGGAGAGATGTCGCGTCGGGGTGGCTCTTTTGGACGCAGCCCAGAAGCCGTTTACAATGAGAAACAAATGCAGATTTCATGGCGATGTAAGAAAAATAAAAGCAGCTTCACGTGCCGCCCAGCATAGCTGACGGGTTTGTAAAAATACCCCAGGTATTCAGACGCACAGAGTATAATATTCCACTTATTGCCACTGAGGGGGGGGGTCATCTTGACTCGTTGCCCCTCCCAATGCTTAACATTGATAATCAAAACCATATTAGACTGTGCGCATCCGCATTTATGAAGAACATATGTAATACTGCAATTATGGCCATACCATGAAATATTAAAAACTTCACAACGAAAGACTTATTATCAATGGGGAAATCGGTGATCAGCGTTAAGGCTCAGAGTCCTGCTCTCTCTGCTGCCACAGATCACACATTTATTCACAGCCTGAGGCGCCGGGATTTCATTCTTTTCTATTTGAAAGAAGGGCTTTAAGTGGGCCGGGTCCGGCCGGTCGGCACCGGCAGTCTTAAAAAGCAGGCGCTGAGACGGGTCCCTATCGGGCTCTCATTTTGGCGCTCACCATCAGGGTGAAATAAAATCTTAATTCTGCAGCAGTGCCTTCCTTCACTGCCTTTGAGGTAACTTCGAATAGACTGGTTATAGTTGTTTTATGGTCTCATCATTTCAGAACTGAAGCATTGGTATAAATAACGAATAGTTCTCGCCTTTGATTAAGTTAAAGCCATTTGCTTTGCTAATGGTATTATATAGCAAAGCAAATGGCTTTAACTTAATCAAAGGCGAGACCTATTGCATTTTCAATGCTTGTTTTAATGAGTTTCTGGTCCTGCAGGCACAACGTGCAGCGCGCCATGCACGCTTTCAGTTTCAAAGCAGCCCGGGACAATGTTTGTTGTGATCGTGTTTGAAGTAGCTTCGCTTCGTGCTTGCCTTTATCTGGTATACACAACTGAATTGTGGTTCACCTTTCACCATTATGTACCTGGTCAGAAACAGACAACAACTATTAGACCCATTAGTGAAACCCAAAAAGCCGAAACAGCATGCTGCTCGTAGTACTGCTTTTTGTCGGTCAGTAGTTTCATCGGCTTCCTGCCCTCTTCAACTTCCTAAGGCTCTATCAGGAGCCTCGCAACGGGCGAATGTCTCCTGTGCGGCGCCGGCAGTTAGTTGCTCGTTACATTCTTGCCTCCGCCTTGGAACTAATTATCTAGCGTCACCACATGTCCGAGACGCTTCTGTTAAGGCTTTTTTTTCCTTTTGTAGTGCATGTGTTTGTTTAGCATGAACTCGACCGAAGGTAAACAAACTCGACTGAAGGTAAAGAAGCGCTTTACTTTACATTACCAGTTGTATTTCAGATGGACAGGGACTAGAACTGTGCCATACGCGCGGACATTCTCTACATTAATCATGCACGCACCCCGTGCCCCCGCTATTTAGACTCCTCGCCTGGAGCTGCTTATTGTTGTGTGTCTATAACGATGCAGGCCACAAATAGTGCAGTGGAAGCTGATGCTATGTTATTTTAATCAGGTAGCGTAGCCACGATCAAATAAATAAAGTACCTGGGAGCTCTGTTGGTTACAATGCGGGCCACAGACAGCACAACGGATGCTGTGTCATGTGTGACATATAGTGTTAGGATGCCTTCCAATATCGTATATCTTAAACTATCTTCCCATATTGAGACGTACTTCGTCCTAACCACCTGGTCATGGAATGTGCAGTTATAGAACGTCTCTTGGTGAATCGAGGGCATATGCAGGTATTTAAGTGGGATTAAAAAACTGGGGGTGTCTCTCCAAGGGGTGTGGCCGATGTAATTAAGGGTGTGGTTTAAGACACGTAAGCTATCAATCTATGCTTCGCATACTGTGCCGCCCAACTGGTATTGTGCTTCTTCTGTCATTGCATCCATATATATGATACAAGTAACATTACACCAACAACAGGCCACGACTATTGGCTTTGTCAATGGTTGTTAGTTGCATAAGATTAAAAAGTAGCATATGTATAATTTTGAAGATGCTTCAGGTCTGACATGATAAGATGATGAAAGACCTATAACGAGTCTCCTCGAAGTAACACCGCAGGCAATTTTTTTTTGTAAAAGCACCCCATGTGGCACTTTCACTTTAATGGCAGCCGCGCCCCTTTCTTTAGATGAGGCTCGTCTAAAGAAAGGGGCGTGGCCGACATTAACGTGAAAGCGCGGCATGCGGAGCGCATCAAAAATTGCATTTGCAATACAATAGATCTCGCATTTGCAAGAGTTTAAGCTATTGCCATTGCGAGACCTATTGCATTGCAAATGCTTTTTTGTCTTTTGCCTCTTGGCAGCTCTTTAAGTCAGTGAAATCCCCCGCCCTTCTCCCCTCTGCCATACCAGGGCCTCACTAATGCTGCAATTCGTCCACTCCCTGGGGTGCAGTGTGGTGCTGCTGTAATGCATCTGCTTTGATGCAACTGCTGTCCCATTGAGAAACCGTAACTTTTGAGTTCTTTTGACGGGTCTTCGGGCTCCCAAGCGGGTGAGCCATGGTGAGGCAGGTATTTTTACCTGCTGAGGCTTTACAGGGCCTGGCTGTCTCACCTCAATCAGGATGGACGTTTTGGTCAACTTTCTCCTCTTCTCTGACTGTTGGCCTCTCACTCATTGGGACTCTCGGCAGAGCATGGCATAAAATTGACCAGAGTACCCTGGATGCCAAGCTAGTACAAAGCCAACCTGCTTTGCAGAGGGAAGCAGAAGCCTCAGCCATGAATTACACTGCATGGCTAGAATCAAACTTTGCAAGGGTAGTTCCGACCTTAGTGATAAATAAAAATAGGAAAGTTCCATCTGCCCCTTGGTTCTCAGAGGCCCTACGATTAGATAAGCAAGCTTGCAGAAGGCAGGAAAGAAGATGGAGGAAAAGCTATGAAGAAGTAGAGAAAGAACTATATAAAGCCACACTGGCTGACTATAAGAAAAAGTTAATTGCGGAAAAAGTCAGTATTATACGACGCAAATTGAAGGGGCTGGCACATCCAGTAAGGAACTCTTTAAGACTATAAAGAACCTAATCTCAGCACCCAAGGACGACACTGCCAACTCTAACCAAGATTTCTGCAACACTCTTGCCCACGTTTTCAAGTCCAAGGTGGACCAAATATACGACCAATTCACCACGCACAGATCAGTTACTAATAATGCAGTACAAGTACCTGCAGGCAAAGTGTCTTTCTTAGATTTTTCCCCGGCCTGTTCCGAGCAACTATCCACCCTTCTCTCTTCTACCAAATCAGGATCCCCGGATGATCCTTGTCCCCCCAGGATTCTCAAAAGCATCAGCCACATTATTAGCCCATTTCTAACTAACGTGTTTAATCAGATGCTATCGCAAGGGCATTTCCCTTCAATATGGAAACAGGCTTGTATTCTGCCTCTTTTAAAAAAAGCTAATCTAGATACAACTGATCCTGCTAACTACCGTCCTATTGCTAGACTCCCTGTTCCCGCTAAAATTTTTGTTCCCGCTAAAATTTTTGAGAAACGGCTAAACATTGAACTCTCCACCTTTATTGCGGAAAACAAAATCCTGGATCAGAGTCAGTTTGGCTTCAGAGCGGGTCACAGCACAGAGACGGCTCTAATAAAAACCACTGAGGAGATCCGAAAAACACTAGACGGCGGGGGGTCGGCAGCCCTAGTCCTCCTCGACCTGTCCGCGGCATTTGATACCGTGGACCATACGAGCCTGGTCAAACGTCTAAAAACCATTGGGATAGGAGGAAGGGCCCTTTCCCTTTTAACGTCTTTCCTTTCGGATCGAACACAAACTGTGCAACTGGGCAATTTTAAATCTGCACCCTTCATCCTGCCATGTGGGGTGCCACAGGGGTCCTCTTTGAGCCCCAGGCTGTTTAATATTTATGTCTCTGAACTAGCCTCTCTGATTAGAAGTTTTAACCTATGTCCAACCTCTTATGCTGACGACACTCAGTTGGTCATCTCAGCAGTGGATAAGGACATCAACTATTCAACCAAACTTCATGATTGTATGGTCTCCCTGAGCGACTGGATGGGTAGGCACTGCCTTAAGTTGAACTGAGGAAAAACTGAGGTGGTGGTATTTGGTAACCTCTCCCCTCAGTGGTCACCAGCTTGGTGGCCGGACACACTGGGCATTACTCCTACACCAGTGACCAAGGCTAAGAATCTGGGGGTCATTATAGATGATAAACTCAACATGAAGTCCCAAGTTTCAAAAGTGGTCTCTTCCTCAATTCTCAATATTAAAATGGTACGGAAAATTCTGCCTTTCATTCCTATAAAGACTAGGAAAATTGTGATGACCTCCCTTGTGTTATCCAAATTGGATTACTGTAATGGACTGTACATCAATCTACAATCCAATTTACTCAGAAGGTTGCAGGCAGTACAGAACGCCGCGGCCAGACTGGTCCTGGATGCCCCTAAATATCAGTCTATTAGTGCAGGCATTCGGGAACTTCACTGGTTACCAGTCGGCCAGCGGATCAAATTTAAGGCACTTTGCACGGCCTTTAAGGCCCTGCATGGAGAAGGACCACGATTTCTGAAGGATCTTTTCAGCTGGTACTCTCCCAACAGATCGCTTCGTTCAGCCAATGCCTTCCTGATGCTCACCCCCAGAATTAAAAGGACTAATTGGGGGAAGGAGTTTCAGTTATAACACTATTAAGGAGTGGAATGCCCTTCCGCTCCCTCTCAGGAAGTCGTCCTCCTTGTTTGAGTTCAGGAAACTGCTCAAAACATGGCTTTTTAGAAACTAGCTTGTCTGACACTTCTTTTGGAGACCGTGAGCGCCTAGACACCTCCGGGTAGTAGTGCGCATAATAAATTGTTATAACATAACATAACATATCATCCACGCAGAATGTAGGTCTTGTGCTTTATCCGACATCGACTCACTATTTTTATTTTTTTGTTACTTATGGGCCTGATAGAGGTAAGTTTGTGCTGGATAGATGGGCACCACCATGTTTCTCTCTGTACGCCCTATTGTAATGACATGAGGCTTTCCAGACAGCTAAAGTTGTGTATTGCCAGACCTAATAACATATTTTTAGCAAAATAAATACATAAACAAATGAATACAGAAGCCATTGTTATTGTTAATCATTATGAAAGAACTAAAACTAGATTAATAAAGTAGACCACTACAAATGTGAAGTCTGACATACATTTGGTAGTTCATGCTTTTAAATAACATTTTATCGAATTTAACAGTAAAAATGGCAGGAAAGGTGAACAAGCAATGTATCACCTTTTACAGCATCATGACTTCCACAGTTTGACCACCCGTGCCCCCACATCCTCTCTCATCCCAAGGTGGAGATACTCATTCCAGCAAGTATGATTAGAAAGTTAGGCAAGTGGCAATGTACTATTCTCAATAAACTGTACTAATGCGTCTAAATGATATTATGCACTTTGAATAGACCCTCATTTGAAATATCTGATATACTCTTCATCATCTGTGGCCTGTTCACATTCTCTCAGGGCGATGAAGGTTCATTAGCCTGGACGTGGACAGGCCATACAGGGTGAAGATTATATCAAATAGCCCAGTAGGGTTTTCCAAGTTTTTGCATATTGCTAGGCCTCGCCCTTGATGGTATATAAAAGTATTCTATAGAAAACTGTGTCAAGATGCTTCTGGTCTCTTTTGTAAGTTTCATGGTTCAGCTTTTTTCCAGTAACAGGCAATTTCTTACTTGACAGCCAAAAACATATTCACTATAACGGTCCAGATTTGATTAATAAGGCCATCCCACCCATCTACCCCTAAACCCAGTAATACTACATGTTTCTGATAATGGGCAGCTCACTACCCTCTTCATACAACTCAGTAGCCCTTTCCTATCCTGTGTGGTGCCAACATGATGGCATCCGTAAGGTGAGGACTGCTGGTAGCAGCCAGGGCCTGATACAGCTAAGAAGCGAGGAGATTCAGAGCCACCCCCCTCCGAGTCAGCCACTGAAATCCATAGAAGCAGATTAACACACACACACACACAAGCGACAAGTCCCAGGTGAGCGGCAAGTGGAGGTGCCAGCTCCAAAAGCCCACTACCCTCTAGGAGACAAGTGTCATGTAAAGCGCATTGTGCAGAGAAGGCGCTGGGTGAACTTCAACTTGCCAAACAGCAAGACAATAAGAGGCAGATCAAGGGGCCAGTGAGGGCCTGAAAAGCATAAGACAGCAGCATGGGCCTAACCGCAGTCCCCTCACCCTCTCCCTACACAAGATTAAGCACCACAAACATACCGAAAGAGGAGGTGTGCCGGTGCTTAAGTGCAGAACAACGGCTTGGAATAGGCCTACTGCATTGGGGTGGGGGGGCACCCAGTCTCTGGCCGGTCCAGCATGAGAGGGGATGAGGGTGAGTGAAGAAGACACAAGACCATGCCACCGCCCTTCCTCCCCTTTGAAGGAATAAAAACGAGCTAGCACATTGAAACCCAACCAGCTCAGGCACTGGTGATGATTGGAGGAAGGAGGCAAGCGCCAACAGAAATAAGGTCCCCGAAAGGGGGGAAAGTCAGGGACCCCACCTAGCAGCTCAACCAAGACTGGAAAACTCCCTCCACAAGTGGCCTCCATGGGAAACTGGGTGGCAACCCTTGAAGATATGGGTAACTCAAGGGAAGAGGAGATTGAGTCATTCTGCTAATAGTTACTGACATTGAGAGACCAGCACGTTGAGCCCCAGAGAACTGTTCCAGAAGGCAAATCATGAGGATCAGTGACATTGTGGATTATTTAACTAGATGTTTTCAGCATATTATGCTAAGTTTACAAAGGGAAAACATTACTGGACTAGAGCCATCAAACAGAAGCAGCAACCATGTGATCACGTCCACCGCCAGTCATTATGACAGCAGCTAGAACAGCAGTCACTGTCAAATTTGAGAATAATGGACTATTTGTTTTTTTAAATGTATTTATTTATTTGCATAAGTTTATTAAAACCATTGCAATACAATAATAAAAATAGTAAAAAATAAAAAAATTGTAAAAAGGAAAGCCGTAGTCATGAACATGCCCAGCACGTGAGGATTAAAAGTTCAAAATAAAGTGCAAATGTTAAGTGCCTTCGTTTGGCTTGGAACTTATTTTCGTATTTACATATGTCTTTTGCTCTGCGGCCGGCCCTAGTCGCCCATCTGCCTCTCGAAGTTCCTTGTCTTACTTTCCTTTCATTCCCCTTGAGTTCCACGTGTTCAATCATTAGAACAAGATCCCAGGTAAAGTGCTTATGCATTGCGATTTAGTCTAAATTTGAAGCAGCCTTTTGATGAGTAGTAGTTATTGGAAGTCTCCAATCTCAGTTCCACCCCCCAAGGCAGAGACGGAGGGCTGTCAGAGTACGGAGTGCTCCGACTACTGTCGTGTCGTTCAGAAGATGAGTAAGAATGTTCCTTTATTTTTTGGTCTGGTCAGTAGAAGGTTTATGCTGGCTTCCCTTTAAAGTAATCCTGGATCACCTTTTGAACTATTCGAGGGCGAAGTCAGGGCCCGGAGCGAGGCTGAAGAGCATCCCTGATTGTTTGTATAAATCACCCGCAGCAAGCCAGGATGTAGGGTTCCTTTGAGTAAAACATATTGCCGAAGCCTCTACGCAGGTACTTGCTTTTTCGCTCAAGTATAGTTCCCTAAGAAGGGTTCTTCTTTCATTAGCTATAGCTGGGCAACAGCACAGAAGGTGCAACCATGATTCTCGTTTGTAGTCACATAGGCGGCATGCCCCCCCCCTGTTTTTTGGTTCGCCCAAGCCGGGCTAAATTCCGCTATCGGCAAGGCCAGCAGTCGCATGTATAGGATCTCTCTTCTAGTTTTAGGGTTGAGAGCCCCAAAGAGGTAAGACTGAGGTTTGGATACAAAATATGATGTGTTGAGCGGGGCCAGGAAGGGAGATGTTTTTATTGTTTCCTGGTCTTGCAGGTATGAAACTAATTGCACTTGCTTGTTAATGCACTCTTTCCAGGTGGGGTATGAGATAAAAGGCAAGGCAAGAGCTATTTTGTTTATTTCTGTAATGGCGAGGGCTCTCGCGAGCTGAGTGTGCCACGGGGAACCAGCTTTTTCAAATGTATCTTTGAGGCAGCTCTTTAAAGATTGCTCCGGGGCTTTCAGAATTCGAATGTAATATTTTAGAAGGTCCACGTCAAGAGTTGGAGATTGTTTAGTCAAACCAAGCTCAAGTCTGAGTCTCGCCCTGAAAAGATATTTTGGAAGTTGAAAAATCTTTTTGTAACACAGGCACTGTGCATTTCCAGGATTTCCGAGCAAGCGCCCGGGAGCGCATGATGCCCATATGAAAGTGCTGGTAGAAGGGAAGCTTGCGTGAATTTTCTTATGCCCTCTGCTGACGGGCTTTTTAGCTTGTTGTTAAGTTTGATTAGACCGTAGATAATGGCCATCGATTTCTTGGTCAGATCTTTTTTGTGAGCAGAGGGTTGAGCGGATTCTGTAAACCAGACTCCCAAGTATTTGTATTTTGGAGCTGAGATGATAGTCGTTGCACCTATGTAGCAAGTAATTTGCTTTTTGTATTTTTACCTTCCAAGTACAAGAATCTTGTTTTTTTCTGAATTGATGATTAGGTGGTTTGAAATACAGTACATGTGTAGGCTGGTCAGTGCGCGTTGTAGTCCTTCTTTGGTGTGATCCATGATGACAATGTCATCCGCATATTGAAGAACATGTAAGGAGCGGTGGCCTAGTCGAGGAAGGACCAGGCGGCTGTTGGAGAGAGCTTTGCCCAGGTCCGCTGTGTACTACATTTGTATCAAGACCTTTCAGCTATCACCCTTCGGAAAACCTTTTTTTCCTTCAGTTTTATATAACACGAACTTGACCCAAAGGTATTGGAGCGCTTTACATGAGCACCAGTTACATTACAGAAGGTCACATTTGTTTTTTAGGCACAGGAAGATTAAATGATTTGCCCAGAATCACAGGATGTTGAGCAGACGGTGAGACTCTAATCTGGTTCCCTAGTTTCAAGGTCGGCAGCTTTACCTGTAACACCACTTCCTCTCCACAATATTACCCCTTCTGGCCAATGACAAACTTTCTGCGAGACAAGGGAGTCAAATACTGCTGGGGCACCCATTCCTCAACATTTTCCAGTGGGATGGTAGCCTTCATCAACTGAAATTCCCAGAGGAGGCCCAGAGTGTCCTGGGCCTGGAGGAGGAGTTAGTCATGAGAGAAGGCCATGACCAAACTCAACAACTACTTAGTAGTAAACCCCTGAGACTGATTGATGAAGAAAAGTACACAGTAAAAGGAGCAACTCAAAACCATCAGGAGAAGCAATGGAGCAGGAATGCAAAGCAATCATTGAGAAGCTCTAAGAGGGGTGCGATGCCTCAATGAAGAAATCAAAGGCACCTGGTTGAGGCAGTTGTGGACTGTTAATATGCAAAGGTGGTGGAGTGCAACAAGATTTATACCAGGGGTGGGGAAGAGGAGCAGAGCAATAAGCACTTAGATTAAAGAGGCCTATGCGGAGTGTCACATAAGGGAAGAAATAAGGGTTAGGATGGCTTAGGTACCAATGGGATTTTTATGAAAAATTAATTTAATTGAAATTTATTAATGACACAAACACCTGTCTATATCTTCTGGCCAACAGGGTTGCAAATAAATAGCCTCCTGGATACCCATGCCTCACCATCATCCCTTCCCAAACACCCCATCTGTACCCCCTCTACCCTTCAGTAGCACGTTTGGTGACCAACTTGTTGCAAACTGAGTCTAAGGTGGACTGTGGGGAGCCAAACTCCATACCCGTGAATCCATTTAGAACTTATGTAGTCCTTCAATTACTCCGAAGTGTCCCTTTGGTTTGCGCCAACATTTTTAAATACTGTGAAATGTTTGGGGCAAGCTATCTCCCTGAATTCTGCCAGAAGTAGTGAAAGGCAAGTCTCCATGTGTGTTTTGAACTCTTATACCTTAAGCTCATGTGTCATAGTAACTTTTTTTAGTACAAGTTCTTTCCCAAACCTTGCGCAACAATGCTCTGTGGTCAGATACCGTAGTCATTCCCAAAGCTGCCAATATGACTTGTTTCGCTGCTCCTAGTAACACCGTAATTAATTTTCCCCAGGGCAACTTTTTTTTTTTTTTTAATATTGTTTATTGATTTTTCAGGAGTTTGTACATATATCCTTGACAATAGAGTGTGCATACTTTCTTCCATACAGTTACAGATAGAACATTGATGGGGTGCAAGGATATAATGGCAGCATTATGCATACAATAACATTGTGGTACAGTGTCCTTGTCATAAAGGGAACTCAAGATCGTACTAGTTGTACAAGTATATCAGCATAAAACATTGTTAACATAAACAGTAACATCTGTCCATAATTTACCGTTCATATTTGTCAATTATTTATTTGGTGTTCAGGTCTGATCATGATCAGGTGTATATGCGTACCTAGCGAAATAGTTTTTATGATAAGTCTGCAGTGTATGTGCCACAGTGTGTGTCTTTATGAGTTAACCCTGGGGTGGTGAGCGGGTCCGGAGGACTGTTATGGTTTCCCAACCTTCCTAGGCGTTGGTGAGATGAGGGCCTAGTGATGTGGCGTAGTGAGGGAGAGCGGAGGGTGTGGGAGGGGGGAGGGAGAGGCTATAGTTGAGATGGAATGCAACAAGTTGTATGTTTGTTTGTTAGTTCGTTGCTATGCCACTATGTCAGCGTTGTCCTAGCACTACTGTGGAGCAAGAGTTTCAGGGTTTAGTTTTGTTTCTATGAAGGTTAAGTATCCATGCCAGTCCGCAGGGGTCGCCGAGGAGGGCATTCGTGCAGCGTTAGTTAGTAGGATCTCATGTTCTGCCACTAGTGCCCTGCGAAGGTCCAGGAGCCATGCTTGAGTGCTGGGTCCCATGGTCGACATCCAGGCGACGGCTAGTTTGCACTTGGCTAGGCCCAATGGTAAGTCTAAGAATTGGTTAAGATTCTTGTGGCGTGCGTTTTGTTGCGTCAAGTATGAGATGTAGTCCCTGGGACGTGACTGTTGTGCCCGTTGCTTTGGTTAATATCTCTTGATACGTTGTCCCAGTACGTCGTTAGCTGGGGGCACATCCAGACCATGTGAGGGAATGTGGCTTCTGGTGCCTGGCATCTAGGGCAGATGTCAGTTGAAATTGAATACATGTGTGCCAACCGGTGCGGAGTTAGATATGAATGGTGGAGGTAATTAAATTGTGTATATTTTAGTCTGGCATTCATGGATAGGATTTTAGGGTACCCAATGCATTGTGCCCATTGCTTGTCGGTGATTATGCTCGTCAGCGCTGAGTGCCAGTATTCGCGCAGCAGCGCCAAGAGGAGTGCTGCGTCTAGTTAGTTTGCATGTTCCCCCATGTCTGTGACAGTTGTTGCGTCAGTGTCACATACAACAAGAAAGTCCCAGTGGGTACTCCATAGTCATCCATCAGTACTTCAATGTCCCATAAGCTTGAGTCTACAAATAAGTCACCCCACGTAGTGAGACCAGTTGCCAGCCAGTCTGCCAATTCCGGTCGTTTGAGGCAAGCGTACGGGCCAGGAAGTACTTCAAGGGAAAGGTCTGGGGCATATGGTGGGGGTTTGCGTCCGACCAGTACATATTTTGACCAGCTACTGCGGGCCGCTGACATCAGGATATTACCCTGCTTCTTCTGTTCTAGTGTTTTGGAGCCAAACAACCATTCCAGCAGACCTGCATGCCGGACGGTCAGCGCCCATGGATCTAGTTTGACGAGATTGCTGCCTGGCATCCATCGCATGAGGGGGGCTGAGATAATCCGACCTGTCTTCACCCTAGCCCCTGGCATGGTGTACAATATCTTCACCCATCTCAAGAACTTGGGGCCCATGCCGTATCTCCCCAATACCGCTTGCAAGTACTCCCATCCTAGCGTATCAAACGCCTTTTCAATATGCAGAGTGGCTGTCCATGACGGTTCTTCTTCTGTTCGCGCCCATTCCTGCAGTTTAAAGAGTCTGTGTAGATTAAGACCAGTATTTCGGCCAGGAATGATGCCGTTCTGGCGTGATCTTCCTCTGATCCTGATTGCGAGGGGGAATCGGAATTTGCATGAGTTTCCGCATATTTAATAGCTTGCTCTCTATCCCTAGCTGCCTGGGCTTTAGTGGGACGTTGTGGCTGTGCTTTGCCTTGCATTCCGCGTTGTCTTGTACTATGCCACTTTTGGCGTGGTTCCGCTGCTGTAGTCTGAGTTGTGTGCCAGACCATTTTGTTCTAGCCAATTCCAAGTCTCTTCTGGGGTGGAACAGAAGGTGGTACTTTCTTCATGTTGAATGCTCAGTGTAGCTGGAAATTGTAGAGCATACTTTACTTCGTGGCTCCGGAGGCAACGTTTTACTTCCGAGAAGGAGGACCTACGGCGTTGCACTACCATCGTGTAATCGGGGTATACGTGCACCTTGGTATTTTCTATCTTCCACGGGCTGCGGGCCCTCGCCACTTGTAGGATGTGGTCCCTGTCGTGGTAGTTGAACAGGCGTGCCATCACTGGTCCGGGTGAGCCGCCTGGGCGGGGAGGGCCGCCAGGTACCCTATTTGCATGCTATACGGAGAAGAACTTGGAGTGTTTACCTTTACGTATGTCCGCGGAGAACCAGGATTCAAGATATAGGTCCATGCTTTGGCCCTCAATGCGTTCCGGAAGGCCCATTATGCGCACATTGTTTCTGCGGGATCTACTTTCCTGGTCTTCTGCTCGGTTCTTTAGATACTCCACCTCTTTTTGCAGCGCCTTGATCGGTTCCGTTGCCGAGGTCACCGTGC
The DNA here is from genome assembly GCA_963921515.1 of Calotriton arnoldi. NCBI lineage: Eukaryota > Metazoa > Chordata > Amphibia > Caudata > Salamandridae > Calotriton > Calotriton arnoldi. The sequence goes on along the minus strand of CAWUFW010000392.1, from coordinate 2,006,617 downwards.
TTCGATTCGGAGTCTTCAACCCTGTCTTTCAGTTTTTTATTCTCTTAACGTATGAACGCCATTTCCACACACAGTGAGTCTATTTTGCGGCCCAGCGTTGTTTTGATGTCCATGACTGCTGCCATTAATTAGTCGAACTGGTGAGAGTGATCTGTTTGATTTGTTGCTTTTGAAGTCTTCCCCTTTCCAGATCCGGTGCACTCCTGAACAGCACAGCGGTGGGTCCTGCTCACCGGGGGAGCGTGTTTTAGAGTTGTAGGTGTATCTTTTACTAGGCAGGCCTGACTGCACTTGCCTCCGAGCCCCAGCTCCAGGCAACAGCTCGGACGCCACAGACATCAATTAATGGAGTAAGAGTCCCGTGGTAGGCCAACCGCGCCGCACGCGGTGTGGCCACGCAGGCACCGCCCGGCACTGAGCAGGTAGCCCGCTTGGGCGAGTCGCCTGCCGAGTATGGGTGATTCGGGGTGCTGCTGTTCGCAATTGCGGTTGCTCATAGAGCTGGATCTTGGCCGAACAGTGTCTAAGGCTGTGTGTTGCGTAGGGCTCACAGCTTTTCAATGGTCCCCCTGGTAGCAATGCCGCCCCGGTACGGGACCCTACTGGGTGTATTCTCCATGTGCGTGATGCCTGCCGGGCCCACATCGGCTGGCCGAATCCGGGCTCAGGAACCGCCGCTCGCGTCAGCAGAAGCGCGGTCGCCTCTGCACTCCCAGCCGTCACCCACTCCAGCACCCTGGTCATTGGGGCCGAGTAGCCGCCTCAGACTAAGTCAGTCCGGTTGAGCGCGCCACCAGCGGAGCACCCCCGCGGCCCGCGCGTCGCCGGGAGGCCCACCAGTGCTGGGCCACATCTGTCGCATGGGGCCATGCTCTGAGCCGCTGGCACAGCCGCGAATCCCCGGTGAGGGCGGCACAGGCTATATAAAACTTTCAAAATAAAATAAATGAAGACTGTGCGGCGTAGTCCGGAGGCACCGTGCTTCATTTCCCGAAGGTTGTATCGGGCAGTTGCACGCTTGAAGCAGGATATTTAGTGGGCCAGATTCGGAGCTAACTAGCAAGCGTCTGCATCCGCCGCCATCTTGGCCACATCCTCTTCCCCTGGGCAACTTGAGTGGATTTATAAGACTGTTAGCTACCCTAAGAGTATATATGCTGGTGGTCTCAGCAAACTATGTTTAGATATAGAATTAATGTTATTTAACACCGCCCACCCCAGCCCCCCCAGTATTTTGTATGCTTAGGGCAGTGGCATAATAAGTGTAGAAGCGTGCTCATCCCTCCGCATCCCCATCAGCACTCTTTGGATCTGGAACTGCCCCATCCATATAGTCTCTCTGGAGTGTGGTAGCAGTAAGTTCTTTGTTGTAACCTACTTTATCAAAAGATGGTCACAGAGATTCTACGTGATGTCATAATTCTACCATGTTGATAAAGATAAGGAAAGGCTGTGGAAGGGCAAAGAGCTATGCTGGTTGTGCTTCATGTTGATGGAATAAAGAAGATGATTTAAACTTCATTTGACTCCAGAAGTACTTCTTAACACTGGCAGCGAGTTAACTGTGAGTGGCAGATCATCCACCAAAACCTCTCAGAAGAAGCTGACTGAACCCTGCCTCGTTCAACACGACAAGTTTGAACACTGTATAGTTTAGAAGAGCTCCTTGTACAGCTTGTATTGGTACTGTAAGTAACCAAAAAATTAGACTGTTTTTGATGATTTGTAAGCATGTCAGTATAATTTTAACTTAAAGAGCACGTCAGCCGTTTAGCCGATCGTGTGCCACTTGTGCATGCCAGAAACTATGTAAAGGGAGCAGGCCACTGTGCATACTCGCGTCTCTATGAGCACAGTCTTTCATTCTCTGACGAGAAAGGTTCAGTGTCCCTGCGCTGATGTGCTAGCAACCGCAGGGCTTACAGCGAAAAGCATTCCTGTGGCACTGGCACGCCACGTACAGACGGGTCGCGTGCAGGCGGCTTGTGTATAGTAATGCTCGTTTTCAGCTACACCCACGCTGACGAAGATAGCAGTTCTGTAGCAGCAGGTAAGACAGCATTAGCACAAACTGTCTCCCGGAAGAAGCTCTGTGAGACTTTTATGCGTTCTGCAGCATGAACACGTTGTACCGTATGTGAAGAAATGGTGAACTTGCTACTGTCCTATGCACAAGTTTCTGATTGGTCTGCTACTTGCAACCAATAAAGGAACAGATTTTCCATATAACAGGCAATGGTGATGTAGCTGTTATATTCGAGTAATGGAAAGTCTGGGACGCTAACTTCGAGTATTTGGTGGTAAAGCAGCATTTTAGTATACCTGAATGAAATGTACAGATGAGAAAAGAAGAAAACTACGCATTAAAACACTTCATCGTCGGACTTCCAGTGACTTTAGCACAGTCAAGCACCATTATTCTATTTTAGATTATTATACCAGTCGTATTTATTGAGGAGTTTTTATTTTCGCTTTTTATTGGCGGAGTTGCTATTTTAGCTTGTTATTTGTGGAGTTCTTATTTTAGCCAATTGTTTCATTCTATTACTTTAGTTTCTTATTTAGACTTATTTTGCAGGTAAGCATGGCAGCAGCATGAATATCACAGCCTCCAAAATTCTCATCAAACTGTTGGGACCCACTTTTACCCTGGAAGAAGTGGAAAAGCTTTATTATTTTTATCTAATTGCCTTTAGGGGAGAAAAGTTCTCAGTGACCAGGAAGCAAGGGATCTTGTTCGGCAACTTGGGTATTGAGCGTTGCAATGTGTATGAAAGTCTGGTTGAGATTGAATTTGGCCATGAGAAGGGCCAACAAGAGACCGTTTTGACATGCCGCTTATGAGGTTGCAACAGCATTTTGGCCCACGCATTAATGTTGTCATAGAGAGGCACAAGTTATTTTCTAGAACTCGAGCAAAAGGTGAAAGAGCTACTAATTACATAGCTTCTCTGAAAAGTCTGGTAAGGACGTGTGAGTTTGGTGTTCTGTCAGACTCCCTTATAAGGGATCAACTTGTGCGTTGTACTAATGACACTAGAGTTCATGAAAAACATTTGTCTAAGAACCCTTCATTGAAGGAGGCAGTTGACATTGTGGAAGTAATGGAGAGCACTTCTGGTTGAGTCAAGGAAATGAAAGCACACTTCCTAACACAGTAGAGAGAGTGTACAACGCCACAGTAGGGAAGGAGATAAATGAGGACAACAACCCTTTCAAAAACCTGCATGGTCTAAAGGTTCTATTCAGGATAAAGACTCTAAGTTCAAATGTTTCAAATGTGGAAGCCTTAACCATTTGTCTAATAGCACTAATTGTTTTACACGCAATGCGGTCTGTTGGAATTGTTGTAAGACAGGGCATTATGTGCATGAAGGTTATGAAGTTCAAGAGGATTGTCAAAAAGTTATACTGGAAGTAAAAAAAATCATTGGAGGGTGTTAACAAGGTGGAAGGGGATGTTTATGATGGACAGATCAGAATGCTTGAATGTGAGATGACCATGGGTGATTCGGGGTCTCCTTACACACTAATAGGAGATAGGAATTGGGAGAAGATTTATAGGAAATGTAATATTGAGTTGTTACCTCCAGACATTAGCCCAGATTGTTATGGGGGAGTGAGCATTGTTCTGATTGGATATACAGTCATGGACATCGAATTCTATGGGAAGACTGACAATTGACCAACTTTTTGTGGCCAAAAGTGGGGACAATCTCTTGGGGTGGCGGCACCACAGGAACCTAGGTATTATTCTCAATCCCAATTTACGAGAACAGGTCCAATTAGTTGCCATGTTGGGGGAGAGTTTGGATCCATTACGAGAGTTCCGGGATGTGTTCAGAGATGAGTTGGGTTTATTGCAAGATTTTCAGTACAAAATCATTTTGAAAAATAATGCCACGCCTGTTGTTCACAGAATGAGAAGCGTGCCTAACCTCATGTTGAAGCCACTGCAAGAGGAGATTGATACACTGTGGTCCCTGGGTGTGGTAGAGGAGATAGTCATCGGAGTGGTTGGCTCCCATTGTGTTGGCTCCTAAAGATAATGGGAGCAAAATCAGAATGTGTGTGGATCTAAGGGACCTTAATCAATGTATTTGGGTTGATCGCCAGCCACTACCCAACATAGCGAAGGCCCTAGCAATACTCAAGGATGCACAAGTGTTTAGTGTGATGGATCTATTGGCTGCGCACCATCAGGTGAAGTTGCATGAGGAGTCTAGGGTACTGACATCCTTTGTGACGCCACTAGGGACTTTGAGGTTTCTGAGATTGCCTTTTGGCTTAGCCTCGGCTGCAGCATGTTTTCAGCGTCTCATGAAGAATGTGCTGAAAGATATTGATTCTGGGATGTTTTTCCAAGTTGACATATTGGTATAAGGGAAGGATACCCAAAACCATGATCTTGTTCTGAGGTAAGTACTGGCGAGACTGAGAGACAGATGCCTTACACTCAAAAGAGAGAAATGTAGATTTGGAGGGAATTTGGTCTATTACTTGGGCCATACCATTTCCGGGGCAGGGATAAGTCCCAAGTTAGATCTAGTCAAGTCCATTTTGGATGCTCCAACCCCAACAATAAGGAACAGATCAGGTCTTTCATGGGTCTCACGGAGTACTATGCCAAGTTCGCCCCAAATTTAGCTAGATACAAACAATCGGGTTTCTTCTTAAGAAAAGGTCAGGCTTTGATTGTTCAGTCAAGGGAAGCATAGCCAAGATGTCTACCTTGAAACATTTCTATTCTACTAAACAAAACATCCTCACCACAGATGCAAGTATGATAGGATTGGGTGCGGTGTTGTCCCAAATGGACAATGGAGAGGAAAGGTTGGTTGTCTTTGCTTCTCGTTCCCTGAGAGAGGCTGAGGAGAGATATTCGGTGGTAGAACGAAAGGCATTGGCATGTATGTTGGCGGTGCATCACTTTAAATTCTTCCTGTGGGGTTTACCATTTGTTTTGAGGACAGACCATGAACCCCTGATTCATCTTTTACGGTACAGTGCAGGAATATTGATAACACCACACCACACATCAAAAGGTGGATGGAAAGTTTAATGGAATACAACTATTGAGTAGAGTACCTACCCGGAACAAGGAATATATCTGTGGATTGCCTGTCCAGGTTACCAGTTGAAAGGGCAGATGTTCAGGAAGTGGATCAACAGATTAGGTGGGTCAAGGAGACAGCCATAAACAAGACTGAATGGGAAGTTGAAGCGGAGAATGATGAAACAAGGAAACAAGTCATGGAGTTTGTGGTGACAGGGTGGCCTGATCCTAGGAATAATCATGACAAGGTAAAACAATTTTGGAATGTCAAAGAGGAACTTAGTATCATGGATGAGGAATTATACTGGGGTGAACGTATTGTTCCACCAGTGGGGTTGTGGAATAAAATAGAGAATCTGGCACATGAAGGGCATCTGGGCAGGAATCGGACCAAATCTAGGGTGAGAGAGTGTTACTGGTGGCCAGGTGTTGATAGACAATTTGAGTGTGTGGTCAAGGACTGTTTACAGCGTGCTGGAAGTGATAGAACGAAGTCTGTCAGGACGGTCCCAATATCTCCTGTTGAGGTTCCCACAGAACCCTAGAATAAGTTTGGGTTAGACCTTGTAGGACCATTTGAGTTGTTGCCCTCATCAGAGAGATTCAATTTAGTCTTGGTGGATTACACTTCAAAGTAAGTCACAGCAAGTTGTGTAAGTTCCGTGACAACCAGTGTGTGATAGAGTTCTTGCGCGAAGTGTTTGTGTGTGAAGGTGTACCCAAGACCATCAAAACAGACAATGGGGTACAGTTTGCCTCAATGGAAATGAGAGCATTTTGGAATGATCTGGCCATAAAACATTATCGCACAGGTTTGTATTCTCCCCAGTCCAATGGCTTATTTGAAAGCATGAACCGATTAGTGAAGGCATGTGCTCAGACCGCAGTGGACAACAGGGCCTCTCTTAGAGTAGTGCTCGGGAAAAACTCTGGGCCATCGTAACACTCCAAATTTCATCACCAAACGTTCCCCTTTTCAGTGTTTGAAGGGGAGATTGGCTGGCAGTAAGTTAAATCCTGCCTGGTTGGATTTAAAAAAAAATTGTACTCAAAATATTGACTCACAGGATGTCAAATTTTACCAACAGAGGTATAAAAAACAATTTGATGACCGTCATAGTGTGAACATGAATGGAGAGTGGGTCACCCAAAGGCAGGTCTAAGTTCATAGGCCCATAACGCATAATCCAGGATGAAGAAAAATGTGGTTGTTTTGGAGGGTGGAGAAGTATGGAGCATGTCACAACTGGGAAGGAGTGCAAGTAATGAGAACATGAGTGCATCACTATATAAGAATAACATTAACGAAGAAGAACGTGCAGTGGAAGACACTAAGCTGTGTCATGAAGGTACTTGGAGCATTGTAAATGGTGAAAAGAGTGCAGTAGGAAACAATGTACTGAGTCATGGTGAAGTTCATTGTAGTCACCGACTCAGGAAGAAGCCTTTGTATTTGAAAGATTATGTCTAACACATAATGGTAGTTAGTGGGGGGATACATGGTCTTTAGAATGCGACAATGTTGTGCTCCAATTTTAAGTTTGTCATAGTTATGAGTTATGAATTGCACAGTGTTATATTCTTGATACTACGTAAGTTGTTTTAATCGTTAGTTTTTCAATCACTTTCATTAGTGGTCGTCCTTTGTATTGTAATGTAATTATGTTTATTTCTTTCGTTCCAATTTTGGCTCTAGTTATGTTTAAAGTTTATCATATGTCTGATTCCATGGTTGTACATTTCTTACTCGTTGTATTTAGTTAATAAGGGAGATATTGTGTAACCTACTTTATCAAAGAATCATGGCTCACAGAGATTTTACGTGATGTCATGATTCTACCATGGTGATAACAGAACAGGAAGAGAGGCAGATAAGGAAGGGCTGTGGAAGGGCAAAGAGCTCTGCAGGTTGTGCTTCATGTTGATGGAATAAAGTTGAAGATTTAAACTTCATTTGGCTCTAAAAGTACTTCTTAACAATATACTTACGCCTGACACTATATGCAAAGCCACTACGGGCCTCCCTTTACTGGACAATGGGCTGACGTACGCCCACACTGTGTCTTGAAACTTTGTTCACTTTAAATTAAGAGGTGCAACATAGACACTTGTGAGCATCAGATTCTCTACTGGAGGTCGCAACTAGATTTGATATTCGGTCCACCCAAGTTATGAGCCCTTAGGGATTGGACTTAACGTACACTCCTCTCTAACGTTAAGGGGGTTTTGAGGTCGAAATCCTCGATTTGAAAAGGTCGAACGGGGTTCATAATGATTTTAAGCCTTGAAAAAGTCGTCAACATGACGAAACATGTGTCGGCGTACGCGTCATCTATCGACCTGCGTGTCAACAGACTATCGGGCTATCAATACTGTTTATATATGGACTTTTGTATGAATTTGTGCTGTTTTTGGAGCGTTTTATAAATTAAAACTGGATCTGCAATAGTGACGGATCAAAATTACTCTACTGTTGTTGTGCTCTGAATTTATTTGGAAAATTTACTTTCCATATATTAATGTACACTACTATGATGGCATAGTGTCTATTCATTTGAGCACACCTTACCTATTTCTACATTGTACTTAGCAACTTAACAGAGGTGCTGACAGCCTGCTACTACCACTGCCATCTTGCTTCTTTCTTGATTACTTCTTAACAATGTTATCTTTATAAGCATTTCGTTAAGAGCTGTGCTGGATGTAGACACTTTCACCCTTTGCTAAAATGGAGTTCCATTCCTTTGGGGTCAAAGTTCATCCCAACTCGGCCTCCCTCCCCCTCTGGCCGGGTGATTTTTCAAATGCTGTGCTATTCAGTGACAATTTATATATATTTCATACAGTATGCATTTATCCCCAGATTTTGTTATTAGTCACTTCTCAAAGGATAACAGTGGGTGACCGGCTGATGTTTTAATCGTGCTGTGTATCACCCAGTTCCTGATTTGTATACATCTGTCTTTCCCTTTATGGAACGCCTTAGTTTACCATGATCTGCTGGCTGGATTTGACCCTATTATGATCATAAAAATCTCCTACCCTTTTGCAACCCTCTTTCTGCCATGCAGAAAATCATGGCCTTCCACCACGAAGTAAAGTCTGGATTCCCTATTACTGGTGCGGTAGGTGATGGAATTGTCGGAAGACCTGCTAATTTAATCAAGGCAGTACCTCATACTGTTAGTCTCCCCTGTCACTGACGAGGAAACAAACCCCAGACCTTGTATCTCTTAGACAGCAGTGAAGTTTTCCAAATATGCATTCTTGCTACAGATTGGTCCATGAAGTACCAGTATTTTTCACTCTCTTCTCGGTTCCATTCTATGATGTACCCGTGTTGTGTTGTATAGTAATAATTATGCAGAGTGACCAATCCCCCTTCTTTGATGGGGCCTATAATCTTTTTGTTCTTTGGCTACATGAGGATCTTTTCCTGCCCACACAAAATTGTTGACCATCTTCTGAATGCCTGCTAAGATGTGGAGTGGTAGCATCTGTGCCACATATAGGTATCAAGGGGTGTGGCAATTTTAGCACCTGCCAACCCTCTCAGCCACAAGGGCCTTAACTAGGGTTGGTGTGGAGGTAATTCTCAGATATTGTATACAGTCTCTCACCTGCTGGATTGAGTAATGTATTTTCAAGCAAGCTGTTTGTGCTTTTATGGCATTGAGAGACGTCGTATCAGTATGGAAGTATCGGTAGTTCATCAAGAAGCATAAGGCTGGACTCCCCGTACCGGGCATCCAGTGTTTCCCCAGGAATCTGAAAGGGTGGGGGGCCGGTTTCGTTAGTGGGGGCCGGTTTTGTAGAAGTGCAGAAGTTATAAAAGTACTGAAAAGTTCCTTGTATATCATCCAGCAGTTTCCGGGCAACATTAAAAGTGTCAAGATAACTCTGGTGATTAATGTACCTGCTGGAGAGAAGAGGGAGTTTTGTCTAGTGGCAGTTTTGACTCATCTAAGGATTAATATGCTTGCTGTACATCAAAGAAGAGTATTTTTTGTGCATAGCTCAGTGGGTTATTGCTTTTGTCACAGAGATTCTTTTGTTATTGTGCAGTTCATAAATTACAATCTTAATCTAGCACAGTAAACTATGAACTACCATCAAAGAGCTGCATGCAAATTGCATGATACAGGTTAGAAAGTTATGTCTTTTTCCAGTCTTTTATTATCCTGATGTTGCTAAAAAAGGTTAGTTTGGGTAGAAATAAATTCTTATTATTAAAGAGAACCCTAACTACTGTGTTATGTTCTGAATCCTGTGTTTGTGCTTCTCCAGACCAAACTCTCTTAAAAAATGGCTACCAGTATGGATGACACTTGAATCCTACACCTTGTAATGCCCTTGCCTTATGTAACATTTTCTATACATTGATTTATACACATATGAATCATTGTCTTTGTATTTGTGTGTGGAATGTAATGTGCTCCAACACTCTACACTGGTATGAGAGGTGCTATAAACCAAATGAATTACATGTGAGAGAGGGGCTTTGGAAAGACGAGAGGCAGTGTTTTTTTTTTTATAACACATTTTATTAGGTTTTTTGTTTTTCTTCAGCAATTAACATCCATTACCAAATAAACAAATATATAAGGTAGATCAGATTTCGCAGTACAGTCTGGATTAGAAAGGCCGCTATGCTTGCAATGGTAGCCCCGTGTGTATACAGCAGCATTACATTCCTTTTTGAGTCCGTGCTTAATATACTGTATTGTTCGGATGTAGCTCTAAGTGGTCCAATTCTTGCTGCACTGCAGAACCGCTGCAGTGTAGTGAAAAGATGCATGTAATGAGTTAATTAAACTAGCCCGTCCCTCCCTCCCCCCCCCCCAACTTCGTCTGGCCCAACACCCACATCAACTTTGTGTCAGAGTGCTCCGCTAGTTGCACCCGCTCTTTCCGCACACATTCCAATATACATACTGTACAGTGTTAAATCAGCAGGACATATGAACCATTAACATTGTAGGCTGGAAAGGGCCTGGGTAGTATAAGCTTCTACTAATCCCGCGCTGCAGGGACTGGTGGTGGCGCGAGGGCCTTGAAAGCTTCTAGTATTGTATCCCAGTCCAGAGAGATTACCTTTTTGCGCAGTCCGTGGGCTTCCTCCCGTCGGATTGCAGCACTCTCCGCACTGCCCCACCTCACCACCTCCCCGTGCCAGCTATAGAGTGTTGGGGGTGTAACTGACTTCCACCACATCGTAATGGAGTTTTTGGCCATGAGTAATGCTAGGTCTACAAATCGAAGCTGTACCTTCGGCGCCTTGGGACGTCGGGATAACCCCAACAGGCAGACAGCGACGAGAGGCACTGTTGGAGGGTGATAGTGAGGGAATCATTGAGGAGCTCAAGAGCCCCAAAAAGATTGTCGTATCCTGGTGGACAGTAAAGTCATTATTTACTATGCTTTAAAAGCTAATACAATTGAATATATAATGACAAATGTGCTGTAGAATGCACCATTTTTACCCACATTTTCTTGGGGGGTGGAGGGGAGCCCCCAAAGATTCCCCCCATTGTAGTGGTCAGGCTCTCTCATTGCACTCGCTATGCACTGTATTGGGGCTGGTCTGACAAAATTTGCCAGGGCTGCTTTGGGTTCCCAGTCCGACCCTGTTGAAGCTCAAGGCCTGCCCATATTGTTGGTGCTTTGCTATCACAGCTGGGACAGATCGTGCAAAATCTCTCAGCATCATTACCACATCATCTGCACATAGTCCAATGTTGTGCTCTGTACCACCAAATTTTCACCCTTCTCACATGGACACCCTGTCTGACCATAATGGCTAAGGGCTACATATATAAGGCATATAATGGGTGAAAGAAGGCAGCCCTGCTGCTTCCTTCTGCTTATTATAAAGTGTCTGGTTAATGCCCTGCTAATTCTTATTCTGTCCCATGCCATGCTATAGTTGATAAAATTCCAAGCTTGAAGTTTGGGGCCAATGCAGGTGTGTTGCTTTGTGTCTGCCAGGAAGGGCCAATGAACTTGGATGAATACTTTTTGGCATCAACATCAAATAAGACTTCCTCCTTTTTTGCCCTTTCTACATTGTCAAGTATATGAAGAATTCGCTTTTGTATTAGAGCAGTTGCGCCCTGGAAAAAACTCAGCTTCATCATGATCACGAGACTTTGCATGTACATGCTTAGTCTACTAGCCAGTATTCTAGTAAATAACCTGACGTTGACATTTGAAGGGAAATTGGCTGGGAATTGGCCTATTGAAGGCACATAACTGAGGGTCCTTGTCTGGTTTAAGCAAGACCGTAATGGCTTCTTCTTGCATGTTGGTATAATTGCTTCATCCTTTCTCATTGCATTAAAGAGATGGGTAAGCATTGGTGCTAAGACTTGGCAGAACGTTTCATAGAATAGAGGAGTATACCCATCAAGCCTCATGACTTCTGTAGCTTTTGGTGAGCTATTCCGGCTATCTTTCCATCATTCATGATAGGCTGCTCCAGCTTCTGAGCTTGGGCCTCCGTCAATCTGGGGAGGGAAACTTTATCAAAGTACTACAGTACTACTATGCTATCCCTCTGGGTGTCTTCAAACTGGTATAAGTTATCATAAAAATCTTAAAAGAATTGTTTAATGCCTGCATCTGTAGTGGCTAGTTTCCCTGTACTTGTTTTAATGGCTGAGATATGATCCTGCATTATTGTAGCTCTACTTTTACAGGCCTTTATCTTCCCTACTTTGTTCCTCCTCTGATAGTATTTCAGTTTGATTCTGAGTATGGCATATTCTGCGTGGTCGATGTCTAATGCTCTAAGTTATGTCATATATGCTGTGAGCGTACAACAGGGTTTGTGTGCGACTGTCTGTTTATATGTCTCCTCACATGCTTCCGCCTGATCTAGGTGTTGCCTTTTTTCTTGTCTTTCTTTGTTGTTTTTCACCGCTAGTAAAAATCCTAAAACTTTTACTAGACCTGCAGGTCTAATGACTTAAATATTCTACTCAATGCTCTTGACTTATAAACTTATCAAATTATGCGATCCTGGGCAAGTATTTTAATTCACTGAGACACCATTTTTTTCTTTATCACACATGAGAGCACCTTCAAATATGCGAGTTCAGCATGTCTGCTGTACAGAAAACTCTTTTGTTTGATTTAATAGACTAAACTTTTGCTCCATATATAATAAAAATCTAGCCACATATAGGATACACACAACGCTGACTTGCCTCAGTTCATTAACCACATTGTTATCAGTGCGGGGGCAGGAATGTTTCTCAAATCATGTTTAAAAACTGTCACTTTTAATAAATACATAACTCAAGAATAAAGTAGCAGCACACTGTCATTTGCAATCAGCAGATTTTACATTGAAATGGACACAGAATTTCCCACTATTAAAACTATATCGTGTACAATGTCTGGAAATCAAGTTTCTGCAAATATTTATCTGAAAGAGACAATCAGTTATAGATTCCTTACTTTAGAATTAACCCCAGGCGTCAGACTGGATCCGGAGAAATTTTTTCGTAGCAGTACCCCTGCACGTCGGTAGGTGGCGTCGGTCGACTCCGCGTTCGTCGTGATCGCTGGGATGACGTCGCGTGCTGACGTCAGTTCTTTCTTTTTCGCGCCAGCCAGCGCAGATCCGGAGAGAGCGGTACCTCTAGTCACTTTTAGACTGCTCTTTTTTGACTTTTGTCCACTTCTTTTCGAGTCGTTCGACTCCTGTTGCACATAGGGAGGTCCCGTCCTCAAACCCTCTTCAAGGCTTGCGACTCCTGTCGCAAATTGATGTCGGTTACGGACCCGCACCTCGTGTGCCTTTGGTGTTTTGAGCGCGACCAGGACCCGAAGTCGTGCTCCGACTGCTGGGCCATGAACCCGAAGTCTTTGTGGGAGCGGTCCCGAAAAGCTTCTCGAGGCCCGGCAGTCCGCTCCGCGCCGCTCGAGGTCCCGGTCGAGAGGGAGGTCACGGGACCGGTTGCGGAGCCATCACCACCACTCATCGTCGAAGTCTTCGTCTTCGGGTAAGCCGAAGCACAAAAAAAAGGCGAAGAAGCATCGTCGCTCTTCGCGTTCTCCCGGTCCATTGGCTGACGCGACGCGGATTGTAGTCGTCCAGCTCTGCCCGCGGAGCCTGTTGGGTCGACTCTGAGCCTCCCTCCCTTTCCGGGAGCCGGGAAGACCCCTGCCCAACTTTGTAGTTTTTACGAAGCCCTCCACTCGATCTTTGGGCAGCCCGACTCCGCCGGTGCGCCTTCGGGCCCCGCGGACTCGGCTAGGGGTTCTAGGCCTTCGAACCCGACGGCTCCAGGGATCCAGGCCTGGATCCGGATCGGCGCCGGTCGACCTTACGACACCTCCTCCGGCGTCGAATCCACTGACAACTCCGCCCCCTCCGACGCCGGTTGTGTCCCCAGCCGGCGTCGACCCCAGCCTCCACCCTGACCTGGACACAGAGCCGGACCGGCGTCGACCGACACCGTATCCGGCGCCGAGCGGTACTTTTGTACCATTGTTCTATCCTGGCGTTCCTTTTCGCCCTGAGTGGCAGCCAGAAGAGGATGAGGAGGACTGGGAGAGGTCTGGTGACCCTTTAGCTGACCAGTTGAGTGAACCGGACTGGAGAGAGGAGTTGGGTGATGCAAGTGGTCTGGATACCTCACCAGACCGTGGTATGCTTTCTCCCCCTACTGTGGCTTCGGAGGAGGGAGCCTTATACGCAATGGTGTTGCGTAGGGCGGCTGAGGCCTTGAACCTTGAGCTTCCTACGGTGGCGGTCAGGACCAACCTCCTGACTGAGGTGCTTCAACCTGCAGCGGCCTCTTCGGAGCCCCTACTGCCGTTCAATGAGGCCCTTACTGACATCCTTCTAGGCACCTGGTCCAAGCCCAGCACAGGGGCTCCTGTGGATAGGATGATTGCCCGACGCCACCGCCCGGCCCCGGGCGACCCACTTTTCCTCTCCCAACATCCCACCCTTGAGAGCTTGGTGGTCCAAGCCTCTACTTCTAAGGGCGCATTCCCTACTGCTCCCCCAGATAGGGAATCCAAGAAGCTGGATCATCTTGGGTAAATGTTTTCTTCCGCCAGCTTGGGACTGTGGTCGGTGAACACCGCATGTCTTTTGGGCCGTTATTCCCACTCTGTGTGATATACGGTTGCGCAGGTGCTGCCACAGTGTCCGGAGGAGGCCCGGGCCACTCTCTCCCGGGCAGTCGTTGAGGGCAGAGATGCAGCGAAGTTCGCCATTAGGTGTGGGCTGGATACCGCCGACTCGCTAGGCAGAACAATTTCAATGTCAGTAGCCCTGCAACGCTTTGCCTGGCTGAGGTCCACTGTCTTTTCGGGTGATGTCCAATAGACTCTTTTGGACATGCCCTTTGATGGCCGTCGCTTGTTTGGCGACAAAGCGGACAACGCGCTTGAGCGCTTTAAGGATTCCAGGGCTACGGCCAGATCCTTGGGCCTCGCTACCACCTCTCGCCCGCGCAGTCTGCTTTTCGCCCATTTCGTGGCTACGGAAGGGGTGCCCCGCCACATTCCGCCCAGAGCCACAGGCCTGCGCAAACTGTTGAGCCTCTGCGCACCCGGGAATGTGGGACCCAGCGTCGTGGGTCAGGGGCCAGCGGGCGGGCCAGTCCACCAGCGCCCCTCTGCAGCAGCCTCCAAACCCTCCTAGTCTGCCCTTTCAGGCCCACCAGTTGCCAGTGGGCGGCAGGATCCGCCATCACATCGGACAGGTGGGTTTTGCAGATAGTCCGAGGGGCTAATTCCTCCCCTTCGAGACTACCCCTCCACCCATGCCACCACAATTCCATTGCATGTCGGAGGATCACTTGGCCCTTCTCCAACAGGAAGTTACGGCCCTCTTGGCCAAGGGTGCTATCGAGCGAGTTCCTGCCCCAGAAGTAGATTGTGGATGTTATTCCCACTACTTCCTGGTACCCAAGAAGGACAAAGACCTGTGTCCTACCTTGGATCTCAGGGACGTCAACCGCTTCCTCCGGAAGGAGAAGTTCAAAATGTTGACATTGGCTCAGGTCCTGTCTGCCCTCGACCCTGGAGACTGGATGGTAGTGTTGGACTTGCAGGACGCCTATTTCCACATCCCCGTCCTGCCGGCCCACAGGCATTACCTACGGTTCACGGTAGGCCATGAACACTTTCAGTTCACCATGCTCCCCTTTGGCCTTACCAGCGCCCCTTGGGTGTTCACGAAAGTGATGTCGGGGGTCCCAGCTCATCTGCGCAGATCAGGGGTTCCAGTCTTCCACTATATCGACGACTGGCTGTTGAAGGCGGGCTGTCGTTTCCCACCTCCACACTACGGCGGACCTCCTGCATTTGCTGGGGTTCACTATCAATGTGCCGAAGTCACACCTGATTCCCTCTCAGAAGCTGCTTTTCATCGGAGCGGTTCTGGACACAGCGTAGTTTCTGGCCTATCCTCCCGAGCAGCGAGTCCGGGATATTCGGGCTATGATACCGATGTTTCAGCCTCTATACCGGGTTTCGGTCAGAATGACCCTGTGGCTGATGGGCCTCATGGCCTCCTGCATCCTGCTGGTAGATCATGCCAGGTGGCATATGCGGGCTCTGCAGTGGGACCTGAAGTTCCAGTGGGCACAGCATCAGGGGAATCTTTCCGATTGCGTCCAGATCTCGGAGGGCACTGCACACCAATTGCAGTGGTGGCTAACAAACCAGGATTGGGTCACCGGCAGATCCCTCTCCCTTCCCCAACCAGAGTTAACAGTGTTGACAGATGCATCACTTCTGGGGTGGGGTGGGGCGGCCACATGGGAGAGGCGGAGATCAGAGGCCTCTGGTCTCTGGCGGAGTCCGGGCTCCACATCAACCTTCTGGAGCTCCGGGCGATTCGTCTTGCACTAAAGGCATTCCTTCCCTCTGTCCGGCGAAGAGTAGTGCAGGTGTTCACGGACAGCACCACCGCCATGCGGTACTGCAACAAACGGGGCGGGGTGGGGTCGTGGACCCTGTATCGGGGGGCTCTCTGCCTTTGGACATGGCTGGAACATCAGGGCATATCTCTGGTGGTTCAACACTTGGCAGGTTCTCTGAACGCCAGGGCGGACGAACTCAACCGCAGGTGCATGATGGATCACGAATGGCGTCTTCACTCGGAGGTGGTGTAAGGTCTCTTTCAGCAGTGGGGAGAGCCTTGGTTAGATCTATTCGCCACCAAAGAGAACGCGCAATGTCAGCAGTTCTGCGCGTTGGAATTTCCAAGGTGGCACTCGCTCTGCGACGCTTTTCGTCGTGAGTGGAGTTGCGGTCTTCTATACGCCTTTCCGCCTATACCACTTCTGCCCAGAGTGCTGAAGAAGATCAGGCGTGACCGGGCCCAAGTCATCCTTGTGGCTCCGGATTGGGCACGAAGAGTCTGGTATCCCGAGCTTTTACATATGGCCATCGATCCTCCGATCAGACTGCCTCTTCGGGAGGATCTTCTGTCGCAGCAGCTGGGGACGGTCCTCCACCCGAACCTGTCCAGCCTCCACCTCCTTGCCTGGAGATTGAGCGGCGACAGTTGACCGCTTTCGACCTTCCTCCCAAAGTCTGTAATGTTATCCTGGCAGCCAGGGGTGGCATGGTGCACAGCAAAGGCTGTGGATCCCCTTTCTGCTCCTCTTTCTGAGGTTCTTTTGTTCCTCCCTTCCTTGGCCCAGCAGGGCTCTGCTCTGGGCACTCTTAAGGGCTATCTGTCGGCTATTTCAGCCTTTCTTCGGCTTCCTGATCAGCCTTCTCTTTTCAAGTCCCCTATTGTAAATAGATTCCTTAAGGGCATTACTCATCTCTTTCCTCCTATTCCTTTCGTAATGCCCCAGTGGGACTTGAACCTTGTTCTGAACTTACCTTATGTGCGCTCCTTTCGAGCCGCTACATAATTGTCCTCTCAGACTCTTAACTTTAAAAAACTGCTTTTCTGATTGCCATCACCTCTGCTCGCAGGGTGATTGAGCTTCAGGCTCTGTCTTCTAAGCCTCCTTTCCTTGCTGTTCATTCGGACAAGGTTTTTTTACATTTTTTTTATTTATTTATTCCATTTTGAAACAGTACCAAAAAGAACATCTCGTAAGGCAGATACAGTGATATCTCCAGTTAAGCATACATTGTAGTCATCAAGCTTAAGTGCATCTTAGTTCCAGAACCCTGTAAGGTAAAACATTAATACAAATCAGCCATGCATATTATATTTAGCTTGACAGTGCTCAGTAATTGCTCAATTTGAAACAAAATCCAGCTTATGCAGAGCGTCAATACATGCAGTTAGTATTAACTTATCCTTTGACGCGTGCTGTAATGCGGTGAGCATAGCTATATCTTATATAATCATCGTGGATCTTCCCCTTCCGCCCTCTTTGTTGCTAAATAACTCTGGTACAGCCCCCAGAAGCTCTAAGGACAGTTCCTGGGGGACAGTAGATCATTATATAATTCCGATTGCGTTTTACAATAAATCATGTCCTTAGACCAATCTGCTAAAGTGGGTACCGGGCCACGCGCCCATCTCATCGCCACTCTGCGCTTAGCTAGCAGAAGTTCCATGTCTATCCCAGTCTCGAGCCTCGCCATTCAAGAACAAGTCCCTTATTTTAGTAATATTAACAGAGACCAGAGCATGAGCCACTTCTCTCTCGCAGCATACCGGTAGCCAGTAACACCATTCCACTGGGGTCAGGGGTGAGTAGAGGACAGTGCCCGCCTATCTTTTCAACAGGTTCTGCCATGCATGAACGACCGAATTCACAGAATCCAAAATACCCGGTCACCTGTTTGGGGGGTGGAACAGCAGCGATGAGAGTGGGGAGGGCAACGCTGCTACTCTTTCAATCTGCAGGTGCGGGGGTCCAGCTTTCACTTGAAGCCATTGATAGGCATGCGAGCCCTGTGCCGCACGATAATAGAGTTCCAAATCCGGGGCCCCTAGGCCTCCCAGACGGTAAGGCAGCGCGAGGGTGTCCCATTTGACCCGTGCATGTTTCCTGGCCCAGGCCAGTTTTAGCAGTAGTGAGCAAATAACTTTGAAATATGTGCGGGCAGCACCATCGGGACGTTCACAAATAGGAATAAAAATAAATCTGGGAAGCACCACCATCTTCATGAGGGATATACGTCCTAGAAGTGACAGTGGGAGTTGGATCCAAAGCTCCACATCGTCCTCTAATTTGTCGATTGCGTTGCCTTAATTTAAGGTTAGAATCCTCTCAGAATCCGTGTGGACCTGTATTCCCAAGTAGCGAACAGGCTCAGTAGTCCAATTTAGGGGGTATTCCAATTCAATGGGTTCCATGGCTGCAGAGAGCGGAAAGATAGTTCACTTTGTCCAGTTAATTTTAAGGCCTGAGAGATCGCTGTATTTTACAACTTCATCTAGTACTGAGGTCAGATTGGTCTCTGGGTCTCTTATGTATAGAAGAGTGTCGTCCACATAGGTTGACACAATGAGGTTGTATTTCGGGAAGCGAATTCCCCCATGACCGTGATACTCCCTTCCGTGCACATGCCAAGGGCTCACAACCAGGGCATATAGCAAGGGCGATAAGGGGCACCCTTGTCACGTGCCTCTTGATATCTTGATGGGTGCCGTCACAGTATCCCCGACTCTTATTCTGGCTGTGGGGGAATTGTATAGGACCGCCACTAATTGTAAAAAGTTCTCTCCAACTCCCATCCGCCTCAGCACTGCCTGCATGAAGGGCCACTCTACAGAGTCGGAGGCCTTCTCTGCGTCCAAGAAGATCGCAGCAGCCTTTACTTCTGGTTTAATGTGTTGAATGGCTCCAAACACTGTGCGTAAGTTATAAGACAAATTTCGACCAGGGATAAACCCCGATTGCTCTGGTCCCACCAAGAGCGGTATCAGCGGAGCGAGTCTATTGGCTAGGACTTTGGCAAACAGCTTGGTGTCCACGTTGATGAGCGATAGGGGCCTATAAGATGAATATTCATTGGGAGGTTTATTTAGTTTTAAATTGCAACTATTAGGGCTTCCCTCATTGATGGGGGCATTATCCCCTCCCCACCCATCTCCTCAAACAGTGTAATAAGGTGCGCAATAAGCAAGTCTTTGAATTCTTTATAAAAAGCAACTGTGAGGCTGTCCTGCCCCGGAGCACTCCCTGAACGCATTGAGCTGAGCGCCCCCATTATTTCCGCTGCTTCCAGTGGCCTTAACAAGTACTCTCTGTGCTCGTCGATCAGCCACGGCATTTTAATGTGTTCTAAATAGTCTTGGATCGCTGCCTCCTCTGCGGTCACCCTGGATATATATAGGTCTGAGTAATATTGGTGAAATCTGTCAGCTATGGCAGATGGGTCCCTCAGCAACTCGCCACTTTCGCTATTCAGCTCAGTCACACCCCCTAATCATCTTTTGTCTTTCAGTAGCGCCGCTAAAGTGAATCCTGGCCACTCTCCCTCACCATAGGTCTTAGCAACAGCATATTTCCCCATATGCTTAGACTCGGCGTCTGCTACCTCATGGTATTTTCCTAGTGTACTTTTCAATTCTTCAAGTACCTTGTCGTCACCTCCCGTCAAGGCCTCCCTCTCTAGGTCAGTCAATCAGCGCTCTAGCGTGCTTAGGCGTTCCCTGAGAGAACAGAGGACCCCAGAGTGCTTGGACATAGCTATCCCCCTTATTTACACTTTAAAAGATTCCCATACTGTAGAAAAATGGCGGACAGAGCCAATGTTTATATCAAAAAAGCTCTCTATGGCTTCGGCTATTTCGGATTATTTAAAAAAAACAAAAAACTTTTTATTGTCAGTCAAAACACCGTCACAGTATACATATTGACAGAAAACACCAAGCATGGTAGTTAGTGATACATTACACACAGTTTACATTATCCTGCTAAGTATACAATCTAGTTCGTAATAGACCATTAGGGTATTAAGTCCTCCAGGGGCGGTTGTGTCGGTAACGCGGGTGGCTCACATATGGAACCTCTATAGTCGTTCCATTTCCCCCATATTTGTATCCATTTCCTAGGGCATCCTCTTGCGACATACACCGTTTTTTCTCGAAACATGGACCAGTCCATGTCCCTTTCCCATTCCCCCAGCGTCGGGGCCATCTGAACTCCCCACTTCCTAGCAATGTCCCAATGCGACTATTAAGCCTAAAGTTACCCAAGTTTGTTCTTTACCGTTTAAGTCAGTCGGTTCCCATATGTTGAGGAGACACCGTTTGGCCTCCATTGTTATTGTTTGTCCCAGAACTTGCCCCATACATGAGGTGACCGCCCTCCAATATCCCACTATGCAGGGGCATTCCCACAGTACATGAAAAAAGGTGCCTTCCCGGCTACACCACCGTCTGCAATTAGGGTCCGTTCCATACCCCATCCTGACCAAAGCCGGGCCGGTAACATATATCCTGTGCAATATTTTCAGCTGCACCAGTTTTAGCTTCGAGGATATTGCCCCCTCCCTCGGGGATGCCAGCGCTTCCATCCACTCCTCTTCATCAAGTTCTGTTAAGTCACTTTCCCACATTGCACGGAGCCGCAGGAGGGGATCAGGTGAGTGATTTATAAGTTTTAGGTAAGTCAGGGAGATTGCCTTCTTGGGCATGTAGCCGTCCAGAAGCCTATCCTCGAGAGGAGAGGCCTCAGGAGGGGACTCCCCCTTCGGGATAACAGTGTATAGCGCGTGCCGCACCTGAATGTATCTGAATCTCTCAGTGTCCGTGAGTTCAAACTTCTGTTGGAGGGCTGTGAATGGCATTACCTCTTTTTTCACCCAGAGATCGCCCTCTCGGGAGATCCCTATCATATCCCATCTATCAAACCCCTTCGTTTTCCATAGATCCCCCAATCGCTCAGAGTCCCATAGTGGGGTAAGTCGCGTTATGGTCTTCGCCCATCCCATCTCTTTCTGGACCTGGTGCCAAACCTGTACAGAGTGCTTTGTGGGGCCCGTAAGGGGAAATTTGGCCGGCATAGCCAGGATCCGTAGGGGGCCGGTATATGCAATGGTTAACAGTAGCTAGGTGTGCTGCCCGGTAGTATTTTTTTAATATTAGGCAAACCAATCCCCCCATCATACCAGCTCCGCACTAACCGCGAGAACGCGATACGTGGCTGACCATTCCCCCAGAGCAGCGCCCGCTGCGCACTTTCCACCTGCCTGAAATATGATGCGGGAATCGGGTAGGCGAGTTCTGTAGGATGTACAAGAACCGGGGTAGAGACATCATTTTAAACAATGCGGCTCTCCCCAATAGAGATAACGGAAGAGATTGCCAATGTGCTACATCAGATTTCAGTCGCTGCAACGGCGGTGAGAGGTTAGTACTGTAAAATAATTTGGGATCCTTGGTGACAAAAATTCCCAAATACTTAAACTTGTCTGTCACGATCTTGAGGTGATATGCCCTCGGTAGGACTGGTGGCTTACCCTGAAGCACATAAATTAACCACTTTGACCAGTTAATGGTGTACCCGGAGTACATACCGAAATTGGTGAAGATGTTAAGGACTCTACGCAGGGATCTATTGGGGGAAGCCAAGTATAACAAAATGTCGTCCGCGTATAGCGATATCCGGTCCTCCCAGTCATTAGCCCAGCGCAGTCCTCTTATGATGGGGTCACGTCGAATCCAGCAGGCCAAGGGTTCTAGTGTAAGAGCAAACAACAGGGGGGACAGGGGGCACCCCTGTCTAGTTCCCCTGTGGAGGTGGAATATAGCGGATTTGTTATTATTGACCACTACCTGCGCTAGTGGGTCAGTGTACAAAAGTCGGATCCAGCTAATAAATTTAGGTCCGAACCCCAACCTTTCCAGGATGGCGAACAGGTATGGCCACTCTATGGTGTCAAACACCATAGTGGCGTCCAGAGACACCACCACTGCATCGTCCATTATGGTGTCAGCCCTTCCCAGAACACCCTGCACCCTCCTTAAATTCAGGGATGTGTTACGCGATGGCATAAAGCCAGATTGGTCCGGATGGACCAGCTCCGGCAGAACGCGAGTCAGGCGGGTGGCAAGTAATTTGGCCAGAATTTTGGCCTCAGCATTCAATAGTGAAATGGGTCGATACGACGTGCAGCTGTCTCTTGGTTTCCCCTCCTTAGGTATCACTACCAGGGTAGCCAATCTTTGGTCCTGGGGAAGGGAACCCTCCTCTAGACTTTCCACGAACATTGCTCTAAGGTAGGGGGCTATCTCTTATCAGGCCTCAATTTGTACAGTTCGATCGGGAGGCCATTAGGGCCCATTGCCTTTCCAGTCTGGAGGGAACGAATAGCCTGCGCTATCTCGTCTGAGGCGACGTCTTCCTCCAGTGAAGTTCTATCTGCGTCTGCCAATGCCGGCAGATGAATTTCAGCCAGTAGTTCCTTAGTTTCCACCTCCTGTCTAAGGGGCCTAGAAGTGTAGACCGAGTCATAGTATCGACCGAACTCGTCCGCGATATCCGGCCATTTCGATTTAAAGACATTGTCTAGCAGAGAATATGGCGGGAAGCTCCAAGTGAATGGGGCAGGACGCGTCAGTGTGCTCTCAATGTCAAGCATAATTGGGGAGTGGTCAAAAACGAGCGGGGGTGCACCACACACGCCCTGATTTGCGGGAACATAGTCCTCGGAACAAACCAATAGTCAATTCTAGTGTAGAGATCATGTGGAGCCGAGTAATGAGTATAGCCCCCGCCATTCGGTGATCTCGCCCTTCATACATCTAACATACTCGACTGCATGGCCGCATCTACAATGGCGTTGGCCGCAGCTGAAGGGCACCGCACCGGTCCCCCCGAGCGGTCTAATGTCTGGTCCAATACGCAGTTTAGATCCCGCCCCCATATTTGTGGCAGGGACGGGATACACCTCAGGCGCTCAAACAAATCCTGGTAGAACTGTGTGTAGTCAAAGTTGGGACCATAGATATTAGCTGTGACCAGGTCTATTCCCCTCCCTCGGCATCGAGAAATGGCAAACCTACCCCCTGAGTCTGTGTAGAGCGCCTCCAATTTAATCCCTGATTTAGGATTGACCCAGGTGAGGACCCCTCTGGCATGCGTGGTGAACCCCGCAGCATGATAAAGTCCATGCAACCTTCGTCGACTGAACATTTTAAAATCTGTGGGCAAATGGGATTCCTGGAGCAAAGCGATGTCAATCTCGTGTCTTGTGAGATAAGCTAGGACCTTGCGCAGTTTTCTGAAGTCATTGAGACCTCTTACATTCCATGTCAGCAAGCGGACTCTATTGTCTTTACTGTGTGCCATTACAAGTTACGTTAGTTAGCGGAAACTGTGCATCTCTCAACCAGTTTCCGGTGCCACGTAGTATTATTATTATCGTACTTGGTATGTATCCTCTGTAATCTGCAATTACAAAAATAAGAATAAAACCCCAAAGAATCCCCCCCCCCCCCCCACACGCTATGCAGTCCCCAACAGTGCATAGACCGAATTCCATTACCACTTCCGGCATTTTCAGATAACTCAACAATATTTACCAATTTTAACCCATAAATTTCCTGGCAATTCGCCATACAGTGGGTAACACGCAGAGGCGGATGTTACCTGCTCACCTCCTTAAAAGACACAAACAACAGCAGCAAAAGGCCGCAGCCATCTACACATCTATTAGTTAACCATCAGGCATCATCTTGCTTGTCACTAGCACAGGTGGGATCAGACTCACAGTCACTTTCTCAGACGTCTCCTGGCCAGTGCGGGGTAAGCCAGCCTCAAGCAATGCCTATGCAAAGAGTTCAGTTTCTATCGCAGGTCACTCAGTGTTCGGCGCAGCACAGTCCCCTAGGGCACCATCTTGCATCGCCAGGCAGCAGGCGCCCAGATACCTCCTTCGCTGCATATCAATCTATAAACCCAACTTCAACTGACCTGCATAGTGAGCTCCAGGAGGCTAAGGTGAAAGCATGTCAGTCCTGTTCCTCCATGTCGCCGCCAGTCGCACCCGCCCCCTCCCCAGCCCTCCTCCGTTCACCGGCCCTCCCGTATTCCTTGAGAGCCTTTTGTAGGACCTTGGGGTCGGTGAAAATTCTTGTTTTACCATCAAGGGAGACCCTCAGTCTGGCCGGGTATAGTATTGCATACTCCAGGTTCTGCTCGCGGGGTTGTCTTTTCAACTGGCGTCTTGCTTCCTGCACCCTCATGGTGAAATCGGGGAAAAGTGAGATCGAGGAACCCTCGTATTGTAGGTCGCGTTTCTCCCTAGCCTGTTTCAGCGCTGCATCTCTGTCTCTATAGTTCAATAGTTTGGCTATAATAGGTCTAGGGGGAGCGCCAGGCGGTGGTCTGGGGCCCAGAGAGCGGTGGGCGCGTTCAACAACAAACATGGCAGAAAAAGTATCTCGGCCCAGCAGGGACACCAGGATCTGCTCGATAAACACCTACATGTTGCCCGTAACGGTCGTTTCGGGAAGGCCCGTTATACAAATGTTGGATCTTCTCGATCTGGCTTCTAAATCCTCCGCCTTGTCTTGTAGAACGCCGATGAGCCTCACCATCTGCTTCTGGGCGGTACTCGTTTCCATCTGGGCTTCTTCTACTTCACTCGTCTTTCCGCCATGTACAGACATTCTGCATGCTTGTCTAAGCGCTCCGGGCAAGAAAGCAAAAGACACACAATTGATGGACGGAATGCAGAACAAATCAAAACATTCACCCCCAGTTACAAAGATCTGGGTTAAATCCATCATTCTTTTGCTCACCATGCCACCCAAGTTTAGACCTGGCCATATGCAAATCAGTCTTGACCCTGTGCCTCATGGGAGCAGTCCAGCCCGAACTGCCAAGCCAGGTCCTTCCTGGACCGGAAACAAGCATCCTAGGACTGGTTTTGGGGTTTCACCCTAAGCGCTCCGACATTCGATCCATTCGGTACAGTAACGAGTCTATCTTCCCATCTATAGTGGATAGGCTTTTCTGCATTGCCGCCAGTATTTGGCGTGGATCTCCTTCGTTCTCCTCCAGGTTGTCATTCTGCTCTTCAGTGGCTTTATCGGCTTTTGTCTCTTTGAGCCTGGCTCTTCATAGCTCGAACTGCAGCTTTGATTGAGCTTTATCCATCTTGCCCATCGTTATGGGAATTCGGGGGACCGCGTGGCCCACGGCCGGCTCCCAGCTCTTAGTGTCACAGCAGTCACCAGCGGAAGATTACTCGACTATTTGTGGTGTGCACAAGTTATTCCTCTGGACTGAACTAGGCGCCCTCTGCATCTTTCTCGCCTGTAGGTTAGCTCCGGGTAACACCCATCTGGTAGTCCCAAAGGGCCGCAGCAGTCTGTCTAAGAAGCACGTCCCTGTCTTCAGGGCCTGCAACACTTCACCTCGAGGAATGGGGTGCTCCCAAGCATTAGGATTAGGTTTGGGCAGTTCCTGCCTGCTTCTTTTTATGGCGCTCTCACCTGTATGCGCTCAGCAGCTTCTGAACACCCAGTGGCGAAGTCCCATATCAGCTCTCCTCCTGGCGCAAGGGTCACCGTGCCAAGCCCAGCCAAGGTGCAGGGGCCAGTGCTTGTCATTCGAGAACTCAGGCCCCAGCCGCCTGAGTCTCGTAGGTATCGGGACGTTTCACACTGGCAACAAAGCCAGGCCAGGCCGCACTCCGCTCCGCAGATCACCGCCAGCAGCAGGTTTCATTCCAGGAGGGGACAGTCTCTAAAGTCCCGCCGCAGAGTAACAGGCGTCCTTCTTTCTCTCCCTCCGAAAGAGGGGGGTACAAATTTGTGGTTCGGGGCCTCCGGCTGTCTCAGGCACGCCGCGCAGGGGCTGCGCATCTCCCACAGGCCTCTCACCTCTCCGCCGCCCGGTTTGCGAGCCGGCAGCCACGTGCTGCCTCGCCAATCTTCTTCCAGGCGGATGTCAGCGTGCGGCCCTCTAGCCACTGGGCAGATTGAGAGTTCGGCCCCAGGGATACCGCCTCCCACGTCGCGGCTGGACTCGCCAGCCCCAGACCTCAGATCCGGGCACCGCTAGGCCTCAGAGGTTCGAGCGCGATCACTCCCTTACTGCCGCTCGCTCAGGGGACATGAGCGCACCGCTGTGAGGCGCTCCAAGCATGTCTCAGACCAGCATCGCCAGTGAGTTTTCCTACACCGATGGTAGCAGATTATTGCCGGATAGTTGGATGGCTTACGGAGCTAGTTTATCTTGCGGCCATCTTGAGTCGAGGTAAGCTCCGCCCCCCTCATCCGGACAAGGTTGTCCTTAGAACTCGACCTTCTTTCCTTCCCAAAGTGGTTACCTCTTTCCTCATTGGACAGACCATCACTTTGCCCACCTTCTTCCCGCATCCTTCAAAGGAGGAGGAGAGGCTCCACCGTCTGGATCCAAAATGTGCACTATCTTTCTATCTGGATCGCACAAAACAATTCCGGTGGATGACCAGCTCTTTGTTGGCTATGTGGGCACCAAGAAAGGTCGGGCCGTGCAAAAACGGACCATCTCTCGGTGGGTCGTTCTTTGCATCAAAATTTGTTATTCCTTGGCAAAGAAGGAACCTCCGGTAGGACTGCGTGCCCATTCCACCAGAGTGACAGCAGCCACTACTGCTTTGGAACGTGGTGTGTCCCTCAGTGACATCTGCCAGCCAGCCACATGGGCATCCCAGCACACGTTCACGAAACACTACTGCCTGGACAGCCGAGTCCGGAGAGACTGCTTCTTTGGCCGTTCAGTTCTCCATGACTTTCTGGTGTGAATTTAGTTCGCAGACCCACCTCCGGGGTTGGTATTGCTGGGGTATCTATTCTAAGGTAACTAATTGTCTCTTTCAGATGAACAAGTTACTTACCTTCGGTAACGATATATCTGTAAGAGACATATATTAGTTATAGATTCCTTACCGCCCCATCCATCCTCCCCGTTCTGCGAACTGACGTCTAGGGTAAGGGACTCCCTTTCAGGGCCCTATTTTTGTGCACCAGTGGTCAGTGTCTTGCATGGCTCTGCACTTCTGGCGTGGAATGTCGTGTGAAGAACTGATGTCAGCCCGCGAGGGCAGCATCTAAGTAGATACCGCGACGTCATCCTGGCGATCACGATGCCGACGATGAACGCGGAGTCGACCGACGCCACCTACCGACGCGCAGGGGTACTGCTACGAAAACATTTCTCCGGATCCAGTCTGACGCCTGGGGGTAATTCTAAGGTAAGGAATCTATAACTAATATATGTCTCTTACAGATGTATTGTTACCGAAGTTTAGTAACTTGTTCGTCATTTGTACATCACCAAGTAAAGTGTTCCGATTTGTTTTGCTCCTATGTAAATCTGCATCACACTTCTGAATTACAAAAAAAGTTCTTTCATAATTCCTGATATATTTTGAAATATTTGTACTATTTATTTACAAGCTGTTTAAATGTTGTTTTAGAAAAAACCCTGACATTTTACAGCCTTTTGTTTCACAAGTATTGCCAGATAACTCACTTGACAAAAAGCACTAACTATAATAAGAGAGAGAAAATTAAACACCATTTTTCAGGAACAGATAAGCAACAATTAGTAAAAAGACAAACTGGCATTTGACCTCTGTTCTTAAACAGAGAGCAAATGTGTCAAAACAAAAACAAGATTTAAAGACGTCTTTATTTCTCATTCGCTTTCTGAATGAACAGAACACCTGTTCCTTCTAGATTAAGTTAACTCGCCAGCACGGATGAATAAATACTAAAAATAGCTGGACCTGATAAAATCTCACTCGCAATTGCGAGTGAATTTTTCGAGGCCTGGAGTGCCTCAACGGTTGTTTTGAGTGCATCCTATAGAGTGTGTGTGCTATTGTTTTCTTGAATGTATGTTGTAATGGATTTTTTTAGCTTCTTCCCTGTTAATTTGTTAAAGAGCATGTTATCTCTGAGACACCGCTGTTGACCTGCCTTGGCATCCATGGGACCCGAATGACACAATTTGACTCATTATCTGAGATGAGCATAAAAAGTAGTCCAGCCGGTCATTTGTTTTATGTGATGCCGCAAAGTATGTATAGTCTTTTGTGTGTGGGTGGATGTTGCATCACAAATCCTCCAATCCTATTTCCTTCAGCCACTCCCTGCTGTGAGAGAGGAGAGAGAGAGAGAGAAAGAAAACCCCCCCAAAAAAACGATCTGTCCTACTCTCCAATCTATTCATTTCATTGCACATCACTAAATTGAGATCTCCGCCTATTATGAAATCTTTGTCTGGAGATTTCACAGTGAGTGAAATAGTGGATTTGTGAATTTTTTGCCTTTCTTCTGCTAAGGGCGTACATTGTTGCAACCGTAATAGAATAGTACCCAAGGATGACCTCTGCCAGGATCTCGTACACCACCTCCCCCAATAGGAGCTTGCTACCAAAATTGCTACTACTGCTTTCGTCTTTGTATCAGAAGGGAGCCATTGCCCTGCAGACCAACTCAAACACGGTCTATGGCAATCTTTCTTGACCAGATGGGTCTCCTGTAGGAGGCATATCTTGCAACCTGAATCTTAACAGCAACAACAACTCTCCTTTTTAGGTCTCGCCTAGCGATGCAGCGCAAAGCGCTGCTCGCTATGCGAGATCTATTGTTGCCGACTTTTGCTCCGATGCGGGACACGAGATGTGCACGCGCTTGGTGCGAGCAGGAATTGTAATAGCGCCGCAAGCCGTACGCGTGCACATCAACTGTCTGTGCCGAAACTTAAACAGACAGGAGATATGCACGCGTACGGCTCGCGGCGTTATCTAACGCCTGCTCGCACCATACGCGTGCACATCTCCTGTCCAGGCAGCCGATGCGCACGCTCACGGCGTGTCTTCAGCTTAACTTCCCGCTGGTTCCGAGGAGTCAACATGGCTGCGCCCTGTGAGTCGGATCTGCAATCCGATCCCGCTCCGCCGCCACTGAAGATTCCAAAGCGCGAGGCTATGTCCCCTACTTCACCTGGGCTGAGCGATGGACGCCCATCGTTGTCGGCGCCTTCTACCCCAAGCCATTCGTCGCCTCTAGAGGGATGCGCTGGTGGTCCGGGCCTTGCCTCGTCGCCCTCAGTCTCCTTTTCCACGTCGGCCGCTTGTCGCGGCATGTCCTGGACCCCAGCAGAAACTAACGCGCTTATAGCCGTATGGGGCAACGAGCGATTGGTGGAGGCGCACTACCAGCAACTGGAGGGCTCAGGCACCCTATTTGCCAGCTGTTTCTAGTAAGTGCACTCCTTGTTTGATTTTGAAACTGTGCTCCAAATAGGAAAGTTCAGATTTAATTTTTTGTGTTTACACCCTATGTAACAGAAAGGAACTCCAGCATTTAAAAATCTGTTCACACTGAGGTCACTCAAACTGCGAGCTCTCCTTCTATAGCTCTTGCGTGTTGTCCCGCGTTTTGCTGTTTCCCTCTCCTTCCTCAGAGAGCTTCACACTGGGCGTAGTTATGTTTTCACATATTATTTCTCCCTCCTGTCACTACCCTCCTCTAACTCTGCCTCATGTTACTGTCCTCTCTCCTTTCACTTCCCATGTCCCCTCTCCAATTACTGCTCATCTGTCCGTTATACAACATGTCTCTGCCACTGCCCATCCTGCCGTTGGCATTGCCCTAAATTCTGTAATCATACACTGTCCACCCTCTTCTGTCACTGCCTCACTACAGTATATAATCGCCTTTCTATTGTCATTCCATTTCCTCCTGTCACTGCTTATCTTTCTCTCCTATAACCAGGGCCAATGGAATTATGCAATTATGTGGCTGCAGCAATTTTCGCATAATTATAGATTTGCCGCATTCGCCACATAATCCATCATCTGCTGCAACTGCAGATTTTGACAAAAATGTTTTTGTTTCCAGCTCAAACTGTTCAAAAGTTACTAAAATGCTGCTTGCTTACAGCAGTTTTAATATCTTAGAGTTTCTTGTAGCTCAAATAGGTGTAATTTCTATGATTTATATATGTTTCCCTTGTCTATATTGCTTGATTTTGCTTGTAAGATAGTGTCACTCATAATCTTTTATGCATGCCCATTTAAAGTTGGTGCTGTATAAAAATGCACAAATTCTACTTGCCACAGCTGTAGAGGCAGTGGTTGTGTAGGACGGGACAGTGTACTTCAGCTGTATCCACGCATATAAATTACAAGACATTTAAAGGAGCACTTGTTGTAGGTTTAGTGACCTACCTAATCCAGTGAGATATTTCACTGAGCAGTTCAAAGCCGCAGCAGACATCACAAAATAATTCTACTATGTCTGTTGTTGGTGGTTGTTAGAGGTTGCGGACTGGGGAAACAGGACTATGTGTTTTTCTCTGCCCCTTTATATCTAGTGCTTCACAGACCGTGCATATATGTGTGCATTAATTGCTTATCCTATAAAATACTATTTATGTATGGACGACATATTTTCAAAAGGGACATTTTTGCATTACATTTGTTTAAGGTGTTTCTAATACAACATATGTTTTTAAGTTTGAAAAGCAGAAGCATCAATTGCTGATCAGAGATCGAGTATTTTTGTATTTACACGAGTTTGAGCTATTGGTATTGTAAATGCCAATGCGTTTTATTTATGTTTCTTTTTTAAAAACATGGATAAAAGGCATTGTCATTTACAATGCCAGAGTTTAAGCTATTGGCATTGTAAATGTCAATGCCATTTATTTATCTGTTTTCAAAACCAACACATGGATGAAGGGTTTGTCATTTACAATGCCAATGGCTCAAACTTTTGCGAATGCGAGACCTATTGCATTGCAAATGCTTGTTAATTGTTGCATTGAACTCTTTTACATTTAGGTGCAGGATTTTGCCCTCCTCCACCCCTAATCTCAATGGTATAGCTATAGTGGCTTTCTGCCTAGTCCCAGTCTCTATTTGATCCTACAAGGGTTGGTTTGTCTATTTAAAGTTAGCTTATTCACCTGTCACCAGCTAATAAAATATAGTAGATCTCCCAACCCTGGACATCCCCCTCCCTGTGAACAAAACCTTTTTAGACAGAACAAAGTATTGTGTCTTCCACAACACCTAGCCTCTCTCCAGCCAGTGAGCCAAGAACTTGCAGTTGTGGAGTTGGAACTATTGTGCTCTCCATCAATTACATTTTTCCCTAGAGCTGCCACAGCCGCTTGAACCCAGCTTGCTTTACTTTGCCACTTACCCCCTGTAGGTCTTGTTTCTCCGTGTTTTTTTTATAAGCTTCATTACATTACATTTTGATTCATTAGCAAGGCAAAAGCAAAAACACGACCCATCAGTATCAACGCATAGCTTCCCTGTTCATCTGGTTACTTGTACATTTAAAAGTATCCTTTTCGCACTATCTCTACGCCTATTACGTCCACCATCTCCCACATCATTCAGCATTTCTACAGTACAGTACATAATTCCATAGAATTCTTTCTAGATATGCTGTGTTGTCCTGTTTTTGTGCTCCTGTTCTTACAGAATGTCCTTGATAGTGGTATTCTTCCGATTTCTAGAGGAATCCATGGTGCTTGAGATCAGGCTAACTCAGTAGACTGCTATGCTGAGATGGCCTGAGCTGCCTCTTGCCTATCACGTCCCCCCTTGCACAAAAGTCTTCTTTTGTGAATCCTCACCTCCTTAGCTGTCAACTTTGATCTGGCACCCCGATCTCCCAGGTGTTACCCACTCCTGTTGTAGACATGCATTGGGACCAAGCTACCCCATGTTTTGGTCACTGTTCTCATAGGTTTTTTTGTCTAGCATTCCTTGGATCCTCAAAATACACTATTTGGGGGGAAGGGGTGCACTTTCTTTTTCCCCAGTGTGTTTTTTATGCTTATTTCTTGTTGTAAAATGAAATGCAGGCCCGATGGGGTCCACAGCCACTCATTCTTCTTTACTGCCTCTGGAGGGAGTCAATCAGGGTGCCACCCCACCAAGCCATGGCTCCAATCTCAGAGGAGGCGCCCTCAGCTCGATTTGCTGATACACAGCTGAAGCCCCACCGGCACTGCCTATTCTGGTGCTCTGGCCACCAATTCCCTTGGAGGGTTGTGTCGCTCTGGGCCCTCACTATATGCTACAATCAGCCGCTGGCGCTCGATATATGCTCCAATTGTCCCAGGTGGTCACTTCTCTGACTCACTCCATCAGAAGGGGCACAGCTATTCAGTACGATGATCAATTCACAAATCACCCTTACAGCATCTGTCATGGAGAACAGCTTTTTTAATATCTATTACCTCCTCATGTAGAGTTAGTGGACTACAAGCATTGTCATCTTTAGAACCATTTACAGTTTTACCAAAAGTAGTCTCAGATTTCCATATTAATCAATCGATCACACTTTCTACATGTTTTCCTTACTCTTCTACAGCAGCAGAGAAAACTCTAAATATTAAGGGTGCTCTGTTTTTATTTAGACAAATCAAAAGATATAAGAAAATCTCACCAACTCTTAGTAAACTATGGCTCTTTACGGCATTGTTTAGTGGCTTCAAAACAAACCATCGCAAGATGGCTAGTTTCATGCATTTCTTTATGTTACCAGATTGCCAATAAACCTTTACCATGCGGGCCTAAGGCTCACTCTGCAAGAGGTAACGCAACAACCATGACCTGGATCAGGCATGTCCTGATTCAAGATATCTGTAAATGGCTACTTGGAGATCAATACAGACCTTTACAAGAAATTATTGTCTAGACGCAGACACTCAGCTGAAGCAAGGTTTGGTCAGGAAACACTCAGAACCCTGTTTAAATGATTACAAGATGTTTGATTTGCTGGATACTGACCATGTATCAGATCGTATCCTACATTGCAGAATGGTCTTCTTTTCTTCCTATCACATATGCTTGACAGACGGAGAATTATTTTTTGTATATCTTGCTACTCTATTCAACTTTTGACTATCAAGGAAGATCCTGTGATGCAGAAGGAAAGGTTAGATACCTGTAGTCCTAGTTCTGCATTGTAAGTATCTTCATTGAAGTGACAAACGACCCACCCTCCTATCCCGGCTGTTGTGGCATGTGAGTTACAGTTCCTGTAAAAAAGTAACTATTCTCTCTGGCAAACTGGCACCTTGTTGGTAAGTGTGCTTCTCATCTTCTTTAAGTAGCACTCTTCTTTTTTCACCTCTGTCCATGATAGCCTATCAGGCTGCATTTTCTCTTCATGCTTTTTATATAAAAGGTAGCTTTTTCCCATGACAAATGATGTACATTCAAAAGCCACTCAGTGACTTCAACTTCTTTCTCCAGCATTCAGAAAGAAAATAGCATCTCTGACAGACTACACTGAGACTATGGAAAATTAATTTGAATGATGGACATTATTCAGTGATAATTTCTCCAAAGTTTATATATGTTAAATAAGGTGCTCCGGGGTCTGCGCAGGCAGTGGGTAATTATTCAATGTTTATGACTTCAATGAAGATACCTACGATGCAGAACTAGGACTTCAGATATGTAACCTTTCCTTTGTTCTTTCTCTTGATGCTCTAGACATCCTAAGCATACTAAATAGCACATGGGTGAGATTTAAGGGTTTTAGACTAAATGTCGATGCTTTAATAGAAAAGTAATGTTTCTTAGGTGTGCACCTGTAATAAAGACAGAGGGGCTATTGGAAAACAATTGTGTAGCAAGTGGAACCTGCTTTTTATGAAGAACACTTTGCTGAGTAGTGTTTGCAATAGGAAACCGGATGGTTTAAACATACATGACGGGATTAATCTGTTTGCCATTATAAAGGCATGTTTCTTTTTGCTTTGTGGAAAGTTGTGTCTTATAAGTAGAACAAGATGCTTCTTGAATAACATTCACATTTTCAGTGCGTTTCAATGTCCGCAGAGCCTTCGTTGCTCTTGCCCATCTTGTGCATGACAGTGACAATCAAAAACTAAACAACCCACCCTCCCTCCCCATACCTAAACACAAAACACCTATGTCCCTTCCCTCCCCACAGACTCAGTTTCCTTTTGCATACTCTTTTGCATACTCTTTTGCAGACAACATAACAATATATAACAATTGTAATTGTTAACACAAATACTAGCTAAACGAACGTTAACCATGAGATGGAAGGCTGCGAAAGCACCGGCAGTGTTAGACTGGTACAACGAAGTAGTTAGGTGGGGCAAAGCAGAGAGTGCGGAACTACAACGAGAGGAACGTAGGGGATTGCGAAAGAAACCTATCTCCATGGAGTGGAATATGCTGCTTGAGGAATTTATAGCAATTGAGATTCAGACATACTAGTGTGGGTACTGTAAACCGAGCCAACAGCTGGCGACCACTGGTATTGAAAAGTCGGTATTGACTTGTTATGATGTATACTAGTGACTGTGGAAGTTGTACTATTACGAAAATCAATAAACTAGGTTTAAAAAAAAAAAAAAAAAGATGCTTTTTGAAAGTTTATATGTGTTTGTTTATCACTAATACTCAGACAAAGAGGGGAGGTTGCAGCAGAAAGAGCCAAGCAGGTTGAAGAATTCTGGCAGCGAAAGCAGGAAGCTATGCAGAACAAAGCTCGAGCTCAAGGTCATATGGTATGTGGTCATTTCACCTGCTTTCAATTCTCTAAAGAAGGTACACACTATAAGAATAAATCAAAATGTATATTTTTAGCACTTGTAAAATTTCTTTTAAAGGGTATTTATAAATGGAAACACCTATGATGAAAGAAGGATTTGTTATCATTCACTGACCACCTCAGGAAATATTGTCTAATTGCCCAAGATCCCTGAAGGAGATACACAACTTTAAAATCCTTGGTGAACACAATCATTGTCTCCCAAGAATAGGAGCTTCTCCCGTGCTGTCCAGCATAAAGATAGTGTCAACTACCACAAGAGTTCATGAGCAAGCATTGGATGCTTAGCGCACTCTCCTGCCAGTCTTTTCCTGCCATTAACATTGCGGGATAGGGTTTTGCTTCAGTCTGTGTATTACACTTAAAGCTTGTGCATCTGTAGGTATGAGCAAGAAAGTGATTAGAACTACCTTTATTTTAATTTCCCAGTAGAAAAAGTGAACAAAATAAAATCCTTGCTTATTTAGTGTTTTGAGTGTACTCTGTGCTGTGAATAGGATTTGTTTCATTTCCACACTTCTGTTAGCATTTTTCAAACCGTTGATGTCGCCTGCTGTAGTACTAAATCACTTGTACATGGCAGTGCTAGCCTCTACATACTGCTTTGTATTTAATCAAAGGTGAATATGAAAAGAGGGTTCCAAAGCCTACATTTTTCCTAGTCCACATGTCCAGTCACTTCATGAAGCCACTAGAGCCATGAGTCGTCCAGTCTACCTGTAAACATCTTTTTGGCTCCTCAGCATTCTCCTGCTCATCTTATCATCCATGTTCTTAGCACTGCGTTGCCCTACGCTCTGCATTGCTGCCCCTTAGTTCTGCATTGCTGCCCCTTAGTTCTGCATTGCTGCCCCTTAGTTCTGCATTGCTGCCCCTTAGTTCTGCATTGCTGCCCCTTTGTTCTGCATTGCTGCCCCTTTGTTCTGCATTGCTGCCCCTTTGTTCTGCATTGCTGCCCCTTTGTTCTGCATTGCTGCCCCTTTGTTCTGCATTGCTGCCCCTTTGTTCTGCATTGCTGCCCCTTTGCTCTGCATTACTTCCCCTTTGCTCTTCATTTTTTTTTTTTTGAAACACAATTTTATTGATTTTATTATATTGCAGATATTATACAAATGTTACTGTTGTTCAATAGTATATACATAGGTGGAATTGATCCTTCGTTACAATATCAAATTATCAACCACTGTCCAAGAGATATATTCCATTCCACATGTGATGACCATTATTATAGACAATCGAACATATAATATAGGAATCATTTCTATTCATTAAACTACAAACTAGCATATCTTAATCTAAAGATTCCCCCCTCCTCCCATTGTCCTGGCTTCCCACCCATGTGTGCATACGTTGAAGAGTTATGTGATCTCTTAGATAACTATAGAAATTGGGAACAATATACATTTGATGGTTCCTTAGCATTGTGGCATCGTTCAATATACGGCATCAAACAGGCTCAATCCTATTGGCGGGCGCGATCGGGGAAGGTGGCACTTCGCCTTGGGAGACTGGAGTTTCGAGTGGATCTATAGCTTTTAGCAATTCTAACATCTGATCCCATTCCAAAGATATGGGTATTTTACGAAGCCCACGGAGTTCCTCTTTACGTAGGATAGCACTTTCTGCGCTTCCCCAGCGAGTCATTTCTGTGTGCCAGGTAAGGGGTGTGGGGGGAAGGGCAGATTTCCACCTCAGTGTAATGGTGCGCTTCGCTATAAGGATGGCCATGTCTGCAAACCTATAACGTACTTTCTGCCCTTTCGTACAACGGTGTAGTCCCAATAGGCAGCTCTCTGGTGTTGTCCAGACTTCAGTGCCCGTGAGTTCTTGTACTAAATATCCTATTGTGTGCCAATATCTTCCCAGACGCAGGCAATCCCACAGCATATGAAGTATATCAGCATCGGCCTCCTGACATCGGGGGCAAGGGAGTTGGGCCTCCGGATACATGCTATTAATACGGTGGGGTGTAAGATACGCCCTATGTAAAATCATATACTGTATATATTTAAGTTTAGCATTTGTAGACACCTTTTTAGGAAATTCCAATATAGAGGCCCATTCTTTATCCGTGAAATCTCTGCCCAGATCCCCAGTCCACTTTGCACGCAGGGGAGCTAGTGATATTCCTGAGTGTGCCCTAATGCCTTTATACAACCAGCGGGTAAGGTGTCGCCCTTCCCCCATTAAATGTACTGCGTATACTAGTTCGTGAGTAGAAGGCTCCACCCCGTCTGGGGACCAGTGGCAATTAATATAATAAGAGATGGCGGCATGTAGGATAAACAATATCTGGGGGACACCGTGTGCATGGGTAAACTTTTCGTGATCCGCCAGTATCTTATCTATAAATAGTGCCCCAACTGTCGTCACCCCTTCATGTGTCCACCCCTTCATGTGTCCACCCCTTTGCTCTTCATTGCTGCCCCTTTGCTCTTCATTGCTGCCCCTTTGCTCTGCATTGCTGCCCCTTTGCTCTGCATTGCTGCCCCTTTGCTCTGCATTGCTGCCCCTTTGCTCTGCATTGCTGCCCCTTTGCTCTGCATTACTGCCCCTTTGCTCTGCATTGCTGCCCCTTTGCTCTGCATTGCTGCCCCTTTGCTCTTCATTGCTGCCCCTTTGCTCTGCATTGCTGCCCCTTTGCTCTGCATTGCTGCCCCTTTGCTCTGCATTGCTGCCCCTTACCTCTGCATTGCTGCCCCTTACCTCTGCATTGCTCCCCTTTAGCTCTGCATTGCCCCCAGCCCCATAGATCTAATTTGCTCCCCTTTAGTGCTGCATGCCTACCTGTGGCTCTACATTCCTCCTGTTTGCGTGCCTGTTTCCTCTTTCTGCACACTGTTCCCCACATTGCCACCATTCATCCATTAATTTCAACATACCTCTTATTTGTAAACCACCCCATAGCACTTCAGCATTCCTCCCCCTAGCTTAGCATTATTTCACTAAACCCTGTGCATTCCTCTCCTGAAATCAGCATTTATTCCATTAGGTATAGTTCACCTGCTATCTCTCCTGCCATTAATAATGATGCTCACTCTCTTAAAGTTCCTTACGGGTCCAAGATCACACTAACCTTAGGTTGAAGGTTAACGCCGGGTCTGGGGACTTAGTGGACTAATGTGTCCACTGTAGAGGCCTATGTTTGACCTCATGGTCACAGGTTTAAATCCCGGTGGGTCCACACAGCCTTTCATCCATCTTAGGTCAATAAAATGAGTGCCATTGAGTTGGGCAACAATAAACATCTGTTATTTAGTGCCAAGATAACATTAGGTGAACGTGCGTTTTACAAATATACATGTTATATTATGTTATGTAATTCACCTTGTAAGTTTTCAACTGCTCCCATGCAAGTGCTGCTCTGTGGCAGGCTTTGTTTAGAGTAGACCAAGAAATGAACACTGGTATTGGTGTTGCAATAATATTTAGTATCAATTTGCACTGCATTCTATATTCCACTTCTAAATATGATTCATTTGAAGTTCCTTCTGTTGTTTGGAAAATTTCACCTAGCTTTCATTTTGACTTTGCCAGCACAGAACAACAACTTCGTAGTGAGTGAAAAATCGAATTGGGTGATATCAACTTCAATTAGACTCATCTATCAGAAAACTAAAATAAAGCCCTAAAACAATCGTCGACCCAACACAACCTTCTCATGGCCTCAGGCATTTCAGTCAAAGAAACAAAATCCTAGATCTGATGATTTAGGGTAATCACTAGGTATAATGTCTCCATCCCATTGCAGATGAGAGGTTGGACCATCTACAAATTCCTTTACTCATTCACATGGCCTTCTCCCCAATCAAGGCAAACCCTACTAAGGTCACGGTCACTAAGTGACACCGCAAACATGCATTCAAGCATGAATGCTCCCAAGCTATTTATTTGATCACTGAAAACGTGCTTCTATAGTTATATAAATGCATCCTTTGACAGCTCTAAAAGATTGGTTAGGAAAGCTATTGATTCCACTGCACCGGCAAAAAAGCCCAAAGTTGCTTCAAGCAAGTTAAACCTTGCTTTTTGAATGAACTTCTCGACACAAGAAAGGAACTTAGATGTTTGGGAAAAGCCTAGAGAGTTTGTAAGGATCCTAAAAGACTCTGATTCCTCAAATTCTTCAGAATAATTTACCAGCAGAAGGTCATCTCCACCAAGGCAAATTTCTTTCAGGTTAAAATACACAGTGCAATAAGTCTCAAGTGAATTGTTTAAATTAGTAACCCGGATGCTACTACTGTCTCACACCTTGTCTGATGGATACTTCTAACAGCAGATTCCGCGCCTTATAATCCTGCCTGGGTGACAGACTGGTTTGGAAACTTTTTTTCATCAATTCTCCTGTGTTAGGTGGCGCTGTGCGACTCTGCATGGGCTTTGTACAACCCAGGAAATGCCAGAGCAGAGGCACATATTAGTGCTGCCCCGCGTGCTGATGTCTGTTCCTTTCTTTCTGTGGCTTCCGATGCAGATCCGGAACTCCTCTCCCAATTTTGTCAGCCTTCTGTTGACTTCCAAATTTAATCCTGTCTGCTAGGGTAAGATGTTCCCTCCTAAAATAACAGGTTTCAAACCATGTTGTGACTGTAGGAAGCATGTCGGTCTTGGCGCTGCACCAAGTGTTACTGGTGATTGAGCTCTGGCCATAACTCAAAGTTTTGCAACAAGTGCATCCTCATTCACCTGAAAGCAATCTGGGACTGAAAAGCAAAGCTATATGTTGCAGAATATAAGAAGTTGCGGCCCTCGCATAAATCCTGGTCCTGCTCTGATGCTTTTCCTCTAAGAGGTCGGCTTTGCGATCGAAGTCCACTGATAAGTCCAAATCGAAGTCAAAAAGCAAACGCTGACAAGCAAAGCAGGTCACAACCCCATCCGCCACTCTGTCTAAAGAGAAGCCACAAGGACTTCACAATGTGAGAGGGTCTCCCTCCAGTTCCCCGGTTGCAGAGACGATTCCCCTACTAAAGATGTTGCACCCGAGTTTTTCAGGTCATTGAAGACGTTGCAGCAGATTGATGCCTTCAGGGAGCCCATGCTGCAGACTATTGGTGCAGTTCTGGCTCCTGGCGTGCCTT
This sequence comes from Calotriton arnoldi, assembly GCA_963921515.1. Classification (NCBI taxonomy): domain Eukaryota; kingdom Metazoa; phylum Chordata; class Amphibia; order Caudata; family Salamandridae; genus Calotriton; species Calotriton arnoldi. The sequence continues at coordinate 1,966,962 of CAWUFW010000392.1, read as the reverse complement.
TCAGGTTCCAAGAAACCAAAGGGGCCTCCAGTCTGGTTCCCACTGGCAGATCTGTCCTTGATGCCGTCTGACCCCTTGGGACCCACTCCAGGATCCCACCGACTCTCATACAGACATTCACTCCGGCTCCAAGATCTGTGCTGGAACCTTCCTTGTCAGCGCTGGTATCGACCCCACCATTGCAAGAAGAGGATCTGGTGCTGATTCCGATCTCCGACACCGAGCTGACTTCAGTCTGATCTCAACTAATGTTGCGCTACGAGATTACAAAAGCGCAACCGGTCTTCATACAGCCTGAATCTGAACCAAAGCCTCAACCAGGTTGGATGCAATCAAAGACATTTTATTTTTGGCTCTGACTCTGAGCAAGGTACACCCCAAAAAGGGGATGATGATGGGGAGGAAGAAAGATTTCTCCCTCTTCACTATACAGCTTCTACATGGACTCACAAGAGGACTGTGGTTGGGCTTGGTACATCCCCAGAAGCAGGGTTTGACTCTCCACTAGGAACACCAATGGAAGAGAGTGCATCACTTGAAGAAGTGGTCCGACAGGCAGCTGAACTTTTGCAGCTGCCATCAGTTGAGACCAAAACAAACATCCCAACGGAAATTCTGCATACTAGATAAACCACGTTTGAGCTTCTGCTTCCCTTTAACAAGGCTCTCACTGCTACCGTGATGGGCACTTGGTCAAAGCCTTGATCCTAACCATCTGTGAATAAGCACATGGTCAGGAGTCACAAATCGGTCCTGGTGATCCTGATTTTCTCACTAAACATGCTATACTAGAGAGCCTAGTTGTTAAGGCTTCATCAAGAAAGGTGACCCTCTCCCCCCCCCCCCAATTCATTCCGCAGGACTCCTCTGGATAGGGAGTCCAAGAGGATTGAGGCATTTGGCAAACATATGTTCTTTTCTGCTAGCCTTGAATTGAAATCGGTAAACGCTGTTCATTTATTAGGTAACAACAGACATGCCCTTTCGGGACAAAGCCAGCAAAATTTTGCCAGAGGTCCTGGACGACCTTAATTGCCTCTCTGGCTCAGACAATGCATGACAGACAAGACGTGTCTAAATAAGTGATTCGTGCTGGCTTAGATTCTACTGATTGCCTGGAAAGGACATTTGTGCTCTCCCAGCATGCATGCATGCACTCCACAGGTTTTTCTGGTGACATACAAGCCTCTCCCATAGATATTCCTTTTGATGGCTCACACATTTTCTGTGAAAATGTCGATTCTGCCATAGAGCATTTTAAAGATAGCAGAGGCACGACGTGCTCTCTCGGTGTATTGTCACCTGTTATGCAGTTCCCTTATCAGTTAAGAAAATTCAGAGGCTACTCGAGGGGGCTGGTTTATAGGCAACAACAGCCTTCCTAGCCACTGCAGCAGACACCCCAGTCCTTTGGGTTTGGCCGGCAGTCCTCCCACTCCCCTTCCCCTGTGGCATTAGTCACCAAACTGCTTTAGTTTGCCCTTAGTGGCACACACCCATCCTGGGGGGTTTGAAGCTAGGATTCGGTACTTCCTTCCATGGCGGTGATCAATTTCATCCCACAGATTTGTCCTACATATCGATCAGCTTAGCTGTGCCTTACCCTTTCTTTTTGCCCCTTCAAATCTTCCCCTATATAAGAGATTCTGTAACAAGCGCTGCGAGTGTTCCTCTCCAAAGGTGCTATTGAAAAGATTGCGTACTTGGAAAGAGGAGAGGGGTCACTGACCTATTTTGCTGTGTCCTTGTGCCAAAGAAAGATGAGGGGTCTGTGACCTATTTGTGTCCTTTGACCTCTGAATGCCTTCCTCTGGAAGGACATTCATAAATGCGCATGCTGGCGCACATCCTGTCTCCTCTGGACTCAGAAGACCTAGGGACTGGATGGTGTCCTTGGACCTGCTAGACATGTATTTTCATATATCCGTCCTGCCGTCTCAGAGACATTACCTGCGGTACAAGGTAGGCCAGGAGCACTTTGTTTGCTGTGCTCCTCTTCGGCCTTACCAGTTTCCCTCTTGTGTATGCAAACGTGATGGTGGTGGTCGCTGCCCACCTTCAGAGTAAAGAGATGATGACTGGTTATTGAAGATGGGCTCATCAAATCAGTCGTAGACCACCTTGAGATGATGGCGAAGCTCCTGATATTTTTGAAGTAGCACCTAACTCCTCCACATAAGCTTCCATTCATTGGAGTTATCCTGGGTGCAATGCAGTTCAGCTCCTTTCCTCCTCTGCAGCGAGTTCAAGACTTTTGTGCTATGATGCAGTTGGTTCAGTCTCGTTCTCGGATCTTGGTGAAAGCAGCTCTGAGACTTTTTTGCCTCTTAACCTCCATTTGCCTTATTGATTGTCAGGTGGCATATGCGAACTCTATTATGAAATGTAAAGTAACAGTAGGCCCAGCTTTACGAAAATCTGTCAGATGCCATCCAGATAGTGGAGGAGATGGCTCATGATCTGCATTGGTGGCAGCTTGAATACAGTTGGTTCAGGGGCAGGCCCCTCTCCCTTCCCCATCCAGAGCTGATACTAGTGACAGCCGCATCACTGCTGGGGAGGTCATCTGGGGGGAGTTGGAGATCAGAGGACTCTAGTCTCCGATGAAAGCCAAGCTCTATATCGGTCTGTTAAAATTGAGGGCCATTCGTCTACCTTCATGCCGTCCATCAAGACGAGGCTGGTACTGGTTCTCACGTACAACATCACTGCCATGTGGTACTGCAGCAAGCAGGGTGGAGTGGGATCCTGGGTCCTCTGCCAAGAGTTTCTGTGCCTCTGGAGTCAGTGGCTGATCTCTACCACCTCGCAGTAGATGTCAGAGTGGTAGTGGTAAGCAGGCAGCATCTGGCTGGCGACGAATGACATCTACATCGCGAGGTGGTGCAGGGCATCTTGACATCTTCCGGCATGTACATTGGAGGTTTCCACAAGCACAATGCTTAGGATATGCATTCCAGCTGTATGCCTTTCTCCCTCTGCTGCCCCCACCCTCCACCTGGACCAACCCCCAACCCCTCCCTCCTGAGTTCTGAAAAAAGACCAGGAACGAACGGGCCAAGTATTTCTAGTGGCTCCCGATTGGGCCAAGAAGATATGGTAACAGGAACATACAGGCATGAGCATCTGCCCTTTGATTATGCTACTACTTCAATATTAGCGAATGAGTGGCGTCAGTTGACTGATTGTTATGCTGCTTAAAATGGTGGATGCCATCCTTGCCACCGGGCATCCTTCTGTAAAGTCCATGCATGCTCTTCACTGGGTCCAATTTATTACCTGGTGTGTTATCTACAAGATTGATCCCTTAAGCTACTGCAGCTCCACAACTCCTCCTCGGCCTTGGACACCAGACTCTCTGGGCTGTGCAACATGTTGTGCATCCAGACGTCACTTTCCTACACGCCCGGCCACTTGCTGGAAAAAGTGCAGTTGCAACAAGCCAGGGCGGCGAATGACGCCTGCACTCTTCTCGATCCCCCACCAGTGGCTTGAGGGTTTTGTGCGCCCCTTCTCCAGTGCACGAGCCCCATGGGAAATTGTCTCAGTAGAGAGGAGAAAGCAGAGGCAAGAGGAAGAACCCAGGGCTGAGGATTCCAAAAATATGCATTTCAGCAGCCGCCAGACAGTTCTCCAAGGCCGCCCAGAGATTTGGACTCCAAAGCTTGCATCTATTTTGGAGAAATGAACTTTGAAGTGAAGGCAAGTGACCTTGAATCCATTGAGGAACTTGTCCGTGGAGCCTAAGGTGTGGTGGAGAAGATGCAACACGTGGGCAGATAATGGCAGTGAAGCACATATGAACAACTGTGAACACCCAGGAACACAAGAGTTTGCTGATGGATTTGGACATCGCTATGTGGACAGTGGACCGCGATTTCACAGTTACCTTCTACTGAGCACTGTTTACAGTGGGAGACGTGTGGAACTGTATGGAGCTGCTGGATACGTCTCTGGACAAATTCTGTAAGCTGGTAATTGACAAAGACATGACAATCCCTTAGGATATCATCAGAAAGATCTCTGTTTCTATTGTCAAAGCATCAGAACATCTGCAAGCCCACCTTTTGGATGTTCTTTTGTTTGTTGCGTCTATGCAAACACAAGGAGATGATGGACGGAGCTCTGAAACTTTTCAGACACTCATCCCCAGTCACAGATCTGGGTTGAATCCATCATCGTTCTTTAGCTCACTTCGCCACCTCAGTTCAGACCCAGCCATATGCAAATCAGTCTTGACCCTGTGCCTCATGGGAACAGTCCAGCCGAACTGCCAAGCCAGGTCTTCCTGAACTGGAAACAAGCATCCAGGGACTGGTTTCAGGGTAACACCCCTCATCAGCCAGGCTAGCTTGAATCCAGTGGCAAAGTGAGCAAGGGACCCACGTCTGGCCTAGCGAGGACTTGCAATGGGCACTATTGAAGGTTATTTGTCTCTCCATTCTACATTGCTGGAACCAATCATCCTTGTTTAAATCGCCTGTTGTGATGAAGTTTTTAAAAAATTTGACAAATGTTTCCTCCCAGACCATTTGTCATGTCACAGTGGACCTTTAATTTGGTTGTGACGATTCTCATGTTTACAGACTTCAAGCCTGATGAAAAGCTGCTGCCTGCATCTCCTGACTGTTTTCCTCATTGCGATTACTTCAGCTCGTCGCATGAGTAAGCTTCAGGTACCCTAAACCGCCTTTTTGCCAGAGAAATTGGTGCTGAGGACTCGGGCGGCCTGTTTGCCCAAAGTTATGACTCCTTTCCACATTGGGCAATCCATCACCCTGCCAGTGTTCTTTGTTGCCACCCCACTCCAGAACCCTCGAAAGAGGAGGAGATGCTTCACCCGTTGTACTCCAAGTGAGCTTTACATTTTTATATTCATTATTCCAAAGACTACTGTGTGGATGATCTGCTTTTTTGTGGGATTCATCAGGGCAAAGAAAGGGAAGGCTGTGCAGACAGCTTTGCAGAAGCAAATAAAATATCACTAATCACATTGTGAAATCGTATTCACTTCGGTAAACATTTTCATTAGTTCAGAGCATCAAAATTATGGACCACTTTCACACCTATGGCAGAGACCTGTCTGTACAAGATTACATTGAGACATTATTCTGACTCTCTTCTTCCAAAACTCTTTTAATCTATTCAGTAAATGATGGTGCAATTTATTGAGTGCCTTCTTAAAGGATAGTGTTCTCCCATACTCCCTCAAGACCTACAACACTGCCCATTATTGAAAAAGGCAATGGATGATCCCAACAATATGAGAAATATTTGACCCTTCATAAATTTGCCATGGATTGAGTAGAGCCCTGGAAAAATGTATTGCTCTTGTGGTTTCTCATACGGATTATAAAACTCCTCTCTGTTTGGAGAGCTAAAATCCAACTATGAGCCCTTATAAGCTGTTCTTCGCTCTGCAGGCAGTCTAGTCTCTGGTTAAAAAAAAAAATGCACCACATCACTATTAAGAGACCTTCATTGGCTCCCCTTGGAAGCAAGGATCAGGTTCAAATCTGTCTACATTATTTTCAGAGCTCTCCATGGAAAACAACCAGAATACCTGCACAACTCGCTGAAAATTTCTTGTGGTGAGAGAAGTCTCCGAAGCAGACACTTTCCAACTAGAAACCAAAAATTCTTAATTTATTGGGCTGCTAACAAGTCTTTCTTAGGTGCTACCCCATCCTTTTGGAATTCACTCCTAGAAGACACCAGATGCACTAAGGACTTGATTTCATTCTGGGAAACAAACGTAATACTTATCTGTTTTAGCTCCTTCTGAATACTTGAGTCTCCCTCATTTGCAACACTTTCATGCATATTTATGACTTTCCTTGAAGCACATATCCTTTGATTACTGTTGATTCCAAATCTTTTTCTCATTCTTTATTCAGCTAAACAGCAAAAATGCTTCTCAAAGAACTAAATGTCACATTCTCTTTCTTAGAGCTGCATCCTCTCCCTCAATTCGTCTATCTTCCTATTATATATTCTACCATTGTCGGCTCAGCATCTCTGTTCTCACTGCCTCTCATTTGCGTCTCCCTCTTCCCTGCCCCGCTCATTCGTCATTCTTTTTGACTCACCTTTTCTCTGCCCTCCTCTTCCTATGATCTTTGCTTCTCCAAGTTTATACTTCTCACATTTCTTCAATGGGATTTCATTATGGATATCTATTCCAGAGTTCACACATTATTTTAGCTCTTATTATAGTACTTTGTTCAGTGTAAGAGAGATCTTATGTATTTGGTTACCAGTAAAGCACGGTGATACAAGTTTAGTTGTGGTATGCTATATAGTAATGCAAAATAAAGAAAATAAATTATCTGGCCCCATATCGACCTTGCTTTTGCAGTGGCTGCCACACTGTGTGCCTCTCTCAAAATAGTAGACAACACTCATTATATCTTGGATGCCTGTGCTGCATGCCTTCTCAATCTCCCTGATCTTTCTGCAGTATTTAATTAGTTGGATCTTGTAAGGCTCCTGGAGGTCTTTGAATCTCAAACGGGCATTGACGGTTAGATGCTAAGATGGTGCTCAACCTTCTTTTTTTAATTGTAAGTAACTGGCATGGTTAGGCAGTATCTCATCAAAACTCACTCCAGTGGTTTGTGGTGTGTCCCAGGGCTCAATACTGACTCCTTTATTGTTTAATCTTTACATGTGGCTGCTCAAATTCTCGAAGGAAGGAACAGGTGTGGCTGCCCATCAATATGTGGATGACATAAAAGTGTCTAAAGATTTAATCTCTGCACACTGTGACAACTCTGAAGCATTGCCTAACTGCTACAGACCTGGACTCTTGCAAATGTATTATAACTCAATCCAGGTATAACCAAATTGATCCTGTTTCACTGCCCTCAAGACCTACTTTTCGAATCAGAATGATTAGGTATGTTGCAGTGAATCACTTTCTCGCCTTCCTTATCCAAAGATCTCTAGGGATCTGGCTGGACTTAAACCTGACCATGTCAATACATATTGAAAAGACTGCAGCTAAAGGCAGAACAGTACTGCTCTCAGTCAAGAATATTAAACCTCTTTGTCTCTCTAATGACTTTAACAATGTGATTCAAACATAAGTTTATCTCTAGAACGGAATGCTCCTCTTCTAGGAATTTCATCATCTCCAGCACCCATCAAAGCTGTCCTACGGTCTGCAGCTAGACTTGAATCAGGCACCAGGAACTATGATCACATCAAACCAGTTCTCAATGATCTACACTAGTCACATTTGGAAGCCAGGATGAAATTCAAGTTGGCCTGAATTCTGTGACCTTTTTGCCAAACTCTGTATCTTCATGATGCTCTCAGCATTGCAGGAACTACCAGGAAATTGATAAGCATGCAGGATTTAACTCTTAAAACCAAAAGGTTCTGACCTCAAAAGTCTGCTAGGAAATTCATTCTCAGGAGCAATTCCACAATTATGGAACTCTCATCCTATCAAACTGAGACGCACTGAATCGCTATTACATTTCTAAAAGAAACTGACAACAAATCGGTTTAATCCACATCCGTGTTTACAATTTTAAATTAATTCTGAGACCTCTATCTATCCACGCCTTCTGTTCGACTTAACCCCTCCACCAAGATGCTCTCCCATATCTCCTAATTTCCATGTCAGTCTCTGAAGCGGTATCCTGTTCCAGGCTGTCAGAATAATGCTATGGTTGGTTATCAATTTGTGTTGGATACTAGCTGACTGTTCGCTGTAAAATACTGTGGTATTCTGTGCATTGTTAAGTGTGCAGCATGTTGACACCGTGATGTTACAAGCGATATACAAGAATGCTAAAATTAACTTCAGCCGACTCATGAGAGTCGCTCAGTGATGCACATTTTACAATTATGTTCTCTCCCTCACTTTCTTATTCAACTTATGTGGATCATGAGGTGATGAAAAAAAACTGCAGTTTCACTTTTTAGTGTTCTTTCCTAAGAGGCAAAATACCTCATTGTGCCTCCTGTAAAAGAAAGGAAATATCTAAAAGTGTTTAATATCAGGGCAATGTTCAATATTTTGTATGATAGACTTTTTCCTTTTATACACTGGTGTTTGAGGACCCATAATATTTAATTATATGACTTGTTTAAATTAGGCCCAAAATTGCTTTTTAAGAACCTTCTCTGGCATATGATATGATGAACATGTCTACTTATTATACTGAACAAACACTCACGACACAAGTAGTTATTTTGAAACAGGCTAGTTTACTGTTGTACCATTGTAACTGCTAATAGCTTTTTTTTCTTTTAGAAAAGTGATTGATGCAACCCCTTTATTGTATCTTGTCTACTTGTGAGGACATAAGTTTGTGTCTGTCTGATGTATGTGGGCTGTGGTAGAACATACTAAAAGCACAAATGCCTTTTACAAATAACTCCAAGCCGTATATAAGGATAGTATAGATGATGCATTACAGCCCCAGTCAATCCTAAATTTGATACATTCAATGGTGAACAGGGTGCACTGCAAAGGCTGGCAGACATCTATGGAGGCAGACCCAAATCTGCAGGAAGCAGCAGGTTCCGAAACAAGATGGAAGAGGTAGGCTTAATATGTTTGTCAAGTTAATTTCACTATTATCTTTACACAAGTTGTTTTCACTTTTATTTATGTTTTCTTACTTGTGTGTTCTTAACAGGTAAATAACCATGTTGAATATTGTCAGTGTCTTTCTGTATAGTCTGTTCTTTGCTTCACTCTTTTTCAGGTTGTTCCTATGACTACAAAAAAAGAAACATTAGTGAAACACCCAAAATACGCCACTTCCTGATTTACTTTGCCATGTATTAATAATGAAATGTAGAAAAATGGATAAGGTTCCTTTTTAAATCCCTTTTGTTTTTAAACATGGAATAAACTTTCCTCCTTTTTTTTTTTCAGAACTTAACACTTTTGCTACTGTTTAAACTTAGACATTTTATCATAAGACACTTGTTGTTAACATGTTTTTTGGATATACTGTAGCTGTAAAACTCCGATATTGGTTTGTAAAACTGCAAGCCACTGTTCATATTCTTTTCTGTTCTGCGTAGGAATACATAGCGAGGTTGAGGAAAGTCCGGCTTCAAAACTTTAATGATCGTCAGCAGACAAAAGCGATGTTTCGTGGGGAAAAGGTAAATGAAATTAATTTCTAGAAGTATGACAGTGGGTATGACAGCTCAGTAGTTAACATGAACTCCACTCACGGTAGTAAGTCAGGACGAAACCGCAGCGTTTTGTGGCACAAGTAACTAAAATCTGATACGTCCAAGTTAAAAGCTGTGTAATTGGAGTGCAGAGTCCAACAAGAGTAGTACACAATAATAAATATTTATATTAACATAAGAGGCAGCGGGGAGCTTGTCAAATGCTCACACTTACATAACTGTATGCCTGCTGTATGAAATCACAGGCTTTGCCACCGCAAAACGGTGTGTACAAATGTACTAAAGACACACTCTGAGCAGTAAAAGTGTTTCTGACTCGCAAACTACCTTTTGACACTGATACTGTCTCCCAAAGGAAAGGGCGCATAATTGAGAATTCATCTCTCTTTTGAGAGTTGGTATTTTATGTATCAATGGGTTGCGATAACTTTTACGATTGCACACTATTGACCAGTTACCATAACACAAAATATGGTGGTAACAGAGTCGCAAAGTGGTTGCTGTCCCCAGCGAATAGCTTCCACCTTCTAAGTGGTGGCTGCCAACATTTGGGAGATCACACAGTGGCCCAGGCGTCGGGGACTCCCATATTCTACCACCGATTCTCTTTCCGGAATGCATGCCAACTTTTATTTTAGAGGGTAGACGGTATCCCTTTGCTTGCAAAAATAATAGTAGGCATTCTGCTCTGGAAAATAAAGGCGATATTCAGTAAAGCGAATGTAGGGAATAGGTTCTTCTGTCCTCGCATGCCTCCATCCTTCCATTTGCAAGGGTTTTCTCAAATGGGCTTCTGAATCAACATAAACGAGCCATGAGTTTTTACAATCTCCTGTGAAATGCATTATGTGCTTTGATTGATTAACACATCCTACAGTCCAAACTGGAGGTAACGTTTCAAAACACTGGTGTGCTAAAAACACTAAAGTGTTTAGTAATTTCTTTATTGGTAGTCAGATTGGTAGCCATATTTCCACTTCATAAATATCAGCCCTTCATAAGAAAAATAAGTAAGCCAAGATGTATTTTACAGAGTAACACCAGGTCTTCAACGTATAATTTTAGTTACAGCTAGGTATAAGAAACTAATTTTACACAGAATATTTGTTTATTCATTACAAAGGGACTCTAGACTAATAAATGAATCAAGGAATGAGCATAGAGTTCACCAAAATATCAAAAGAACTAACAAATAAAAAAAATAGGGGGGCAACAGAGAGCCAGCAACCAAGATGGCTGTGTAAATCAAGGGCTCTGGTGACCTGAGCTTTACAACGCTGCAATCTTGCTGACATGTCAAAAACGAACATGCCAAACTGATACCAAACTGATAATGCACCATTGCTTTTTACAGGCTCTATCGCGCCCCAGCCCCCAGACAGAATTAGCGCTTGAATTTTGCTGGATGGGCAGCGCAAGCTACAGTACACCTGTCAGCTATGATAGCGGCTGCCCGATCCTACTGGTAGTGCGGTCAATACCCAGGGGCTAGGGATCTGATGTGCTGGAGGATAGAGCGGTGAGTGCAGGGGCACGTCTTGTCTCTTTTTACCAGGCACTTGGGCCATTGCCATTGGAGGGTGAGGGCTGGTCCATAGTCTGCCGGGTCCAGCAGTTGCTGCCGGACGGACACCTCTTGCACCTGGATGGCCTGGATCTCTTGGAGCCATGCGGATGGTGGCAAGCCACAATTTCTGTTGCCATGTCTGAACTGCGGCCCCTCTGCAAGACATGAACTAGCCTGGATTGCCCAACTGCTGCCTCCTGTGTGATGTGGGCGGCTCAGTGCGGGTCTGGCCTGACTGAGCCTGGTCTACTGCCAGGCAGCCGACATGCTCTTGCAGTCCGCTAAGCGTGCGGCGCTCCCTCTGCTGTTATCGGGATGGCCCAATAACGGCGCTGGCCCATTGAGGGGACAAGCAGGGTGACCATTTTCTGCTGGCGGCGCGGGTGTGAATCAGTGCCCCCCACTGTGTATTTCCTGACCACACAGGGCTGCCCCGGGGGGACTGGTCCAGCCCAAAGTAACCAGTTATAGGAGTAGATGGCATCCGGCTTATACTGGGTAACATGGTCCCTACTCATTTGATAAATATCCTGTTGATACCTAGTGTTGATCTCTGCTATTTTAGGCTTATTTAATTCATAACTGGGTGGCTCTACTGCTTTGTTGCTCCAGAGGGCTCGTCTTGGGATTGCTGTAGTGAGTGAGGCCCTGAATAGCTAACACGGTGGATAACTTTGTAATAGGCAATACCTCAGCTCACCGTGCCTCATAGGGAGGGCTTTCCACTCGACATCCCACACTGCGAGACCCTGCACACAAAATGTGTAAGGCTGAAAACACCATCCAAGCTCCACTTTGACTAGAGATTCTCTGTGACACATACTGATGATGGTGTCTCTGTCCCCCCAGATTCACTTAATGCCAATATCTTAGTATTGCAGGAAGTGATTTGCTGCAAACTATTGATGCTAAAATAGACTCTCTGGTCTTGCATCTGGAAAACGTTTAGAAGCTTTCGGACCTTCACCCAAACTGAGGCTAGAATATACGATATAGAGGATATACAGCGTCACGCCGACCTGTCGGCCTATCTACAGTGCAACGGGAACTGAAGGCCCGTAGGGCGAGAAACGAGGACTTGGAGGGAAGGTCCTGTCTGAATAATATTCGCATTCTGGGCATCCCTGAAACTGCAACCAGCAGCAACATGCAGCTATTCATGGAGTAGCTGCTGAATAAACTGTTTGGTCACCACAAGTTCCCGAATGTCTTCATAGTTGAGAGAGCACACTGGCCCCTTACACTTTTACCTAAACTTTGCCAAAGTCCCAGACCTATAATAGCACGTTTCCTCAATTACAGAGATGGAGAACTGGTACTGAAATGGAACCGAACTGCTCCCGATCTCCAATGCGAGGGCTCACTGGTCTAATTCTATCCTGATTTTACTCAGGGTAGGCGCTCCTTTACAGAGGGAAAGAAAATTCTTCGAACTAAAGGTGTCAAGTATTCGATGCTGTTCCCCGCTAAACTGCAATGGAGCACAAAGGGAAACACACTTCTTTCTGTAGCCGAGATCAGCACTTGATTTTATTGAACATCATATGCCTGCTGCAGGGAGCCCTGCCTCAGCTAGTGAGGGCAGGAGGCGTGTCACCTGGCCCTTTAGCTACAATGACTAATATGTCCGCTTCTCAAGGGACTCTATAGCCAACATGATCAGTCGCTTGATGTTGTGTGTGTTCTGGTTTACAACACTTAGTTCTAATGCTAGGCTCATGTCCGGCTGACTGTTGCAGTAATTGCTCCTTTACAGACCCATGCATTCTAGTTTCTGTCCTCACGGCAAAATGCATTGCAGGAGTTTCTGTGCCTGTACTGTATTATTATGGCTAACCTGTCTTGTACTACTATGTTCTCATCCACTTAATGTCTGGCATAAGGTCGAATTGAAATTATTTTTACAATATTGCCAGGCTTCCACCTAGGTCTTAGCTGTGCTCCTTGCCCCACCCATGCATGGAGGGCATTCATGCGGTCTTCACAGACTGCATGGATAACAATCTTGGTTATGTTTGTGATAGGGTGGGTACTTGCTGTCAATTGGGGTTGGCATGGGTGGGTTGTTGGGTACTGTTTTCCTAGTTAAGGGTTGTTTTTCTCTTTTGTTATTTTCCACAATCCGTCTGCTGGTTACTTTAGCACACATCATGTTCTTGTCACAACTTTGCTCACAGTTTGGGCAGCTGTCACATAGGTCAAATGTAGCCCTAAATTACCCATCCCACATGGTAAATTTCATTTCATGGAATGTGCGAGGTGTGAATAACCCCTGCAGCGCTCGCCAGGTGCTCGGCTACTTGGACAGCCATCAGGTGGACGTTGCTCCCCTACTGCTCGCCGATGGGCTTCCCCCACTTTCACAACTGGCAGGAGCTTGCATAAGTATTTCTCCCCCTACTCCATTTATGCCCATGGTGTGGTCATTCTTATCAGGAGGTACACTGGTTTCACGCTGATAGATCTCTTTGAAGACACAGTGGGCAAAGTGGTGGTGGTAGCTTGTAGACTACAGGGGCGTCGGCTTCTCATTGTTAATTTATATGGGCCGAATGTGGATAGTATTTGGGTGATATTCCTGCCCCTGATCTAAGTAGATGGACTGGCCTACAATCGGGGGGGGGGGGTGCGACTTCAACATGACTTTTCCCACATTGCTAAGTAGAACCTTTATGAAACCTCATCCAACACCACGTGCCAGCACTGCCTTTGCCTATAGATGCAGCTGTGAAACATGTTTGACGCATGGCGCAATCTACAGCCGAATTAAACTGGATATTATTTTCACTACCAGGTGCATGATGTATACTCTCGGCTGGATATGTGGCTGATCTCCCAATCTCTGATGCCCATGGTTAGGGGCACTACTGAGATCCTCCCCCATATTTTCTCTGATCACTCCCTGGTCACTCTAGTATTTGAGAGACCCACCCCTTGTTGCTATAGCGGTGTCTGCATAGCCCTGCACTACAAGATGCTGTGTTTCGGATAGAGGTTAGGGAGGCCATCAATGACTATTTTAGGTTCCATGACAACACATTTAAGGATGTCACGATTCTCTGGACGGCCTTTAAGGTTACATTAGGGGAATGTGCATATATAAAAGTGCAGACGTTCTTAATTCCATTCGCCACCGGCTGGCTTGACTTGAGTCTGAGCTGCGCATACTAGAAGGTGAATATGCAACTTATAAGAACAGGGCAATGTTGGCTCAACTGCAGGAGACCCTGTCTGAATTTAGGGAGCAGGCAGAGGGTGAGGTTCCCTACATGGGTTGGAAGGCCCGCACGTTTCAATTTGGTGAGGGAGACCGCTTGACTGGCTTATCAGAGGTGATAGGCCTTCTGAGCAGATCACTGGCATCCGCAAGGATGACAGACCTTACGACCAACCCAGTCGAGATTCTGGTGGCTCTCTGAGCATACTATGGGACTGTAGAGTGTAGATACCCCCACAGTGAATTATATTGCTGCAGATATATTCTGTCTTGATTGTATTGCGCTTGCTTGGCTAGAGGGTCCGGCCAGAGAACTGTGAAATTCCTCGGTAATACTAAAGGATATAAAAAAAAAAGCCAGCATGAGTTTCCCTAGTCACAAAGTGCTGGGAGGAAGTGGCCTCCTGGTGGATTTTTATAAAGCATGCATCAATATTCTTGCACCAAGGCTGCTGGATATGCATAATACAGCTATTCTATATACCTCTTTTTTTACATACAGCTATTCTATATACCTCTCGTTTTGAATACCGACAACAGAATTTTAGCAAAGATTTGTCACAACTCCTCCAACCTCTCATGCAATCCTTGATTTTGCCAGACCAATCTGGTTTCATCCCCCAAAGGTTCACCGTCTTCATCCTCTGCTCTCTAATGGCAATCCTTCATTGGGTTGATCCAACGCCGCCCTCAGTGGTGGTCCTTCCTACGCAAAAAAAAAGCATTCAGCAAGCTGGAGTGGCCTTTTCTGATGGAAGTGTTCCATCCTATGGGTTTAGGGAACTACTTCAGCTCACTGATCACCCTCCTTTAATCCACTTCCAAGGCCAGAATCAAGGTGCATAGATCGTATTCAGAAGCTATTTTGATAGCCAGGGGGACCTGTCGGGGGTGTCCGCAGTCTCCCTTAATCATTGCATTAGCAATTGCTTGCTATATAACAGAACTACATGGACACCATGGCCTATGTCTTGGCAGCGGGTACTCAATAATTTCGCTTTGATGAAGTGCTACTGTATGTTCAGAAACTGGAGAAAAATCTATCGCCCATCATTTGTGAAATTGTATGATTCGGGGGGGCACTGATATTCAAAACAATTGTTCCTAATAGAAAATGTTTCCTCTCACAGACTTTGACTCGCCACTTGCCTTGGATTATCCACTACAGTGGAGTCGGAAGGGAGTAAAGTATCTGGGAGTGTGGGTTACGTGCGATCATTCTGCGCTCATGTGGGCAAACTTCGGGGTCGCATTAAGACGGCTTACAAACCAGTGTAGGTAAATGGCTTTGTCTACACCTCTCCATGATGGGTTGCATCCCTTTAGTTAAAATGATTGTTCTACCGAGCTTTCTATATTTATTTTCTAACAAACCTGTGGCACTCCCACTGCATTTTTTCAAACAACTTTGGCAAACGTTTCTCCATTTGGTATGGGGTGAGAGGCAGCTGAGAATTCGATGGGAAGTCTTCTCAAGACCATTGCAGCAGGGTGGACTGGCAGTCAGCGATTTCTATACTTACTTCCTGGTTGTGCAGGCACACTACATAAAGTACTGGACCACATCCCGCCTCACTGTAGCCCATGTTAAAGTGGAACGAACTATTGCTCTATCCCGGGAGTTATTAAGTGAATTGCCCATTCAGCCCCGGATAATACAGGAGGATATTGATGTAATTGCGTCTACCAGTTGCGCTTGTTGGACGCTGGCGAGGGAATGTGAGCTTCAGAGACCATACTCCCCTCTTATACTGCTGGCAGATAATCCACAGATTCCCCTTACTTGCAAGCGATACAAGGAAGCCTTGTTACACGAAGTAGGGCTGTCAGTGATGGATGAGCTTTTTAAAAACTGTAGATTCCTCTTGCTGACCAGTTTGTAAAACCGGGATGTACACTCTCCGCTTGCGAGGCTAACATATCCTAGAATGCGCTCAGCTGTCCGAGCTGGCTTCCACTTCTTTTCCTCAGCTCCTTACCACATAAATTCTCACAGAAGATATGGGACGCTCCAGCTCTTTCCTATATTCCTCTGACATGTCCACTGCGGCGGGTGCCCTTATTGAATACAGAGAGAGATGGGCGGTCGCCTTGTGGTGCATTATTCCTGATAGGATGTGGACATTCTGTTGTGCACTATGAAAGACATGCCTGGTAATTAAAAACATAAACTGATACACTTCAAATGTATACACCAATATTACTACACTCCTGAACGACTCGCCAAATTTGTTGATACTGAACATAGAACCTGTAAATGCATTGTCTATTAAAGGTTGACTTTTTGCACATTTCCTGGAGCCATCCAAGAGTTTTGCACTACTGGTGAGATGTATTTCAGGTCTTGAGTGACATGCTTGAGCTTGTAATTGAGGTTGCTGTACTAGGGGTTACAACTGCTGTGCCTATATCAGCCCGCTGTCTAACATCCTTGCTGCTGGTTCTAGCCTAAAGACATATAGCTATGCTCTGGATGTAAAAGAGGTCGCCCACAATCATCCAATGGCTCCAGGATGTTGCTTACTGTAGCGATCTGGCTAAGCAGTATGCAGAGGAACTACACCCTACTGCCGATGGACATATGGGAGCCCTTCCGATCATATCTTCGCCACACTGCAACTAACCACTCTTATTCATCAGACTCATCCCCTCGCTGTAGAGAGGAAATACCATGATCTGGGAACCTGCTTAGGCCTTGTGTGCATGTAACCACGAGGCCGATTACCTATTCTATATGTGTACTGTACACAAAACAATGCGGTTTTTAACAATACATTGTAAAATTGTGAAATTTAGTTATTGTATTCATGTGATAAAACCCTAATGCAAAGTAAAAATAAACAAATAGGATTTTTAGAGTAGTGACACAGATAGCTAATGAGTTAACATATCTAACGGTATGTGATTAATTCAATAGTTAGTCACATTCATTCCAGTTAAATCTGTATGTATACATTTATGAAGTTAATCAATCCATGGAGCAAATTATCGATCCGATCTAATACCCCCACCTCACTGAGAGCCGATTACTATGTATTCAGTTCTGTGTTGATTCCTTTACTTCACATGTTCTCCGCTACATAAATACTGAAAAGGGAAGGTTTAGTTGCTTGCCATAGAGTTTAGGTGCATCTTATCAGTTAGTTCGTTCTTGAGATGTGCGGGAAACACATAGTTTTCTCTTGGAAACTAGATTGTGCACTGAAGCATAATAATGAATTACCTATCAGTTATAGGGGCTGTAAACAGCTAATCTGTTTGAATTAACGACAAAAGAGAGTTTGAGAATATGCAATAGGTGTACTGGAAGAACTTAAATATGTCGTTGGTAAGATTTGAAACACAAACTAATTGATAAGGTTCACCTAAACTCTATGGTAAGGAACTATGTATAATATATATATGTATGTTTATTGTTTGATTATTTAAAATCTTTACAATAAAAAGCAACGAAAGTGCAACATTAATACTGATCATTTAAAAATGTCTGTGATTTAAATAATCAACCATTTTCAATTTTTTTATTTTTGTTATACATCAATGAGAATGCAAGGTGATGAATTTTGTTGGTCAAAGTACATTTTAGAATGAAGGGGTGGACGGATGAAGGGTGCTTTGTTGGCGCTGTCCTGGGAGGTGTCTATTTCCTCACCCAAGAAGCTGTTGCCAAGGAGGTATCTATTTCCTCAAACAGGAAGCGGTTGTCAGTCTGTTGTTAAGGCAGGTTGGAATGTGGGCCTCCGGTGATGTTTTTCTGCATTTATGAGTGCCTTTTCCACACCATGAATGTACTTGACTATTCTAGCAATATAACTCGCATCTGATTAATTGAAGCAGGTCATGATTGCTTCCCTGCAATTGCGCACCCCATGCTGTTTCCAATGGGGGCACAAAAGTATCCGGCGAATTCCTAGTGTGGTTGGGCAGAGAAAGATGGTGTGGACCAGGTTTTCGACTGCCAAACCGCATAACTTGCAGGCCATGTCTACAGCTGTCCTCATCCAGGGCTTAATAACTGGTAGCGACAAGAATCCGCCCAGTCGGCAGAACAAAAATTGTTTTTTTGTCTTGGGATTTAGGGCTTCCGCAAGGCGAGCGTGGCTTTTTTGCGATCTCCTCCCAAACATAGTAATTAATAGTATTGGGCTCTGCGTTTTTTCGCTTATCGCAGAGAACAGCGAAAGCTGCTCCCCTTGCGTGAGTCTGCTTTGTTAGCCCAAGCTCAAGTGTGATTTGTGCTGGTGAAGTGCATTGGGGGAGATGAAAGATTCACCTGTATATATGAATTAGGATTTTGTCCAGGACCAAGATGTCTCTGCCTCTCAATGCTTCACCACCATAAACTAGGGTTGGTATTATTTTTGCTTTGACGGTTTCAGGAATCAGGGTATAGGAGGGCCCATTTAGGTGCCTAAATAACCCTGCCAGTCCTGCTGCGAGGGCCAGCCCTTTCTTTCTGATCTCCTCTTTATGGGACTTGAAGGTGCCGTCGCTATCAAACGTGAGACCAAGATATTTATAGCTATCTGTTTCAGATATTCTGCTCCCCCCAAAGTAACAGCTGGTCTTCCCTTTGAGGGCCTTTCTCCCTGATATCATTACTTTAGTTTTTTTACCATTTATTTTCATCCCGTTGGTCTCAGCAAATTCCTATGGAATTAAGGAACTATGTACGTTAACGATACTCCAACTTTGTGTACCTCACACACACTACTTGCATAACTCTTGTGCATACATTGCCCTCTTGTGTTGTCAGAGTGTACTACTAGGTACGTCTGTAGCTCATTTTTGATATTTTCTTATGCCTGTAGCTTTTTTCAGGCCTAAACAACTTTGCAAATGAGCACCTTTATGATTGCACCTAAGCACCTAAAAGCTAAACACTGGGTGAAGAAGGGGTATTTATCTTGCTCTAAAGGAAATAAATAAAGTACAAAATGCAACCATTAGTAAGCAGTCAAAGAATTTAGAAAAGCACTGTTTTAATGCTGACTGAAATTTAAGTTCAGACAAAAGACATCAAGCCCACCAACATTAACTTTCTGCCATGTTATGCTCTTTCTTACTCTATTTCCAACATGTTTCCATTTACTCAGACACCTTCCAACTAATATAGATTGGGTACCTTGTAGAAAATATTAATAACAGCCAACATGGTAGAGAGCAAGCCAGTATTCGTTTATAGTGTAGGATATCTGTCGTGCTTTCCATGAGTACTTAACTGATTGAGTTAGAAATTATTGTTTAGGTTGCACATGCTCGTCTAAGTGTTAGATAGAGGTGTCACATATGAGTAGTGTTTTTTGCTATGGCATGCATGAAGCCTCATAAATGTGTTACTGACGTTGCAGGTGAATGTTGCAGCATTTTACAGATGTAGAGGAATGCAAATGGAGTGTAAGGGATTGTTTTAGAGACATCATATACAAGCAAGTGTGACTTATTAGTTGAGTGTGAAGTTTGGGACGCCGCAAAGTATTTTCTGTCATTGAGAATTGATGGTGGCTGTGGATGATGCCTATTTTCTTTGATATCATGTTCCAAGGGTTGTGTGCCTGGATAGTAAAGGAAACCACTCAGGATTGACTGATGGCCAACTTCTGTTAGCCCTGCTAGACCCCCAGTACATACTATTTGGGGTCTACGTAGGAGCAACAGATGCCAAAACCTGGAAGCACTGCTAAGTCACCATTAAATAAATTGTTCATACCATGTGTTGCTGTAGATGCACATGTTCTTTATACGCCTCTAGTGTTGGACTCGGATGTTTGCAGGTTGCTTTTCTTTGAACAACTCTTTTCAAGTCATGGGATGCAGAGTGACTCCTTCCTCTTCCTTGGTGGACAATGTGCATCGGCACCAACTCCATGTTTTTTTTAATTGAAGTTTATTATAGAACTCAGACATTCAGTGCAGTAGAGTGCCTAGATACATTGGTAAGGAGGTGGCATGTATGATATTATTATTACAGTTTGGAGTCATGTATAAATACATAGGATTTCACGGACATTCGAAACCATTACAGTCCGTTTTTAATCCTGGAATCCAGACCTTCTATAATCTCTTAAGGGCTAGAGACCGTCTAGATTGTAGTGACCCTCAGTGTCCCCACTGCCAAAAAATCCAATAAAACTTGTACAAATTCCAAAGTGTCTCTGCTTACGGTCGCCAGCAACGACATGGCTACATCATAGAGTCTGTGTGGTCCTCTTGACCTCTATAATGTAGGATGATCTGGAGCTACTCCGTTAGTGAGTATGCCATCCTCTTCAATAGGAACAATCTGAGCAGGTCTCGTATATTTTTTGGTCTCGAAGTGAAAGGCTTACGAGTTGCACATTTTTTAGACTTTGCATTACAGAAAACCATGTCTTTTAACCAGTCATTCTTTTTAGGTGACCACAAAATACCCCAGCACATAGCAACCGTGCGCTTAGCCAGCAACAAGGCCATGGCAAGAAATCTTCAATCGAGGCTAGGCTTTATTTTTACATAACCTAGTAATTCCATCAGTGGGTTTGGTCCCAACCTGCCACCTATCACTTCTGATATACAGCTAATGACCTAACCCCAATATTCCAATACGGGCTCACATAGCCATTCCATATGAAGGAAGTAAGCGTGATCCTCTCCGCAACGGGGGCATTTATGTGATCTGCTCGGGTCTAAAGTAGGTTGTTTTTCAGGGTCATAGCAAGCGCTGCACAGGTATTTATAGTGTAGCAATTTATGTCTGATTTTGGGAGACCAACTTAGTTTGTATACAGCAATATTCCCACATCTTATCCATAATCAATACACAAGTCACTCTCAAATGCCTGTCTATAGTGCACTGTGCACAAGGTCCATAGGTTTGTAATCTGATAGTCCAGTCTGTAAACTCATCTAGTAGCACCCTGGGACCTTATAATCTGAGTTAGTGGTTCTGACTTCAGTCGGAAACCCAGGTATCCTTTCACTTGGCCGTGTGTCTCCGTGCATAGTAAGAGAATATATCCAGTGTGGAGGGTTCACCTCTTGATCTAAATTGTTCTAGTGTGGTAAATTCTCTCTCTTAATATAAGTGTCCAATTTCCATCAATTCAGCTTTAGAGAGCGTATTTAAAGGAGGTTCCTGCTTTCTTTCATATACATCGCCAGACCCACCAGCTGGTAGAAATTGATCAAATTCACCCCCCTTGGGTGGGCAGACCAGCGTGTATAAAGCATACCAAGGGGAAGCCCCTGCTCTGTTCCCTCTCCATGACCAGGTATGGTATTCTTCAATTCGGGTGATGCTAATAACAGAGATAATTGCCCCCTCTGTTGCATGTTAATAGGCACTTTAAAACCGCCCTCCCATATAGCAGAACCAGAGTCTCCCATCGAATTCTGGGTTGCTTCTTAGCCCAAACTTATCTAATAAGCAGCAGCAGATCTGTCCCCGATGCTTCTGTGCTTCTTGACTCTGGGGGCGGGAGATAGTCTTTACAACACAGGCATTTCATCGCAGGGCCTTTACCACACGTATTTACAATGGATATACCTTTGCCATGCATGTCTTTACAACGAAATGTAAGTATTTATGAGGTAAGTGAAACCTCTACTTTAATTGCTTATGTGTATGTATATATATATATATATATATATATATATATATATATATATATATATGAAACCAAAGATGTCCTGTGCACGAGGGAGCACTCACATGGCAGACAATTCAGCAGAATTAATTTCTTCAGGGGAACCGGCAAGTTAACACGGTGATTTCACATCCTGCCTAACGCGTTTCAGAGCCCCCAGCTCCTTTATCAAGGCCAACTGCAGCTTCCGCAAATAACTTCCAAGGCACTCACATCATTTTATACATTTTTAATTCCCTCTAGTGGGTTCAGGTGAGTATTTTCGCACAGAATGCTGGTATTCGTAGTTTTGCCTTGGATTACTTTCACCCCTCCAGTGGGGTTTGCGAAGTTTGCAGACAAAGTTTATGCATTTAAAACCCTCCAGTGGGTCCCAGAGTGCTACTTACTCAGTCCGTTTTTCATATTCCTGCCATGTCGAAAAAGTCAAGGAATGCTTCCTTAGCTCCACGCCCCACATTCCTTCCTGGGGGGTGCTCTCCTCTACGGCCGGACTGCCGTGAGATTTATGAAACCAAAGATGTCCTGTGCACGAGGGAGCACTCACATGGCAGACAATTCAGCAGAATTAATTTCTGAGTAAGTAGCACTCTGGGACCCACTGGAGGGTTTTAAATGCATAAACTTTGTCTGCAAACTTCGCAAACCCCACTGGAGGGGTGAAAGTAATCCAAGGCAAAACTACGAATACCAGCATTCTGTGTGAAAATACTCACCTGAACCCACTAGAGGGAATTAAAAATGTATAAAATGATGTGAGTGCCTTGGAAGTTATTTGCGGAAGCTGCAGTTGGCCTTTGATAAAGGAGCTGGGGGCTCTGAAACGCGTTAGGCAGGATGTGAAATCACCGTGTTAACTTGCCGGTTCCCCTGAAGAAATTAATTCTGCTGAATTGTCTGCCATGTGAGTGCTCCCTCGTGCACAGGACATCTTTGGTTTCATAAATCTCACGGCAGTCCGGCCGTGGAGGAGAGCACCCCCCAGGAAGGATATGAGCGGTAAAGACAAGAAGTATACAGGAGTCCCGAGCTCCATTCCAGTCGGCAGCACCTCTGAGGAAGAACCACCTTGGGAACTTCAACATGCAAAACATGCAAAATCTTGAACACTGCACGTTCTCAGTGGTGGAAAAAAAAAAAAAAAGAAAAATCGAGCCAGGTTCTCCAGACTGCTGGAAGATTCCCTGCGACACCTTTGAATGTAAGTGTCATTTGTGATCCACTAATTCACACCAACTGAGTGTGTTTGCCATGGTGTTTAAAGATCCTGCCAGGTGGTGCATGAGCAGGGAAATGCCCTGATGACTCAGCCAGTTCTAGAGGTGTAAAGTCTTCTGGCACAGCACCCACTCCACCCTGCTTGTTACAGTACTACAAGGTGGTGGTGCTGTCCGTGAGGACTTGCACCCGCATGAAAATCACTGAATGAGAATATCTCCACATATGTGGATTATTATATCAGATACACTGTTTATTTTCTCCTTTTTCATTTACTTATAACTGTGTCATACAATGAATTCATGTTTTTTAAATGTGTAATACTTTTCCCAACATGCATCATTATAGGCAGAGTTGGGCAAGTATAAAAAGGTAACATTGAGAAAGGACTCAGCTGTGACCAAGACCAGCAAGGCTGAAGAGCATTGGTGTTATCTGTTTGTTCTCATAAAATGCTAGACCCCCAGTACATACTATTGTCTGCCATGTGAGTGCTCCCTCGTGCACAGGACATCTTTGGTTTCATAAATCTCACGGCAGTCCGGCCGTGGAGGAGAGCACCCCCCAGGAAGGAATGTGGGGCGTGGAGCTAAGGAAGCATTCCTTGACTTTTTCGACATGGCAGGAATATGAAAAACGGACTGAGTAAGTAGCACTCTGGGACCCACTGGAGGGTTTTAAATGCATAAACTTTGTCTGCAAACTTCGCAAACCCCACTGGAGGGGTGAAAGTAATCCAAGGCAAAACTACGAATACCAGCATTCTGTGCGAAAATACTCACCTGAACCCACTAGAGGGAATTAAAAATGTATAAAATGATGTGAGTGCCTTGGAAGTTATTTGCGGAAGCTGCAGTTGGCCTTTGATAAAGGAGCTGGGGTCTCTGAAACGCGTTAGGCAGGATGTGAAATCACCGTGTTAACTTGCCGGTTCCCCTGAAGAAATTAATTCTGCTGAATTGTCTGCCATGTGAGTGCTCCCTCGTGCACAGGACATCTTTGGTTTCATATATATATATATATATATAAAATTCATCCAAAGATAATGAGGCACGAAAGGAATCAGTATCACTCCTTAAATCATTCATTTTATGAGAACAAACAGATAACACCAATGCTCTTCAGCCTTGCTGGTCTTGGTCACAGCTGAGTCCTTTCTCAATGTTACCTTTTTATACTTGCCCAACTCTGCCTATAATGATGCATGTTGGGAAAAGTATTACACATTTAAAAAAACATGAATTCATTGTATGACACAGTTATAAGTAAATGAAAAAGGAGAAAATAAACAGTGTATCTGATATAATAATCCACATATGTGGAGATATTCTCATACAGTGATTTTCATGCGGGTGCAAGTCCTCACGGACAGCACCACCACCTTGTAGTACTGTAACAAGCAGGGTGGAGTGGGTGCTGTGCCAGAAGACTTTACACCTCTAGAACTGGCTGAGTCATCAGGGCATTTCCCTGCTCATGCACCACCTGGCAGGATCTTTAAACACCATGGCAAACACACTCAGTTGGTGTGAATTAGTGGATCACAAATGACACTTACATTCAAAGGTGTCGCAGGGAATCTTCCAGCAGTCTGGAGAACCTGGCTCGATTTTTTTTTTTTTTTTTTTTAATTTTTTTTCACCACCGAGAACGTGCAGTGTTCAAGATTTTGCATGTTTTGCATGTTGAAGTTCCCAAGGTGGTTCTTCCTCAGAGGTGCTGCCGACTGGAATGGAGCTCGGGACTCCTGTATACTTCTTGTCTTTACCGCTCATATCCAGAGTTTTGAAGAAAATCATGAAGGACCAGGCCCGAGTCATCTTAGATTGGGCCACAAGCGTGTGGTACCAGGAACTTCAGGCTATGAGCATCTGTACTCCTATCGACCGGCCTCTTCAGGGGATCGTCTGTTGCAGCAGCAGGGCATAGTCCTGCATTCTGGCTTGCATAACCTACACCTCCATGTGTGGAAATTGAGCGCCAACAGGTGGCTGCTTTTGATCTCCCTCCCAAGGTGGTAGATTTCACTTTGAAAGCTAGATGTCCATCCACCAAAACCATCTATGCTGGACGCTGGAAAAGGTTGTCTCATGGTGTACTTCCTGGCACAACCAACCTTTGCAAGCCCAGTTATCTCATGTGTTGTTTTTGTTTTTTCTTTTTCTGACTCAGCAAGCACTTGCTGTGACTACTGTTCACAATTATTTTATCATCCCTTTTGGCCTTTCCACAGCTACCTAATGAACCATTTCTATTCGAATCACCTGTTGTGATGGGTTTTTTGAAGGGGCTAATCCACATGTTTCCACCCAAACCGTTTATGATGCCACAGTGAACTTTAATTTGATCCTAGCATACTTGATGTGTACCCTATTTGAGCTGATGTATAGCTGCTCTCTGCGCCTTTTAACCGTAAAGACAGTTTTTAGGTCTCGCCTGGCGTTGCAACGCGCATGTGCTGCTCGCTCTGCGAGGGCTTCTTGGAATCGATACGATTTCAGAAGGGGACTTGAAGCCCCGCCCCTCTTTTCCATTGACTTGCGTCATCGTTTATGTTAAACGATGGCGCGTGATTGGAAATCATGCTTTTCTGTTACCGCCCTGTCCAATTTTAGGGCGGCCAATCTGGACAGGCCGACGCCATCTTTGTTTCCCGTGACGTAGGAGGCTGTGCTCCTAGCTTATTTATATCAGTCTCGTATCTATAGCAACTGTCGTAATTGATCTAGTGACTCCCCTCTCGTACAGCACGCGCAGTTTGTCTGTCCGGGGCTGGTAAGGTAGCTCAGTGCGCTAGGCGCTCGCTGTTGAGATCTCTCACGCACGAGCCCGGTCAATTGAGTACTGCTGAGTTGGGCACCAGTAACACCAGCTGTCTGCCCACAGCGCCATGAGGAACCTGCCATGGGAGAATGCGCTACATAAAGCATTCCTTATTTAACGTGCTAGGGGAGTCGCTGCTCGGATGCAACAGCAGTCCCCCGGCACCAACCCTCCCAATATGCTGGCTGGATCCCCGCCTAGTGCCCAGGATAGGCACTCTTTGCCATTTACACTGCGCCCTGACAATATACTGGCTGACTGCCCCGAGACATTCACACGGACTGGGCCCCGTGCCCGCCTGGCCTCGCTGCCCTTTAACATTTACACTTTCCTTGGCCAGTGCCCAGATGTGCCTTGGCTCACATGGTGCCCTCTGTACAGACTCATC
This sequence comes from Calotriton arnoldi, assembly GCA_963921515.1. Classification (NCBI taxonomy): domain Eukaryota; kingdom Metazoa; phylum Chordata; class Amphibia; order Caudata; family Salamandridae; genus Calotriton; species Calotriton arnoldi. The sequence goes on along the minus strand of CAWUFW010000392.1, from coordinate 1,940,959 downwards.
AGGAGAATAGACTCTCAGTCAGGGACGGGAGGGAGGCCTTCTGTGCTGCATGTCCTCTTAACCCTTGCCAGCTGCCCAGATGTGGCTTGGCACACCGTGCGCGCTCCATGCGGACTCATCGTGATGGCCGCCACTCCGATGGTAGGGGCGAGCCCGCTGGGCCCGCTTGACCGCTCTACCCTGTAATGTTTGGACTCTCACTGCCCAGTGCCTAGATCTGGCTGGGCACCAAGCGCCCCTCATGCAGACTCATGGTGATGGCAGCCTCTTACGTGGGGTGGGGGGGGGCTGTCTTTTCTACCTTTTGCTCTTTGCTGTTTACACTCTTGCATTTTCTGTTTACGAGTCTTTACTCCGCAGTTATGGTCCTCCCTGTGCCCGGGAGAGGTTTACAGCCCGGCTTCCGGCTAGCCAGGTGCTGTTTATGGGTGCCCCATAGGTGCCCCCTTTTTCCCCAGCCACCCCTAACTCCCCTGTGTGAGCTGAACAGATTTTAGGCAAAAACAACAGTTGATGGACAGAATGCAGAACAATGTCATACATTCACCCCAGTACAGAGATCTGGGCCTAAATCCATCGTTTTTTTGCTCACCATGCCATTCCAGTTTGAACCCAGCCATATGCAAATCAGTCTTGACCCTGTGCCTCATGGGAACAGTCCAGCCCGAACTGCCAAGCCAGGTCCTCCCTGGACTGGAAACAAGCATCCTAGGACCGGTTTCGGGGTTTCACCCCTCTTCAGCCAGGATAGCTTGATTCCAGTGGCATGGAGAGCCATGAGGCACAGGGTCAGACTGATTTGCATATGGCCATGTCTGAACTGGGGTGGTGGAGTGAGCTAAAGAATGATGATGGATTAAACCCAGATCAGTTGACTGGGGGTGAGTGTTTGATTGGCTCAAACGTTCCGTCCATCATCCCCTTTTGTATCGCTTTGTTCGCCCTAAGTTGGCGGGGGTATGCCCAGACGTGGGTCCCTTGCTCACTTTGCCACTGGATTCAAGCAAGCCTGGCTGATAACGGCTGGAATGCCAGAAACCGGTCCTAGGATGCTTGTTTCCGGTCCAGGGAAGACATGGCTTGGCAGTTCGGGCTGGACTGTTCCCATGAGGCACAGGGTCAGACTGATTTGCATATGGCCATGTCTGAACTGGGGTGGTGGAGTGAGCTAAAGAATGATGATGGATTAAACCCAGATCAGTTGACTGGGGGTGAGTGTTTGATTGGCTCAAACGTTCCGTCCATCATCCCCTTTTGTATCGCTTTGTTCGCCCTAAGTTGGCGGGGTATGCCCAGACGTGGGTCCCTTGCTCACTTTGCCACTGGATTCAAGCAAGCCTGGCTGATGACGGCTGGAATGCCAGAAACCGGTCCTAGGATGCTTGTTTCCGGTCCAGGGAAGACATGGCTTGGCAGTTCGGGCTGGACTGTTCCCATGAGGCACAGGGTCAGACTGATTTGCATATGGCCATGTCTGAACTGGGGTGGTGGAGTGAGCTAAAGAATGATGATGGATTAAACCCAGATCAGTTGACTGGGGGTGAGTGTTTGATTGGCTCAAACGTTCCGTCCATCATCCCCTTTGTATCGCTTTGTTCGCCCTAAGTTGGCGGGGGTATGCCCAGACGTGGGTCCCTTGCTCACTTTGCCACTGGATTCAAGCAAGCCTGGCTGATGACGGCTGGAATGCCAGAAACCGGTCCTAGGATGCTTGTTTCCGGTCCAGGGAAGACATGGCTTGGCAGTTCGGGCTGGACTGTTCCCATGAGGCACAGGGTCAGACTGATTTGCATATGGCCATGTCTGAACTGGGGTGGTGGAGTGAGCTAAAGAATGATGATGGATTAAACCCAGATCAGTTGACTGGGGGTGAGTGTTTGATTGGCTCAAACGTTCCGTCCATCATCCCCTTTTGTATCGCTTTGTTCGCCCTAAGTTGGCGGGGGTATGCCCAGACGTGGGTCCCTTGCTCACTTTGCCACTGGATTCAAGCAAGCCTGGCTGATGACGGCTGGAATGCCAGAAACCGGTCCTAGGATGCTTGTTTCCGGTCCAGGGAAGACATGGCTTGGCAGTTCGGGCTGGACTGTTCCCATGAGGCACAGGGTCAGACTGATTTGCATATGGCCATGTCTGAACTGGGGTGGTGGAGTGAGCTAAAGAATGATGATGGATTAAACCCAGATCAGTTGACTGGGGGTGAGTGTTTGATTGGCTCAAACGTTCCGTCCATCATCCCCTTTTGTATCGCTTTGTTCGCCCTAAGTTGGCGGGGGTATGCCCAGACGTGGGTCCCTTGCTCACTTTGCCATTGGATTCAAGCAAGCCTGGCTGATGACGGCTGGAATGCCAGAAACCGGTCCTAGGATTCTTGTTTCCGGTCCAGGGAAGACATGGCTTGGCAGTTCGGGCTGACTGTTCCCATGAGGCACAGGGTCAGACTGATTTGCATATGGCCATGTCTGAACTGGGGTGGTGGAGTGAGCTAAAGAATGATGATGGATTAAACCCAGATCAGTTGACTGGGGGTGAGTGTTTGATTGGCTCAAACGTTCCGTCCATCATCCCCTTTTGTATCGAACAGATTTTAGGAGCATGTAGAGACCACGGCCGTGACCACCCAAGGAAGAGGCCTGCATGGTTCAGAAAGGTTAGCAAACAAATATATACTTAAAAAAGGTATCATCATTGCTGGATCACTTTTTAGATTTTTTTTTCTTCAGCCAACACCGTGTTCCCATGACTTTGAGTGTCCTTTGTGGGGCAGTAGACAGGGTCACTGGTGGCGTTAACAGCCTGCCTTAGAAATTTGACATGGTTGTTCTGGACAAGAAGCATTCGCTTAGATTCTATCGATTATCGACTAGTTCAGAACGGTGGCAGAGTAAGATTAGGTGGATTTTGCGATTATCCTGAACTGCATCTATTATCTGCCCCTTGACATCGGTATGTTATGTTATGTTATCCGACATTTGTAACGCGTACGGATACTCGGTAGTGTCCCGGCGCGAAAGCCAATTTGAGGGAGACAGAGGGGCGTGAGCCAAGGCTGGATGTTAATTAAAAAGCAAGGTTTTTAACTGCTTTTTAAACAGCCTAAGGTCCTGGGTGTTTCGGAGCTCATAAGGAAGGGTATTCCAAGCTTTAGCCGCCTTGAATGAAAGGGAGCTGCCCCCTGTTCTAACAAGGCGGTAACGAGGGATGACAGCGAGGCATTGCCCTGTGGAGCGTAGATGTCTGTGAGGCACATAAAAATCAAAGCGTCTCCTGAGATACAGGGGCCCGGATTTGTATAGGGCACCATGGGCAAGAGTGAGAGCCTTAAACAGGACACGCTGACCCACCGGAAGCCAATGCAGATCCCGGAGATGTTGCTTTGTACTTGACCTACCAGAAGTGCCCAGTAGCGCTCTTGCTGCCGCATTCTAGACGGTCTGTAGCTTTTTCAGCTGATAGCCAGGAAGGCCGATGTATAAGGCATTGGCGTAGTCTAAGCGCGATAAAATGAGAGCGTGGGTCACCATTTCCTATGCAGATCTGGGCAGCAATGGCAAGAATTTCCTAAGTAATTTGAGTGTGCCGAAGCACACTCCGGCCAGTTTTTTTTATCTGCGGTGAGAATCTGAGGTCCTCACTAAACCAGACCCCCAGGTTCTTCACTGGACTCCCTGTTGACTTAGGCATGGCGTAGCCCTCTGGCCAAAGGTCATCCTTGAAATGCGGAGGGAAGGACCCATAGAGGAGTACCTCCGACTTATCCTCATTGCATTTGAGTTGGGCCTGCGCTAGCCATTTAAAAACTGCTGCAAGACAGTTTTTGGCTAGGTCAGGGGACATATCGTTTTCCTTCCACGTAAAGAGGAGCTGGGTATCATCGGCGTAAGCTATGATCTTTGCGCCCAGCTCCTCCGCCAGATAGATTAGCGGCGTGACGTATACGTTGAAGAGAAGGGGGCTCAGAGTTGAACCTTGGGGGACGCCCGTGGTCACCTTTCTTGGTGTTGAAGAGAATGGGGGCAGCCATACCTGCTGTTTTCTATTCTCTAAAAAGGATTCGATTCAATCCCACACCAGGCCAGAGATTCCGATGTTGGAGAGACGGGCCAAGAGTTGGCGGTGCGGCACCGTGTCGAAAGCGGTAAAGAGGTCCAATAAGATCAGGGCCGCTCTGCCGCCACCATCTAGGCAATCTCTAATAGCCTCCGACATCTCAACCAGGGCCGTCTCGATGCTATATGAGGCCCTGAATCCTGACTGGGCTGGGTTGAGGGCACCAGAAGTCTCAACAAACTCAGAGAGCTGTTTGTGAACTGCCTTCTCACACACCTTCGCCACAGCCGGGAGAAGTGAGATAGGTCGGTAGCTGGCTAGTGTAGCTGGGTTTAAGGCAGGCTTTTTTAGCAGGGGGAGTAGTTTCGCCTGTTTCCACTCCGGTGGTACCGTGGCGTTTTTAAGCGATAAAATGATATTATTCACTTGAGGGTTAATTACCTCTGCCGCCGCTGCTAACTGGCCAGCTAAGCAAGGGTCTGCTGGGGAACCTGATTTAAGGGATTTGAGGTTGGCCAATGTGTCCGACAGAGGAATGGATATAAAGGTTGTGAAGAAAGTACGAGCTGAGTCTGGGGCAGACCGTAGAGGATGTTCCACCTGCACCTGGAGACCAGACCCGAAGCTGTCCTGGATTGTTTGGATCTTGTCTATAAAGAAACCGGAGAGCTTCTCGCACCAAGAATTCGAGGCAGGAACGACCATACGTTCCGCGTAAGGCTTCAGGAAACTCTGGACGATGGAGAAAATTTCCTTTGAGTTATTTTTAGACTGAGCGATGCGCTCTGCGTAGAAATTGCCTTTGGCCTTCTTAATGGCAGCATAATAACCATTCTGGGACTTCCTAAGTACTATTTTGGCCAATGGGCAGTAGGCTTGTCTCCAGCTGCGCTCCAGCTTTTTACATGATTTTTTTAGCTCTTTGAGTTTGTTGAAGAACCATGGTTTGGACGGGGCGTTTCTTACTCTCTTGTTAACTAGGGGTGGGGAAAGATGTTCCACAGCCCGTGAGATCCAGTTGTTAAAACCCCCCACAGCAACAGACAGAACCCCAGAGGCGAGAGGGCGTGTGTCTGTCAAGACTCTGCACAAGGCAGCAGGTTCAATCGGTATCTCTGTTCTATGTGATAGCCGCCGGGATTAACGTAAAGTATATTTACACCCTGGCTTGACTGAGTGCCACTGATTAACAGGATGGGATTCTGCCTTATCCGAACATTTTTTTCCATCCCACAGCACACTGAGTCCTAGCTATTGGCTGTCTCGGGTTCAACCCTATGTATTGGGACACAGAGGAATTAAGAAGTTCTTGGTCTGACTTTGTTTAGGGTAGGACGAAGGGTCCTCACAGTGCCCCGTTTTACCTCCCCTAAATATCTGTCCCACAGCCACAAGAGTGCTGCACTTGCCTTTCTTTTTTTGCCCTGGCCATGCTTTCCTTACTCCGATGCTGGTGCTTCCCTGGACAAATAATTTGCAATTTTTTATGGGTTTAGCTGTTTTTCCATTGTTGCGTGGCCTCGAACTCTGTCTTTTGATGTTTCCCATTTTCCCTTTTTGGATTTTTTTCCCTTTCCCTGTGGATTTTTTCTGGTCGCTGCAAGTGATGGCACATGGCGAAGGGAAGCGATCTCGAGCAGTCATTGAATCCAGATGATGCGGTGTTTCAGAAAGCGTCCTCACAGATGAGGCCAGTCTTTCTGCTTGTATGGTCTGTTAGCACAACAAGCATTGGCATAGCCAATAGGTCTCGCCTTTGAGACCTTATAAGTGTTTAGTTATCCAGCACAATATCCTTGGTGCAACAACATCAACTGTTGCATGGCTAAACACTTATAAGGTCCCAAAGGCGAGACCTATTGGCTATGCCAATGCTTGTTCTCATAGTGATAACATCAGTTCGTCCCGTTGGTGAGCTGTCTGTCCAGGACCACATGCCACCTTCTTTCCAGATAAACTGGTGCCCAGAACCAGAGTCGCATTCCTTTTAAAAGTCGTGATGTTGTTTCACATCATACAGTCTATCACCCGTCTTGCATTCTTTGCTCCACTTCATCCTTCCAAGGAGGAAGAGAGGCTACAATGCTTGGGTCACAAATGAATTATTAGTATATTTCTTGATCTCACCAAAGACCACTCGGAAGACCATCAGCTCTTTGTGGGGTTTCCAGGAGCAAAGAAGAGTAAGCAGTGCAATAAAGAATGATCTCTAGATGGATAGTCCTCTGTACAAAAATGCGCTACACGCTGTCTAAAAAGCAGCCTCTTGAGGGCTTACTCCACCATGGCCAAGACTGTCACCATAGCATTCATGGAGTGCCTGTCTTGTACATCTTTTAGACCGCTACGTAGGCGTCAGTGCATGCATTCATGAAATGAAGTACTACTTCCTTGATAGCTAGGTCTGGCAGGAGGGCCACTTTTCCCATTCGGTCCTCCAGGACTTTTTGGTCTGAGCCTTTCCACAAACCCACCACCTGGAATGGTACTACTTTGGTATCTATTCACAAGAGGAATATATGGGTAGAAATATCCATCAGAAGAACATGTTACCTGCCTTCGGTAACGCTCTTTCTGGTGGATACTCAATCTAATGGCAGATACCTTATCAACACACCCACCTCCCCGTTCTGTGGCATGGAATGTTTTACCACATAAAAGATCCCAAATTAGTGGTCTGCACACTATTCGCTGCCATCATTATTGGCTCTGCGTTAGATGGCATGAACAGAGTCAAGAAAGAAACTGACATCAGCGAGCAAGGGTGGTGACTATATGTGGCATTTCTGGCGCTGTACGTTGTCAACGTGGAGCAGTACATCATCATCTACCGGCGAAAAATCTCTAGATCCAGTCTGGCACCTCAGGGTATTCACAAGGTGAGGAATCTGCCGTTGGAGTATTCACCAAAAAGACTGTTACCAAAGGTAAGTAACGTCTTCTTCAAGGCCTTTCTTTTGCTGCTACGAATCCACAACATTCAGATTAAGATCCCAACTTTTCAACCTTGATATTGGATCTTAATTATAGCTGTTCTGTGGCATCTTGACCTCTTAGCATCATGCATCCTCCGTGTCAGCTATGCCAGTTGGCATATAAGCTCTGCAATGGATTCTGAAGTTTCGATGGGCCCAGCATTATGGAAGTCTGACAGAAATCGGACAGGTCTTAGAGGAGACGGCTCACGATCTGCAGTGGTGGCTGCTTGAATGTAATTGGTCAAGCAGAAAGCTCCTCTTCCTTCTGCATCTAGAGTTGACGATGGTGACAGATGTGTCCCTGCTGGGCAGGGAGGCCATCTGGGGAGGTGAAGACTAGAGGACTCTGATCTCTGACAGAAGTCAGTCTCCTCAACAGTCTGTTGGTGTTGTGCACCATTTGAATGGCTCTGAAGGCTTTCCTGTCCGGGAGGCTGGTGCATGTTGTTATGGGCAATGCCACTGCCATGTGGTATTGCAACAAGTAGGGCTTAGTGGGGTCATAGGTCCTGTGCCAAGAGGCCCTATGCCTCTTGGGTTGGTTGAAGCGCCAAACCAATTCCCTGATCACGAACCAACTGGCAGGGGCTATGAACCCCAGGGCAGACAAACTGAACAGGTGGCGTCTGGCAGATCACATGTGCTTCTTCGTCCCGAGGTGGCACAGGGTGTCTTCCAACAGTGGGAAGAACCCTAGCTAAGTCTTTTCACCAACGTTGAGAATGTGTAATGTTGAAAGTTCGGCACATTGAAGTTTGCTCAGGAAGACTAGTTTTCAGATGCATTCTGGAAACAATGGAATTTGGGACTCTTGTACATCTTCCTGCTCTGCCTCTCCTGCCCCGAATTCTGAAAAAGATTAATAATGACGGCCCCAAATCATTCATGTGGCTCCGGATTGGGTCAGGAGAGTGTGGTACCCAAAACGTCTGGGCATGAGCATTTATCCTTCGATCAGACTTCCTTTTCGCAAAGATTTTCTGTTTCAGAAACTGGTCACGGTCCTCCACTTTAATCTGTCCATATACACCCACATTTATTAAGCTTGAGCAGTAGCAACAGACTGCATTTGATCTACTGTCTAAGGTAGTGGATGTCATCCTTGCCACCAGACGCCTTTCAATTAAATCCATTTATGCCCGCCCCTGGGACACATTTGTGGCCTGGTGTGAGACTCTTAAGACTCGTCACTTACAAGCAAAGCTGTCGGGTGACCTTTTGTTTGTTTTACCGTTGCCCCAGCAATGCACTGCATTGAGCACTAATATTTGTCAGCCCTTTCGGCCTTTCTATGTGTCAACGTTTAAATCACCTTCTGTGAGGAGATCTAGTAGGTAGGTCTTTTAACTACCCTCACTGTGCAATGTTTGCATTAAGACACTTCATTTTGAGGCATATTGTTTATATGCCTTATTTTTTTTATTTCGTTTCCAGTTCTTGGTATTCAGCCCTATGTGGACAATATTAAGATGGTTGTGTTATTAGTATTTCACCTTGTTTACCTTCTGCGATCTATCCATTACCTCACTTCAACATTGCGACCACTTACACACACTAGGCTATATCCTTTGTACATAGGGTGCATCTCTCCTTTTTCTCTTTCATTTTCTATTCAGCTTATTTATTCATCCGTGTGTGTATTATAACAGGACGGTTTTTATTATTCTTTTCTGTCCATATGCTTCGGTCTGTTCGTGATGTACTAGGCTATAATACGAATGAGTCCCTTGTTTATTCTTACACTGAGAAATGTATTTATTTTTTCTTTTGTTTCAAATACACTAGTCCCATTGAATATGGGTTATTGTTTGCTTTGTTCATTTGAGCCTTAAATGTATATTTATTCCCTAATATGCTATGTTAACAGTTTATAAAGCGCCTGGTTACTCCTGCCAGAGTGTCCCCGTGCTAGGTTTTCTCCTTACCTCTAATCAAAGATTAACAGCACATAAACCATTATCATTCCATGCTTATGGGTTGCCTGAAGAACCATGTTTTTAAATCCCTACAAAACAGCCCTTCAGATGGCTGCATCCTCAGGTTCAGGGGAAGAAGATTCCACATTTTAGCTGCCAGCAGACAAAGATCTGCCACCTAAGCGCGCTCTGGGGACTTTAGGAATCCTCACTTTAGCAGTGCCTGATGATCTAAGAATCCTTGTAGGCCGGTAAGGTTTAATCAAAGGAAACTGGAAACGCGGGCCTTTACCATTTAGGATTCTGTGACAGAAAAATAAGGCTTTAAAAGCCACTCTGTCCTGCATAGGGAGCCAGTGTAGCTTTCTTAGGGCAGAGCCCAAAGTGGAACGCCTCCGAATTCTCAACAGCATACGGGCGGCTATGTTCAGCACCCTCTGCAACATTCTTAACCTGCCCTTGGGAACCCCAAGATACAGAACATTGCAGTAATCCATGGGAGACACTATCGGCGCTTGGATGACTGTTTTCTTGGCTGACTCTGGCAGCAATTCTAAGTTGTTGCAATGCATCCTCAGGATGCCAAAGCAAGTGCCAGCCATTGTGGAAATCTGATGGTCAAAGGTCAGCGCAGTGTCAAACCAAAACCCCAGATTTTTTATTTTAGGTTTGGGGACCGTAACCTGTCCCAATTCCAGGGGCCACCACACCGAGGACCAAATGGAGGGTTGTTTCCCAACTACAAGAATATCCGTTTTCCTGCGTTTAGTTCCAAACAGCTGGAAGTCATCCATTTTGCAAAGTCCACCAGGCGTGCTCTAAATTTAGGACCGCCTCCGCTTTGTCCTGGGTCAGAGTGATAATTAGCTGTGTGTCATCAGCGTATGATACCATCTGTCTCCTGTGATGCTCCACAACATCCACCAGTGGGCGCATGTACACATTAAACAGTGTTGGGCTCTGGCGCACTGGCCGAAACCCCGCGCATCCACAGAGCCAGAGCAGGCGGAAGATCCTTCTCCCACATTGCAGCCAAGACTTGGAACAAGCTACCGGCAGACATCAGACGCGCCCCCTCCCTGAACACCTTCAGGAAGACCCTCAAGACCTGGCTCTTCGGCTAAGCGGATCTGCTGACTCCCCCCCCCCCCCCCCCCCAGCGCCTTGAGACCCTCACGGGTGAGTAGCGCGCTTACAATCCCCTGATTGATTGGGCTCAGAGCTGACCCCTGGGCCACTCCTTGCCGCAGGGGACGAATCTCAGATTTTAAGGACTGCTGGATAACCTGGAGGGACCGATCTTGTAAAAAATTAGTAATCCAGTCAGAGGCAGCTCCCCTCACTCCAAGTTCCCATAGACGTTCTAGAAGAAGTCCATGGGAAACTGTATCAAACACAGCACTTAAATCCAACAGGGTCAAGGCCGCTGTCTTACCCTCATCTGCCATCATTCTCAAAGTTTTGGACGCTAAAAGTAGAGCCGATTCCGTGCTGTACATGGATCTAAATCCTGACTGAGTTTCATGTAACAGACTCTTTTCTTCAAGGTACTTTGTTAACTGAGAATTAGGAAATTCCTGTGGGACTATACCCATAGTGAATGACAGATCCAGAAGATTATAAACAGCTGGGGCTATAACCTTTCCTCTGCGTAACAACATATTTGGGGGCATAGGGTCAGTGGGGGAGCCAGATTTCACCGCAGAAAGAAGATTCAGAGTCTCCAACAATGTTGGCTTTTTAAGACTAAACAGATTTTCTGGTGGAAGTGTGTCCTCTGGGGGACAAAACTTAAAGTTCCTACTAGTTTAAGGAAAGAAGGCATAGATGGTATCAATTTAAAAAAAAAGTAACAGGCCACTAAATTCCATTGGTCTGTAGAGGGCGGAGTGGAAGCAGTAACTCGTTCAAGAGAGGAGAGGTTTTTAACAATCTGAAAGATCTCTCTGAATGATCCTTTCGAAGCTTCAATTTTGAGCATATACAATTTAGTGCGCTTTTTTTAATCTGTTTGTGATATTTAGAACTTATAGATAGGTGGTTTTGTCCTCCAGCTTATAGCTTTTTCTCCAGAGGCATTCTAACCTTTTACAGTCCATTTTTTGATCCACAAGTTCTTGATTTAAGCCATTTGGCCGTTGGATTACACTGTGTGTTGTTCCCTGCCTTCAGAGGAGTTCAACGCCTCACTTATCCAAGAGGATGTTTGTTTATTGGCAGTCTGAGGGCAAGTATCTAGTATAGGAGTGTTACTAGCCAATTTGGCTGTGAAAGCCTCCAGGGTAACTAGCGACCATTTGTGTATTTCTTTTCTAGCTTTATGAGGAAGGCCTAATGAAGCTGATGGGTCATTGATTAGAAAAGGGATGATAAAATGATCAGTTCAGGCCACCAGCATCGGGGGAGTAACTTTTATACAATTGCCATTCGCAAAAATAGGGTCTAGGGTGTGCCCCCCAATATGTGTGGGATAGTGGGCCAACTAAGACATTTCCAGAGCCCCAAGGTCCATCACAAAAGACGATAATGCAGGGTACTGGGACTATTCTAGATGCAGGTTGAGGTCTCCTAATAAAATAAATGTTGAATGACGTAGGAGGTGACTTCTCCTTGTTTTTTTACCCCTGTTCGCCTCCCCCATATTTCATTCTCATTGTGCCCTGAAGAAGGTGATAGACCACATTTGGGTTTTGCACCGAAATGCACGTTGGCGCTAATTGAATGTGAACCAAAAGACCATAATAATCTTGAGGAAATACAAGTGGGATTGACAGAAGACTCCCACTACGAGAGTGTATAGCTTCGATGTTTAACTGAAAGCTTGTGTTATTGGGAAGTAATACACCAAAATATGCTGAGTGTGTGTATATATATATATATATATATATTCACGCTCCGTGGGGTATCCAACAGTAAGCAGCACTCTGCACACAACCGCTTTTCCCCGTAAAAGCATCTTTATTGGTATGAACAACCTTCCTTAACAGTCCATAAAAGCATGAAAACCGCAGCCTGACGCGTTTCGTGTTTCACTTCCTCAGAGGCTGTCGCGGTTCAAAGGAACATAGGCGTGCCACATCCCCCTAATTATCCACATCGTACGCTGTGTATCAGCTGCTCTGAATGAGAATTACGTTAGGATTTGTGGGAGATGTAGTCCGATTTCAACCCACAGATGGATGCTCCTTAGATGAATGCTCATTCCAAGGCTCTGAATGAGCCCCCTGGAAAGCTGGTTGTTCTCAATCCATGGAAGTGCGCTCCACATTAGCGAGCCCCGCATATCAGAACTCCGTGGCCCTCTGTGAATCTGAGGTGGTGCTTGCTCGGCGACTGGACAGCCGCCTTAAATTCACGCTCCGTGGGGTATCCAACAATAAGCAGCACTCTGCACACAACCGCTTTTCCCCGTAAAAGCATCTTTATTGGTATGAACAACCTTCCTTAACAGTCCATAAAAGCATGAAAACCGCAGCCTGACGCGTTTCGTGTTTCACTTCCTCAGAGGCTGTCGCGGTTCAAAGGAACATAGGCGTGCCACATCCCCCTAATTATCCACACCGCCACTGTCTCTGAGGAAGAGTTTTATCACGAAACGCGTCAGGCAGCGGTCGGCTGCTTTTAATGGACTGAATTTGCCAGCTGCTCGTACTAATAAAGGCTTTTGATGGGGGAAAAAGCGGTCTGTGGCTCGAGTGCTTCTCAAATGTTGGACACCCCAAGGAGCTTTGTGTATTTTGGCGGCAGTCCTGCCGTCGAGTGAGCACCACCCCAGATGCAGGGGCCATCGAGCCCGATACTCGGGACTCTAATGTGGAGCACAGATCATGGATTTAGAGCAGTGGTTCAACTTCAGGGGTCATGGAAGGCTTGATTACAGCAGAAATTACGAGGGCATCCATCAATGGCAATATCAAGGACTGCATATCCCAGGATTACGTGTTCTCATACAGGGTGGTCCAATCAGGATCCACGATATTCCACATAAGGGAAATTGCAATTCCAAATGCCCTCGCGACCGCCACTGTCTCTGAGGAAGAGTTTTATCTCGAAACGCGTCAGGCAGCAGTCGGCTGCTTTTAATGGACTGAATTTGCCAGCTGCTCGTACTAATAAAGGCTTTTGATGGGGGAAAAAGCGGTCTGTGGCTCGAGTGCTTCTCAAATGTTGGACACCCCAAGGAGCTTTGTGTATTTTGGCGGCAGTCCTGCCGTCGAGTGAGCACCACCCCAGATGCAGGGGGCCATCGAGGCCCGATACTCGGGACTCTAATGTGGAGCACAGATCATGGATTTAGAGCAGTGGTTCAACTTCAGGGGTCATGGAAGGCTTGATTACAGCAGAAATTACGAGGGCATCCATCAATGGCAATATCAAGGACTGCATATCCCAGGATTACGTGTTCTCATACAGGGTGGTCCAATCAGGATCCACGATATTCCACATAAGGGAAATTGCAATTCCAAATGCCCTCGCGACCGCCACTGTCTCTGAGGAAGAGTTTTATCTCGAAACGCGTCAGGCAGCGGTCGGCTGCTTTTAATGGACTGAATTTGCCAGCTGCTCGTACTAATAAAGGCTTTTGATGGGGGAAAAAGCGGTCTGTGGCTCGAGTGCTTCTCAAATGTTGGACACCCCAAGGAGCTTTGTGTATTTTGGCGGCAGTCCTGCCGTCGAGTGAGCACCACCCCAGATGCAGGGGGCCATCGAGCCCGATACTCGGGACTTTAATGTGGAGCACAGATCATGGATTTAGAGCAGTGGTTCAACTTCAGGGGTCATGGAAGGCTTGATTACAGCAGAAATTACGAGGGCATCCATCAATGGCAATATCAAGGACTGCATATCCCAGGATTACGTGTTCTCATACAGGGTGGTCCAATCAGGATCCACGATATTCCACATAAGGGAAATTGCAATTCCAAATGCCCTCACGACCGCCACTGTCTCTGAGGAAGAGTTTTATCTCGAAACGCGTCAGGCAGCGGTCGGCTGCTTTTAATGGACTGAATTTACCAGCTGCTCGTACTAATAAAGGCTTTTGATGGGGGAAAAAGCGGTCTGTGGCTCGAGTGCTTCTCAAATGTTGGAAGGAGCTTTTTATACACACACACACACACACACACACACACACACACACACACACACACACACACACACACACACACACACACATTCACATTAGCGAAAAGGACAATATTGTCTTTGAATAGTAATTAGTTACATTTATCCCAAGTTAAGATGCGTTGTGGTCTATTCTTCGGTTCTTTACTAGATGGTATTAATTGTTTCTGATTTCGTGGGCTATTTGATGCACGAATGAGGTATGTTTGAGATATGTTTGTAGGCATGTTGTAATTTTAGTATGATTCGGGATAGGTTTATATGTCTTTTGGTATATGTTGCATTGTATTAAACTTGATGTCCTAATAATTTGCATATGTAAAGTACAGCACCAACATGTACTAATAGGAGAAATATTCAAAGAAGAACAGTTCTAAATGGTTTTTGAGATACATTTGTTTTCTAGATTGTTTTTGTATATGTATAGGCTCAAGATATATGTTGTAAGTGATATAATCGTGTGAGATGTATATCCATTGAAAGTATGAGTTGGCAACTGTTGTTTACTGTTTTGAGCACCCTAGCATACCACAGAATTAAGTCTGATGGCATTTTATTTTCTGGCGAGGAAGATCTGATGGACTGTTACTTATCCTAAGTCTACAGATGGGCTTTATGAATTGGCACAGTATTTAAAACTGGTATGCTAATTCCAGCATAGGAATGTTTTACATTTTTTGCATTGGGGTGGACTATGAGATTGGTTTCTCCTGCACTACAGTATCATGTAGGTGTGCATCCCACATTTTGTGAAGGGCACACAGTTTGCTTATATGAACACATAACATGCTGGATATTAGTGCTAGATCTTGCTTCATTTAATTAATTTAGAAAAGCTAAGTATTTTAGCCAATTTTGGTTGCAACAGGTGGAATTTAGCACAGAGCGATCACTTCAGATGGAATTCAACCTCTCGCAATTCTGAGCGTCTCTGGGCCTTGAATTATCAGGTTTGCAAACTCTGAACCCAATAATGTCCAGCCCCGAGACAACGGACCCTGCTACAAGCTTTAGAAGCTGCAAGCAGGAGCACTGCCCATCCCCAACCAATACCTTCAGCAGCATGTGGAGAACACATAATGCTCCCCGATCATAGGCTTAAGCCAGCTCTGACCCCCTCATCCCCAAGCCCTACCCACCACACTGCCCTCCATAGGTCCCTTTCTGCCTGCTCAGAGCTTAACAAAAGACCCAGTATCTCCAAGTCTGTGTGGTGTGGTTAATCCCCCATTTGACAGAAAACTCATAAATGCCTTCTTTAGGTGAAGGTCCAAGGGAAACTGAAAAACAGAGCCTCCTAACGTCCTCAGGAAAAGCTATCGAAATCCACAAGTTCTCAAGTCTGCATTACATCAACAAGCCAGTAGTAATCCAGCCGGCATATCGTGACTTTCTCATCACTTTGTGCACTCCGATTTGCACTGGATATTTTTACTTTTAGCTCTACTTGTATATTGGTGGTAGTCTGTGTCTATGACTGTATATTTTCTTGGTGGTGGCATCTATGACACACATATTTATATAGGCACAAGCCTAGCTCGATTGGATATGGGTGCACGCCCACCTGCAGTATGGTGTGCCTTTCTTTATTTTTTTCATTATTCATGTTTTCTTTTGTTTCGAGTGCACTAGTCCTATTCTGTTGTTTGAAGATTAGTTTATTTGCATAAGTTAATTAAAACCATAAAAATCATAAAACCAAGCCGAGACAAATACTTAAATCTACAATTACATTTAAAAGCCAGGTACTCTGGGATCTGTTTAAAGGTTTAGTTTGAAACAATACATTTGGTTCTAACATTAAAATTGTTTATAAGTGGTATTGCAACGATTCATCACCAGTGAACACATCCCCCGTTGGAGACCCGTCCGCACTCCGTTACTCGTCTCTGCCCCTTTACCCGCAAGCACTTAGCCATTAGTCCTTTTCACTGTTAAAGTGCATGTGCTTTGTGCAGTTTGTGCTTTGTACAGTTCTAAGGTCTGTAGCTAGCGTGTATAGGAGTTTAAAGGAGTGGCAGATGTAATTTTCCTAGAACGCATAGCAATAGGGAAAAGTACTAGTGCCATTTAAAGTCTTTAAGGGCGAACGTAAATGAAATGCAATTGAGGGATCGTAGTACGTATGGAGGAGCACCAGGAAGAGAAGTCCAATCTCATAAATTTTGCAATGAAATCGTTTATTAGTCTTCCTATTTAAAAAGCACAATCCATTATCTTCCTCCAAGAAATCCACCTCCTACGTACTGACACTTCTCGTATGTCTCATCCTAAGTACCCTTTAAAATTCTGGGCATCCGCGCAATCTAAGACAGCGGGGGTGGCTATCCTCTTTAAAGCAGGGCTCTCTATACAAATCACACGCACCACGCGGGACATGGATGGTCGGTTCATCAAGCTTGTGCTCTTACTGCAGGGTAAGCCGCTTACCTTGCTTAACGTATATGCGCCCAATCAGGCGCAGGATGCCTTCCTTCGCGATCTCCTCAGGACTTCGCTCGCACGGGAAGCCAACCCTATCATCCTTGGGGGCGACTAGAAAAGTGTGGGACCCCAATATGGACCGCACCACCTCCTCTTTTCAAGGAACAGGGGCTATGTCCGCTGCTCTCAAACGTGATCTGGACGCTTTGGGCCTAATTGACGCTTGGCGCTACCGGGAACCGGACACGCAGGACTACACCTTCTATTCTCATGTCCACCGTTCACATTCCCGGATCGATTACTTTTTCTTATCTCACTCTCTCCTTCGTTCTCTGGAAACGGTGGGGATCTCGGACATATCCATCTCAGACCACGCCCACTTGGAACTTACCCTGTCCGCTATGGGTCGACACCCGAACTCCGTCCCGCGGTGGCGTCTGCCTCCGCATGTTCTCCGTGACCAGGTAGATGTGGCCGAACTCCGACAGGCCATACAATCATATTTTGCAGCTAATGACCTCCCGGAGACTCCCGTACACACCCTGTGGGATGCTTTTAAGGCCACGATTAGGGGCGCCATTACCTCTATTTCCATAGCCCGCAGGCGGGAATCCCGTTTGGTGGAAGACAACCTTACCCGTGATATTAAAACCTTGGAGCAACAAAGTCATCAATCAATCAATCAATCATGTCACTTATAAAGCGCACTACATACCCGCGAGGGTCTCAAGGCGCTGGGGGAAGAGGGGGGTGGTGCTGCTACTGATCGAAGAGCCAGGTCTTGAGGAGTCTTCTGAAGGCCAGTAGGTCTTGGGTCTGTCGGAGGTTGGTGGGGAGGGTGTTCCAGGTCTTGGCGGCGAGGTGGGAGAAGGATCTGCCGCTGGCGGTCGTTTTCCGGATGCGGGGGACTGTGGCGAGGGCGAGGCTGGTCGAGCGGAGCTGGCGGGTGGGGGTGTAGAAGCTGAGTCGTCTGTTGAGGTAGGCTGGTCCGGAGTTGTGGAGTGCTGTGTGTGCGTGGGTGAGGAGCTTGAAGGTTATCCTCTTGTTGACAGGGAGCCAGTGCAGGTCTCTCAGGTGGGGTGTGATGTGGCTGCGTCGGGGGATGTCGAGGATAAGACGTGCAGAGGCGTTCTGGATGCGTTGCAGCCGCCTCAGGAGCTTAGCCGTCGTTCCTGCGTAGAGGGCGTTTCCGTAGTCCAGCCTGCTGGTGACGAGGGCCTGGGTGACAGTCATAGCACGCCCTCTCTCGCAACACGCAAGAGGCTCGCTTCGCGGCCAGCTCAAGGCTATCCGAGTAAACAAAGCAGAGCACTCTCTCCTAGCTCTAAAGCAAAAATTCTATGGGGGAGGCAACAGGGTGGGCTCTATGCTGGCGCGTCGTCTCCGCCACCAAATCTCCCGAGGTCACGTCGCAAAAATTGCCTTACCGGAAGGGGGGTGGGCCATCTCTGAACAAGATAAGCAACGGGAGTTCAGTAAGTTCTTTGCTACCTTGTATAGCCAGGGAGCCACCCGTGAGGACCAGATATACCCCTTCTTGGCGGCATGCCCCTGGTCACCAATTTCCCCCCTTTTTATGAAACAGTTGGAAGAACCCATCACGGCAGCGGAAATTCAAAAAGCGTTAGAGTATGCCCGTGGGAAAGTCACCAGGACCTGATGGCCTAACGCTGGCCTTTTTCCGCCTTTTTCTCCCGGAACTTCAGGCTTATTTGTTGCGGCTTTTCAACTCCTTTGAAATGACCGGGTCTGTAACTCCGAGGATGGCTGAGGCGGAGATTGTCCTTATCCCCAAACCAGGGAAGGATCCCACTGCATGCGCCTCCTTTCGGCCTATTTCGCTACTAAACGTAGATGCCAAGCTATACACCAAGATTCTCGCCCAGCGACTAGCCCCCCATCTTCCGGGCTTAATCGAACCGGATCAGGTGGGCTTCATATGGGAGCGTCAGGGGGCGGACAATGTTCGTCGTGTGGCCCATCTTGTGCAAAAGGCTCACCATCACAACATACCAGCCTTCCTCCTCTCCCTTGACGCCGAGAAGGCATTTGACCGGGTTGACTGGGCCTTTCTCCGGGCGGTCCTCCATCGTGTGGGCCTCGGACCGACCATGATCGCGCGAGTCATGGCTCCATACGCGGCGCCTTCGGCGCGAACCCGTGTCAATGGTCTTCTCACCCCCTCCTTTACCATCTGTAGAGGCACGCACCAGGGGTGTCCCCTTTCACCTTTGCTTTTTGCTCTTGCGGTGGAGCCCCTGGCGATTGCCATCCGGGGATCGGCAAACATCCGGGGTATTCGCATGGGAGGGGTTGAACACAAAATAGCCCTTTTTGCCGACGATCTCCTCCTGACACTCACAGACCCAACGAGCTCCCTCCCTGCGCTATTAGACATACTCTCCCAATTTGAATTGGTGTCGGGCCTTAAGATTAACCTCTCCAAGTCACAGGCGCTTAACCTTACTCTCCCTCATCAGCTATTGGATGACCTGGGAAATGTTAATCCTTTTCACTGGGCTCCACACTCCATTCGTTACCTTGGGGTTGACCTTACGGCTACACTAGACACATGGACAGGGGCAAACTGGCCGGCTTGCAGGACAGCTATCCGGGCTGAGCTTAACCGCTGGAAACAGCTCCCCATCTCGTGGCTAGGCCGCCTTAATGCGGTTAAAATGGCAATCTTGCCAAAAGTTCTTTACCTTTTTCAGACACTCCCCACGCCGATTCCCCAGAGGGACATCTTGACCCTCCAGCGAGACTTAATCACCTTCATCTGGGGAGGAGGACGACCGCGCTTCTCTGCCAGAGTCCTACTATTGCCTCGAGACCGAGGTGGACTGGCCTGCCCCGACCTGCTCTTATACTACTGGGCCTCACACCTGCGTTACATATCAGAGTGGTCGGTCCGCGAGAGCGAAAAACACTGGTTCCACATGGACAGGGCGGTGGCCTGCCGCCCCCTGTGGGACCTGGCGTGGATACGGAGTGGTGGTCGGCATCGTAGTGCCTATATTGCTACCCCAACGAAAACTGTTTTGGGAGATCTGGGATAGAATCGCTGTTTCCCGTGGACTCACTTCCTTTCCCTCTCCCAACACGTCCCTAGCGCTCAACCCGGACTTCCCACCGGCTTTGCCCCCAACATCTTTCTCGGCGTGGTCGACCGGTGAGTGCCGGGTCATAGAACAATTATTTGATAACGGCCTTTTTAAATCATTTGATCAGTGTAGACAAGACTTTAATCTCCCTAAAACTACACGCCTGGAATACTTCCAGATTCGCCATTGGCTCCGAGCCCCCTCCTACGTGGAAGGTGACACGAGGCGACTAACAGCATTCGAAGCCCTGGTACGCGCTTTTGATGGGTCCCGCGGGCTGATTTCTTGGACGTACAAAGTACTCCAGCACTCACATACAGTGCCCCCACACACCTACCAACGCCAATGGCAGTTAGACATTGAGAGTGATATACTCCCAGACCATTGGGAGCAACTTCTGGCGGGATATCCCACGCATTTTTAAAAGTATAACCCAGCAGGAGTCCGCATACAAAATCATGACTCGCTGGTACTACACTCCCCTGCGACTTCAGAAGATGTTCCCTGGATTCGCACCTCTTTGCTGGCGCTGCCAGGCGGCCCAGGGCTCCTTCCTGCACATATGGTGGACGTGCCCGCTCATTCTCACTTTTTGGGAGGAGATTCTGGATCATATTAGAGAAGTGCTGGGCTTTCCTCTACCAAGTGACCCGGGGGTGGTCATTCTGGGGCTCCGTCCAACATCTCTCAAAGCAATGACACATACGGACTGGCGCCTGGTTGCCCATATGCTCACTGCCGCTAAACAGGTTATAGCACTGCATTGGAAGAAAGCGTGTGCTCCCTCATCCTTGGTCTGGCTTACACGTCTTTGGCATGTCATGGCAATGGAACTCCTCTCCCATAGGCTGGCATGTACTGATGCTAAATTCGAACGCATCTGGCAGCCCTTGGTCACGCATCTTTCTCGGCTGGAGCACGCTAGATCTGTTCCCCCTCGACTGAGAGCCCTTCAGCTCTTTGCTGACCCTATTCTCCCAAGGGGAGACACTTACAACGATGAAGCTTGAGTGGGCAGGGAGGTAAATACACCCCTTATTCTGCCCAATATAACGCCATTGCGGGCCCAGGATACCCGGATGCCCCCTGCCACGTGGGGCTGGTACATCACTCCCCCACCCCCCTTTCCTTTTTCTTCTCCCTCTTTCTTTTTCCTTCTTTCCTTTTCTCTCTCTATATTCTTTTTCCTGTAGCTCCACTCTTTTATGTAGTTTTCTTGATGCCTGCAGCTTTTAGGTTTCTCTTGGCTATCGGTCACAGAAACTGCAATCATCGTCACAGCTTGTTGGGTTTCAGCAGGGCCAATAGCATCGGCACGCAATGTCACTAGGGCACCCCGAAAGATGCCGAGCCACTCTCACCACGCTCATATTGTGGGAACCTCCCAGGCGCCCCACGACTGTACCCAACCTGCACGTCTGGTGATAAGGGACTCTTCCAGCCACAATATAACGCATCCCTAGAGACTCTAAATACAACCATGTATAAGATGCACACTGCCTGATCCCTATAGTTATTGTAGCATTGGCTATCCGCTGTTGGCCTTATTCGTCTGTTGTGGTGCTTGCGATGGTCCTCATGCACTATGCCCTGCCAGCCGGCCATGTATGAGGCTTCCGGCGCAAGTTTACCATGGTTCATCGAAGTATATAATATGCCATGTATACTCTGTGATTGCATGAAACAGAGTAGAGGTACTGTTCTTTTAGCGCCTGTTGACTAGCGCCTAAATGATTAAAGATCATCTACAGATGCCAACAACCCACATCCCAAGTGACGCGGCCGGCCCGATGTGGTTGTAGGCGGCTTGCTGTGTATTCCCTTTTCCCGCCTCGAAAGAGTAGGACTATGTTCAATCGCAGCCGGCCCGTTTCGGGTTGTAGGCACTATGCTGTGATTCAGGCTTCATATTTTCAATAAAGGTTTTTTGAAAAAAAAAAAAAAAAAGCACAATCCAGCCAACGCTTTTCGTCCCGAAAATATCCTGCGGTCTGGTTTTCGAAACCAGACTGCAGGACATTTTCGGGACATACTCATCACGGTAACAGACATGGGGCTTGAAGATGCCCAAGGGAATTGGTAACAGCCAGCAAAACGATGCTGGAACATGGGCGCAATTAATGACTATTTGTCTTAATACAAATCAAAGCCCTGACAAAGTTCCAGGAGTGTTTTGGAACAAAACGCGTCGGCTGGATTGTGCTTTTTAAATTGGAAGATTGATAAAGGATTTCATTGCAAAATTTATGAGATTGGACTTGTTTTCCTGGTGCACCGCCATATGTACTACAAGCCTGGGATCTCTTGGACAGTGGCACTAAACGGAGGCAAGTGCCAGAGGATTTGTGCACCGGACAATTTACTTTTATTGATTTAAACATGAGGTGCAGCCTAGATAGTCCGTCGCCGGGCTTGGTTTTTTGTCCTGCAATTGAGGGATCCCTTTGCTGTTGTTCTTAGCTCACGAATGGGTACCAGTCTTTTGAAAATGCTGTAGGCTCCTGCCGCAAACTCACTTTTATGATACTGAATGACCTAAGAAGATCAATGCTGTAGAGAAGTTTGTTTATCTCCCTGTATCTTTGTGATAAAGTCCGATATCAGTTTCTGGGTATTGTAGGGGCGTTGAGAGGGTCCAGGACGAGGATGAAGAGCGTCCGAGTCTTTGTACAAATCTCCCACAACGGGCCAAGGTGGAGGCATCTGTGTGTGAGAAGCATATAGCTGAAGCCTTTAAGCAAGTGCGTGCTCCATTTCTCAGTAATAGTTCTCTGAGTAAAGTTCTTCTTT
The DNA here is from genome assembly GCA_963921515.1 of Calotriton arnoldi. Taxonomy (NCBI): domain Eukaryota; kingdom Metazoa; phylum Chordata; class Amphibia; order Caudata; family Salamandridae; genus Calotriton; species Calotriton arnoldi. The sequence continues at coordinate 1,918,573 of CAWUFW010000392.1, read as the reverse complement.
CACCGGCTATGGTGGGGCAACGGCACAGGAGATGCAACCATGATTCGTATTTGTAGTTGCATTATCTGCAAGCTCCTCCGTTTTCCTGGTTAGCCCAGGCACGGTTGAAGCCCGGTATTTGTAAAGCCAGCATTCACATGCACATGATCTCTCTTCGAGTTTTGCAGTTAAGGGAGGCAGAAATATAAGGCTTGGGTTTGGATACCAGATACGAAGAGTTTAACGGGGCCAAGATAGAGGTTGATTTTAATGAGGCCTGATCTTGCTGAAATGAAGCCAGTTGCACTTGTCTGTTTATAGTCTTTTTCCGCGTTGTGTAGGAAATGGAAGTCAGTGCTAATGTTGATAGATTTATCTCTGTGGTCGCTAGAGCTCTCTTAAGCTATTTGTTCCATGGGGGCCCGTTTTATCAAAAATATGTCTAAGGCAGGCCTTTAGGGAATTTTCCAGAGCCTTTAAGATATTGATGTAATATTTCAGAAAATCAGCCTTGATGTTAAGAGCTTGTTTTACCAGCCCAAATTCCAGTCTGAGTCTTGCCCTGAATAGGTATTTCGGTAATTGGAAGATTGTTTTGTAGCCCACACATTGAGCCTGCTCCAGAATTTCAGAGCAGGCTCCGGGAAAAGCTTGGTGCCCATATTTGAGCGCTGGGAGGAGGGATGCTTGAATTACTTTCTTTATTCCTTCTGCGGCTAGGCATTTTAGGTTGTTATTAAGCCTGATTAAGCCATAAGTGATTGCAGTTGATTTCTTTTTCAGAGCATTTTTATGAGCAGATGGTTGAGCAGAATCTGTGAATCACACCACCAGGTATTTATATTAGGGGGCCGACGTGATGGTCATGGGGCCCATAGTGCATGAGATATGTTTTTTATTTTTATGACGGCCGACTACAAGTATTTTTGTCTTGTCTGGATTGATGGTAAGAGAATTTGTGACGCTGTATTCCTGTAGTCCGATCAATGTTTGTTGAATCCCCACTTTGGTGTGGTCCATAATGACTATATCGTCCGCGTATTGGAGAATGTGAAGGGGTCTGTGGCCTAGACAGGGTGGAGCAAGGCAACTGGTGGTCAGGGCTTTTCCCAGGTCAGCTGTGTATATATTGAAAAGTAGGGGTGCCAGCAGGCAGCCTTGTTTCAGACCCCTAGTGGTCCGTATTGTAGCTGATAATGATGTCTTGCCTGTTTTTACTTAGACTCAGGTGTCAGAGTAGAGGGAAACTATGGCATTTAAAAGAGGAGATGGAATACCCCAGCTTGCTAGTTTCTTCCACAGGGTCTGCCTATTAACTTAGTCAAATGCCGCAGTGAAGTCAATAAAACAACAGAAAAGTGGCGGTTGGTTGTTCTGTATGGCTAGGTGGCAGAGGGCGGATAATGCTAAGATGTCGTTGGTGGCTGCACCCCCACGAAAGCCTCTTTGAAAGAAGGGGAGCAGCTCTTTTTCTTCTGCCCAGCTTTTCAGATTTTTCAGTAAATTTTAGGCATATGCCTTTAGGTCTAGCAGAGCTATTAGGCGATAATTACTTGGCTTTCTGGGATCACCCTTTTTGAAAATCGGGCATAGTGTTGAGCCTCTCCAAGCTACAGGGCTTTGGCCCATTGAGTAGGCTGAGTTGAAGAGCGGTGTTAAAAAAAGCAGCCCAGTCTTTTGGGGCACATTTAAAAAGTTCATGCCCTTTATTAGTTTTACGATTTGAGAAGATGAAGTTAGTTCTTTTTGTTCTTCTGCTTGTTGCGGTCTGAGCTCCATTTCATTTGTGTTGTTGCATACAAAAAACAGCCCAGTAACCTGATTCTCCCAATCTGTTGTTGGGACTGCGTTTTCCCTTGAAGTCCGAGGAGATTTTAGGTTGTTCACGTAGCTCCAGAAACGAGCTAGAGATCTTTCCTTAAGCATCTCGAGTATTTTTATCCACTCCTCCTCTTGAAGTGCGAGTTTGAGGTCCCAGATAGCTTTTTTGTGAGCTTTCCTTGAGACTTTTTACTGCCTTTAGGTTTCTGCTAGTTGGATTCAGTTTATACAGATGGGTAGTCCTCCTTAAGTTCTTCAGTAAAGGGTTAATGTGCCATTTCAGCAAATGTTTTTGAGGGTGGTTTTGCGATGGCTGTGTGTGATTTGAGCGACCCCCGGACCCCAAGACAGAATCTAACAGGTCTTTAGTCATAGTGTCTCATTGTGTTAGTTGTTCCCTTGGTTGATTCTTGTGCCTGCTCTTTCCATTGTCGAGCCATTTGACCACCTGAGGCGAGTAAAAGGGTTGCCATTTGATTCTTCTGTCTAATGTCATTGTTTCGGTTCCGGTTGAAATGCCAAAACCCCTGGCCTTTGTCTGCTATTTGAGGGTTAAGTCCAAGTTTATGACTATGGGATTGTGGTCACTCTCTTCTCGGTTTATTTCAAAGCTCTGTAGATGGTTTGCCAGGGGGGTAGATTATTGAGATTCTTTTTAAGGTGGGGCATGTCATGTTCTTGGGCGTGTCAGGACCTGGTCTGCAGATGTTAAGCGGAATGAGGAAAGTAGCTCGTTAAATTGTTCTTGTTCCTATTGAATATGGGTTATTGTTTGCTTTGTTCGTTTGAGCCTTACCTATACATTTATTCCCTATACAGGTTATTTCTCCTTGTTTTTTTCCCCCTGCCAACCTCCCCCAGGTTTCATTCTCTTTGCACCCTGAAGAAGGTGATATACCGCATTTGCGTTTTGCACCGAAACACTCATCGGCGCTAATTGAATGTGATTCAAGAGACCATAATAATCTTGAGGAAAGACGAGTGGGATTGACAAAAGACTCCCACTACGATATATACAGAATAGCAGTGGGCATATATATTCACAATAACGAGAAGGACAATATTGTGTTTGATTAGTATTTCGTTACATTTATCCCAAGTTAAGATGTGTTGTGATCTATTCCTTGGTTCTTGGCTAGATGGTTTTAATTGTTTCTGATTTTGGGAGTTATTTGATGCACAAAAAAGTATGTTTGAGATAGGTTTGAGGTCATATTGTAATTTAAGTATTATTGGGGAGTAGGGTGGGATCAATCTTGAAAGAAATATAGATTTATATGTCTATTAATATATGTTGTATTCTATTAAACTATATGTCTTAATAATTTGCGCATATGTAAAGTACAGTACCAAATGTACTAAAAGAGAAATATTGAAAGAATAATTCTAAATAAATAGTTTTTGAGATGCATTTGTTTTCTAGATTGTTTTTGTATATGTATGAGCTCAAGATATATGTCATAAGTGATATAAATTTGTGAGAAGTATATCCATTAAAAGTATTAGAGTTGGCAGCTGTTGATACTGTTGAGCTCATTCCCCCTGGTTCTGCCTCTTTACATTTGATGTTACAGGGGCCCTCTTATGTTCCTTGGTATGCTAGGGTGCTGCCATGCTATGCAAGGGTAAAATATGAGTATTGTTTTAAAATAGTTGAATCTGCCATTTACATCAGACTACTTCTCTCACTTTCTTGGATGCTCACAGTAATGTGATACTTGATATGGTAGTGATGATCATTTAGGCAGGACTGCTAGTTTTTCTAGAGCACTGTTTTATCTGCTTATAGACTTCTCAGAGTGTTAATGCTCTTATTCAAAATGATTAGACTGGTTTAAGTTGTTTATTACTCAACAGTTTGCTGATCTTAAATGCTCTGCTCCCGCTCAGGCAAAGTTATCAGTCGGCCGCTGAGGTGAGGCGGCCACGGGGAGGAGTCACTGGGAGCCGTAGCCCTGAGATAATACACCATACCTAGTGCTGATGGAAGGTGCCCTCCCCTCTACCTCTGGGAATTTGGCTCCTCTCATTTCCTCCCTCTGCAGGAAATGGGCAGGCAGCCCCCGGACTGAGGCAGATGTGAGGGGGCCTGGACACTGACTGCTTGGTTCCTCCCAGTTCTAAGGCGCCCTGGGAGCTGGGAATGGTGGCGACTGGATCTGGCTAGTGACTGCTTGGTCTAGATTCAGCTGCAGCAGAAGACTGCTGCAAAGACATTTAAATGAGGAGCAGGAGTGAGTAGGGGTCACTGGGGAGGCTGTGAGTCCAATAAAGTTAGACTCCTAAGTACGTTTGGCCTGCTTTGTCCCAGTGGGCCTGGTCTGACAACCTAGTCCAATAGAGAATGAATAAAGATGTTCACCCCATGGGCTCTTCAAGGGCCAGAGAACATCCAGATTTGGTGACCATACAATACCCTGTCCACCTGGCAAAGAGCAGCAGAGGAACAGCCACTACCGTGGGAAAGATTGACAGATTGCCTGCGGCTGAAACCAATATGAGCTCAACAGGGGGACCAGAGAAAAACTCACCATGACAGGGCGAAAACCAATCATCTTTAGCAGCTATCCTTCAGACTATTCACGATTCCTGTGAGGCCCTCGAGGGGAAGATAGACTGTGTCGGTGTGGAAGTCCCTGTTCTTCAACAAGACCTGCGCAATGTGGCAGAACGCATGACCGAGGCAGGCACATGTATTTCTTCAGCAGAAGATGTGCGTTCCATTAGAAAACAGCACAGCTAGATAGAACGCTGAGCAGAAGATGCTGACAGCAGGTCAAGGCACAATAATTTGTGGTTGGTGGGAGTGCCGGAAGATATGGAGGGTGCACACCTAGAACAATTCTCTTCCAATTGGTTTAAATCCTGGGTCCTGGAAAATGAACTCTCAACATGCTCCGTTATTGAAATAGTGCACCAGGCACCCATGAAAAAAACACCACCAGGTACTCTCCCCCACCCATTATCCTGAGGCTGCTTAACTATCTAGACCGGGTTGTAGTACTCAGCGCATCACACAGTAAACATGTTGTCACCATAGGTTCCTCAAAAGCAAAGTAAATTCTGTACTGAGGTTAAAACTAAGTTCACAACAATGTAGATCAAAGATATGCTTGTGCATCCACCTTGACTCAAGTCAATACTATCTACTGAGGGAAAACGCACTTCTTTGAGAATGCAGAGAAGGCCTCTGTAACTTGGTGGAGGAGTGAACGCCTGTGCTGCACGGGCAGGGGGCGCAACCAGCCCCCAGTCCGAACTGCACTGGGCAGGGCCCCCTCCTAGAGAGAAATAGATGCCGTAAGAGAGAGGCGAAATGTACCTTCGGGGGGATTAAGATAGAGCGTGATGGCGAGTCTTTGGCTTCAGAATGTGGTGGGGTCTGAGCCCCACAGCCACCCAAGACCCAGGGTGCAACACCTCGTAGAAATGCTGCAGGGCCCCTCCGGAGTCAGTTCTGACCATACGTGGGTCCGCTTGGCTGTGACTTCTCTTGTTAGTGACACTTGGTTTCCCGCTCTTTGTACCAGGCCAGGGTTGTGAAAGGCAAACACTGGCCTCCTTACTAGAACAATGGATGGCAATTTGATTTATTATTTATTTATTTAAGAGTTTTGTATAGCGCTGGCCAGACCCGAAGGTATCGGAGCGCTTTACAACATTAGCAGCGGAGAGGTTACATAGCATGGCAGTAGTATAAGCATTGATTCGTGACGAATCGAAAGTATCAGCGCGCTTTACAAAAATTAGTAGCATAGAAATCACACAATATAACGATGGTATATACATTGACTCATGACGACGTCCGTTCGGGGAGGGGGGAGAAGTCCAGGGAACGAGACGGGGGTGGGCGAGGTAGGAGACTTGGATTTAAAGTGGCGGCGTGTCGTAGTGGTCTAAATTCTGAGCTTGTGCGAAAGCTATCCATTTGGGAGAGATCGGTTGAGGAAGAAGTGTTTGAGCTGCCTTTTGAATTTTAAGAAGGAGGGGGTAGTCCTGATAGGGACTGAGATGGAGTTCCATATTTTGGGCGCATTTCCTGAGAAGGATCGAGATAGGGTTTTTTGTTTGCGAGTTTTCGGAGGAATGAGGAGTAGAGTGTTCGTACTCCTAAGGGTCCTTGTCTGGCCGGCCTTCTTGAGTTTGGAAGCCAGGTAAGCAGGTTTTCCAGTGTGCAGGGCTTTGTGCGTGAGACAGGCAGTCTGAAATTGGCACGCATTTCGATTGGGAGCCATTTTAGTTCTCTGAGAGTCGGGGAGATGTGTTCGTATTTCTTGACTCCGGTGACCATTCTGGCTGCCACATTCAGAGTTGATCTGAGGGGAGCAAGGTGAGACTTTGCTGTTCCTGTGAGTGTTGCGTTCCCGTAGTCTAGTCTGGACAGCACTAGGGATTGAGTGACTTGTTTGAGGTCGTTGGGAGGGATGAAGGGTTTTATTTTATTGAGAAGTTTTAGGTTTAGGAAGGCGCTCTTTGCGGTGATCTTGATGTGTTTCGTCATGTCTAATTTTGGGTCCAGAGTGATTCCCAGCGACTTTACGGAATTGGCCAGGGTGAGATTGCAGTTGAGAGCATCAATGGCTTCTAGCCATTCTGTAATTTGGGGGTTCTGCTCCTTGTTGGAAATGAGGAGAATTTCTGTTTTATCTTGGTTGAGTTTCAGGTGATTGAGTGATAGCCAGCGTTGGACTTCTCTTAGAGTGTCGTTTAGTCTCTGAATGTCATTAATGGAGGAGGTTTCTAGATAGATCTGTGTATCGTCCGCATAGAGGTGGAAGGGGATGTTGTTGTTTTTTTAGTAGGGTGGTGAGGGGTTCCATATATATGTTGAACAGTTGTGGGGAGAGAACTGATCCTTGGGGGACACCCCTGCTGATGGGGATTAGGGCAGACGTGTGGTTTTTGATTTTTATTCGTTGGGTGCGGTTCTGCAGGAAGGAGGTGAACCACTGTAAGACCACATCTTCTGCTCCGACTCTTTCTTGGAGTACCTTAGTGAGTAGTTTGTGGTCAACCGTGTCGAAGGCTGCCGATAGGTCCAGGAGTATGAGTAGACCGCATCGATCCGTATCGAGTGATTTGTGTACATCATCTATCACATTCAGTATCGCTGTCTCTGTGCTGCACCCTTTTCTGAAACCCAATTGGTGGGGGTCAAGAAGGTTGATTTTGTCTAATTGTTGAGTAAGTTGATGGAGGGCACATCTTTCCAGTATTTTAGCAAGGAATGGGAGATTGGAGACGGGTCTGAAGTTATTAAGATCGTTTGTGTCAGAGCCCGGTTTTTTGAGTAATGGCGTGACTTGTCCAATTTTGAGACAATCAGGCATGATTCCCATTCTCAGGGAGCTGTTAATAATCTTGGTCCAGAGCGGGGCTAGGGTGAGTTTGAGCTCTTTGGCCAGTTGGGCAGTGATGGGGTCTGCAAAGTGTGATGAGGGTTTGGAACTGGAAATCATTTTGATGATCTCTGATTCGGAGATGGGGTTGAAGGATTTCCAGCTGTTTGGGTGGTGCTTGGGTGTGATATCTTCTGTCCTCGGGCGCGAGCTTGTGTTGGGGGGGTTATGGTGACCGTCCAGAGAGAGCTCAATGTTGGTGATTTTGTCATTAAAAAAGTTAGCAAAGTTATCAAATAGGTGTTTGGAGGATTACATTGAGGATGAGGGGGGCTTGGAAGTTTGTTGCCTGCTGAGATTGAAGAGTTCTTTGGGCCTATTTTTAGCATTGTCTAGAGCGTCACAGAAGAAGTAAGTTTTTTCTTTCTTGATGTGTTTTTTATATTTCCTGCGTTCTGATTTGAGTCGATCAAGGAGTATTGTGGACGGGTTGTTCTGCCAGAGTCTTTCTGTAGTTCTTAATTGCCTTCTTTCGAAGTTTAGGTCTGTGTTGAACCAAGATCTAGATGGAATGTTCCTGGCTCTTTTTTGTTTCATGGGAGCTATTTGGTCCAGAATGGAAGTCATTGTTGTGTTGTAATGTGAGGTGAGTTCTGTTGTGGAGAGGTCGCTTGTGTGGGAGGGAAGAAGTGAACTAGCCCTTTCTTCCAGGTCAGCAAGTGGAATCTGTCTTAGATTTTATGGTTATACTCTGCAATTATTCATGGAACAGTAGAATAAAATAAGGGATTGAGGTGGGTCAAGAGATAAGTCTTGACCACCTGTCCCCTTCCCCATCATTCAAGACGTTATCTCCTCCATGCACACAGGGAAGCCTCCTGGCCCCAATGGCTTCCTCCTAGAGTTTTTTTTTGTCAAGAATCTTTTTACTGTCATTTTGTGATACACAACATACACATTAACTCTGGGAGGCAAGCATCATCTCATCTGAGTCCCATGTGATTCTTTAGAGAATCTACTATTAGTTACAGCATTATTCATTTTTTCACGGGAAGTCGCATTTAGAGTTCAGTCGTCTCCCTGTGTCAACTTTATAAACTTGTATAACTCCCCCTATATGCCTCTATTTCCCTCCCTCCCTTCCCTCCCCACCCACCCTTAATCCCCAAATAAACCAGTAAACAGAATAATAAAGAAATACAGTGTACTCAGGTGTGATATCTGTACTAATGTTAGTAAATGGGGTTCAAACACTGTTGTGTGGTGCTTCAGATCTGGAATAGATGTAGTGCCCGGGTCTGAGTGGGATACCCTTTGATAAGTAGGTGACTAGTGGGCCCCAGACATATTCAAATTTCTTAAACTCGTCCCAGAAGATGGTGCTCATTCTCTCCATTGTGATGGCTTGCCAGAGTTTTGCATGCCATTGTGTTAGGATGGGAGCCTCTTTTTTTCTTCCATGCCACTGCAAGTGTCAGCTTAGCCGCCCCCAAGCATAGCCATACTACCAATTGATCAGAGCTTGTCTGATGACATAAGGATGCGTGTCGGAGGCCCAGAAGGACATATGCCGGGGCGTTTGGAAATGGGTAGCCTAGCATGTCTTTGAGCTGGGCCAGAATCTCCGCCCTGAAAGGCCGGATCGTGGGACAGTCCCATCATATGTGCTGAAAGTCACCCCGTAGTCCGCACCCCCTCCAGCACAGCTCTGATGTGTTGGTGAATAGTTTATGTAGTTTTGAGGGATAAAGGTACCAATCATAAAGTAATTTATAATGGGCAGTTCTCATTTTTTTTATTTTTTTTTTTATATATTTTTATTGATTTTCAAAACCAACCCAAAATACAATTACACATTAAAACATTATTCCCTCTCCTTACATGCTCGCGGCCATCAGCGCATCTCATAGTCTTGGTTGAGTGCACCACAGCACAATAACTCAGAGCAATTGCGAATACTACTCTCATTATCTAACATACAAAACTCAATAAATCCCGCCTTATCCCACCCTCCTACCCCTCCCTGCCCCTTCCACCGGTGTGCCCAATCCATTCACAATTCGCTAGTAAGTAACTACAACCTGACTTGTGTACTGTTTCAGGTACTCGCAACCCGATGACTCGCTGACACACCCGCCCCCTATGGGATCAGAGTACTGCTACACCTGGGAGGCTCTCCGCTGCTTGTTCGCTGCCTCACGCGGCGGCGACCCCATTGTTGCTCCCGAGTCTGTGTCCCCCTCCGATTCCTGCTCAGGTACCTGCAGCGCTGCTACCAGTACCTCCCACGCCTGCGCTGCCTCCAACGATTTTACATTCTCTATGCGTGCTGCCTGCTGGAATCTGAGCGTGCCCTCACTCCGTGCCCACTTGAGTAACTCCGCCCTCCATCTCCCAGCCACGGGCCCACTAGCCGCTTTCCAATGGGATGTAATCTCTCTCTTAGCTAATACCAGTCCTAAATCAATGAACTTGCTCGTCACTTTTGTCTTAGGGGTGTGCGGGAACCAATGCAATAAGCAGGTGCCCTGGTCAGTTTCTATGTGTCGGTCAGTCACCCCCCGCAGTGTCTCAATCACAGTCTCCCAGTACCGCCCCAGTTGGGGGCAACCCCACATCATATTCTGGAAATTCGCCCCCTCCAGCCGACAGCGTGGGCACTTGGCGGTGTCCATGTCAAAATATCGATTAAGTCTGGCAGGTGTTAAGTATGCCCTATGCAAAATGAAAAAATTAACTAATTGAAACCTGGCATTCCTTGTACTTTTCCAGTTCCTCCGGACTAACAGCGCCCAGGTCTTCTCAGGAATTTCTTTACCTAGGTCCGCCTCCCATTTCCCCTGCAAATCTCGTAGTGGTTCCAGCTTCTCAGTCAGCATACACCTGTAAAGACACGTAATCGCTCTAAGGGTGCCCGCTGCCATTACCACATATTGACACGCCAGTGAGGTCAGCGGCTCCAATAGCCCCTCCTTCCAATGGCATTGTAGAGCTGACACGAGGGCAGAGTGCAGTAAATAATCTCCCCGGGGGAGGCCGTACCTATCCCGCAAGTCTTGGAATGGCAACAGCTCCCCGTCGCCATAAAGATCGCCCACCATCTGCACTCCCAAGGTTTCCCACTGAGCTAGTGCTGACCAATCCCCGCCATGCGGGAGGGCCGTGCACATCCCCAGAGGGATCTCCGGAGCATAAGGACGAGCCACCCCCGCCCTGCGTTGACACCGATTCCAACAGAGTTGCAACGTCCTTTCTTCACCAGTGAGCTGCTCAAGACTTAACCGCTGTTGTAAAACAATAAAGGATAAGATGTGCCGTGGAACCCATCTCCCCTCAGGACCATCTGGTCCCCGGAACTCCCGAGCCACCGCCTGAGTAAGCCACTGAAGCTGGGCCGCAAGGTAATATACTTCAAAATCCGGCACCGCCAGACCCCCATCATCCCTCGGACGCATCATCGTCGTCAGGGCCACCCGTCGCCTGCCATCTCCCCACAAAAACCCTCCCACCATGGCGCGGAGCTGCCGAAATACGGAGCCAGGGACCCAGATCAGCAGCGTCCGAAAGTAATACAAAAGCCGGGGAAGCGCCACCATCTTCAGGAGTGCCACCCATGGGCAGTTCTCATATCCATGGAGCGGTTGTGTCGTTCTATATCTTTCCATAAAGCCCTCCACTGACTATCCTGTATTTCGTGCCCAAGGGTTTGTTCCCAGAAGGTCATGAAGCGTGGTCTTGGGGAGGGCAGTGTATCTGAAAGAGACACGTTAGTGATAGATTCCCTACCTTAGAATATCCCCAGGCGTCAGGCTGGATCCGGAAAGTTTTGCGTAGCAGTACCCTTGCGCGTCGGTAGGCGGCGTCGTGCGGCTCCGCGTCCGTCGTCGGCGTCGTGATCGCCGGGATGACGTCGCGGGCAGTACTTAGACGCCGCCCCTGCGCGCTGACGTCAGTTCTTCTTTTCCGCGCCAGCAAGCGCAGATCCGGGAAGAGCAGTGCCCTGGTCAATTTTTGACCATTATTTTTGGTGATTTTTTCACTGTTTTTTTTTCCATCTTTAAGGTGTCGTAGGGATGCCCGGCTTCAAGCGATGCGGCGCCTGTGCGCGGATGATGTCCGTCACCGACCCGCATTGGGAGTGTCTCTTCTGCCTCGGCCGAGGCCACGACACCGAGTCTTGTCCCGAATGCCAGGCCCTCAACCCGAAAGCTTTGCGAGAGCGGTCTCGAAAGCTCCTCGAGGCCCGGCATTCGGCTCCACGGAGGCCCCGGTCGCGTGAGAGGTCCAGGGGTCGCTCGCGGAGTGCACACCGGTCGTCGGCGTCGAAGTCTTCTTCGTCCGGTAAGTCTAAGCACAAGAAGTCCAAGAAGCATCGTCGCTCTCGGACTTCGCCTCGCCGGTCTCGCGACTCGGCTGAGGCCCCTCCCGGCACCGTCCCCGCCCCCGCGGCCCCGGACTTGCCTGTGGAGTCGCCCCGTCATACCCGCCCTTCCCGGGTTCGGGGGCGGATCCGGCCAAGGTACAGGAGTTCCTGTCGGCCATGGCCCGCCTCTTCGGGCCTTCAGGCCCCTCCGGTGCGCCTTCGGGCCCCGCGGGCCCTGATGGGGTTGCTCCGGCGTCGCCGGCGGCTCCGGCGTCGCCCGGGCCTCCAGCCTCGATCCCGGCTCCGGCTTCGGCCCCGGCCTCGATCCCGGCTCCACAACCCCCATCGACGCCGGTCGACCTCACGACACCTCCGCCGGCGCCGATGTCTCCGGTGCCGTTCTCGACGCCGCCCTGGGCTCCGGGCGGCGTCGTCCCCAGTTCCTTCCGGCTCCGGACATGGACCCGGAGCGACGTCGCTCGACGCCGGCTCCGGCGCCCGATGGGACCTTGGGTCCCAAATGTCCCTCCTCCTCCTTATTTTGAACCAGAGGAGGACCAGGAGGACTGGGAGGGGTCTGATGACCCTCTGACTCGCAACTGTCAGTATGATGAGGACTGGACAGAGAGTCTAGGGGAGGCCAGTGGTCTGGATACTTCTCCTGACACTGGCATGCTGTCTCCTCCCGTGGCTACGGAGGAGGGGGCCAATTTTGGTACGGTGTTGCGTAGGGCTGCTGGGGCCTTACGTCTCCAGCTCCCTACTTTGACGGTCAAGCCTAACATCTTGACAGAGGTGCTTCAGCCGGCAGCCTCCTCTGCGGAGACTGTGCTGCCGTTTAACGACGCCCTCACAGACGTTCTTTTGGGCGCCTGGTCCAAGCCCAACACAGGGGCTCCTGTGGATCGGAACGTGTCACGACGCCATCGCCCCGCTCCGGGCGACCCCTGTTTCTTTCTGTCCACCCCACTCCTGAGAGCTTGGTTGTCCAAGCCTCCGCTTCCCAAACCGCCTTCCCTACCGCTCCTCCGGATAGGGAATCCAAACGCCTGGATCAGTTTGGGAAGAAAGGTTTTTCTTCCTCCAGTGCTGGCTTGCGGTCCGTTAACACCGCTTGTCTTTTGGGCCGATATACCCACTCTCTGTGGGATTCGGTGGCGGATGTTTTGCCCCAGTGCCCTGAGGAGGTCCAGGCACTGCTTTCCCGCGCCATTGCGGAAGGAAGGGATGCGGCCAAATACACTATCCGTTGTGGCCTTGACACCGCCGACTCGCTGGGCAGGTCGATTGCAACGACGGTGGCGCTCCGCCGCCACGCCTGGCTGAGAACCACTGGTTTTTCAGGGGATGTCCAGAATACTCTCATGGACATGCCCTTTGATGGAGTCGGTCTTTTTGGGTCCAAAGCAGACCATGCGTTGGAGCGCTTTAAGGACTCACGGGCTACTGCCAAGTCCCTGGGCCTTTCTGCTACACGCCCTCCGCTGCCTTCTGCTTTTCGCCCCTATCGTGGCCACGGTAGGGGCGCCCTTCACGTCAGCAGCCCAGCCACCGGCCCGCGCAGCAGGCGTCTTCGCGTGGCCGAGGACGTGGATTCCGCCGTGGCGGATCGGGCAACCAGCGTGCGGGTCAGGCCACCACCTCCAACCCGTCCGCGTCCTCCAAGCCCTCCTAGTCCCTCCTTTCAGGTGCACGGCACGCCAGTAGGGGGCAGGGTCCGCCATCACCTTCCCCACTGGCGCACCATCACCTCGGACAGGTGGGTCTTGGACATTGTCCGAAGGGGCTACTCCCTCCCTTCGAGACCACCCCCCAGCCATGCCACCTCAATTCCACCGCATGTCAGGGGATCACTTGGTGCTTCTACAGAAGGAAGTCACGGCCCTCTTGACCAAGAGGGCCATCGAGCATGTTCCGACCCCAGAAGTAGGGCGTGGTTGCTACTCCCACTACTTTCTGGTGCCCAAAAAGGACAAGGAGGACATGCGTCCTATCTTGGACCTCCGGAACGTCAATCGCTTCCTCCGGAAGGAGAAGTTCAAGATGCTCACCCTAGCTCAGGTCTTGACTGCCCTCGACCCTGGAGACTGGTTAGTAGCGTTGGACTTGCAGGACGCGTATTTCCACATCCCCGTCCTGCCGGCCCACCGGCGTTACCTTCGGTTCACGGTAGGCCACGAGCATTTTCAGTTCACCGTGCTCCCCTTTGGCCTTACCAGTGCCCCTCGGGTGTTCACGAAAGTGATGGCGGTGGTCGCGGCTCATCTGCGCCGGGCAGGGGTTTCAGTCTTCCCCTACCTCGACGACTGGCTGCTGAAGGCGGGCTCGTCCCAGGCAGTCGTCTCCCACCTCCAGACTACGGCCGAACTCCTGCACTCGCTGGGGTTCTCCATCAATGTGCCGAGTCGCATCTGATTCCTTCTCCACAGCTCCTTTTCATCGGAGCAGTTCTGGACACGACGCAGTTTCGGGCCTATCCTCCCGAACGGCGAGTCCGGGATATTCAGGCTATGATTCCGATCTTTCGGCCTTTATCCTGGGTTTCGGTAAGGATGACCCTGAGGCTGCTGGGCCTCATGGCCTCCTGCATCCTGCTGGTCAATCATGCCAGATGGCATATGCGGGCTCTGCAGTGGGACCTGAAGTTCCAGTGGGCGCAGCACCAGGGCAACCTGTCCGATCACGTCCAGATCTCGGAGGGGACTGCAAAACAGTTGCAGTGGTGGCTCTCGAACCGGCAATGGGTCATGGGCAGATCCCTCTCCCTTCCCCAGCCAGAGCATACAGTTGTGACGGACGCGTCCCTTCTGGGATGGGGCGGTCACATGGGAGAGGCGGAGATCAGAGGCCTCTGGTCTCCGGCGGAGTCCCGGCTCCATATCAACCTTCTGGAGCTCCGGGCGATCCGGCTTGCACTCAAGGCATTCCTTCCCTCTGTCAAAGGGAAGGTAGTGCAGGTGTTCACAGACAACACCACCGCCATGTGGTACTGCAACAAACAGGGCGGGGTGGGGTCTTGGACCCTTTGTCAGGAGGCTATGCGCCTCTGGACATGGCTGGAACATCAGGGCATGTTCCTGATGGTTCAACACCTGGCAGGTTCTCTGAACGCCAGGGCGGACGAACTCAGCCGCAGGTGCATGATGGATCACGAATGGCGTCTTCACTCGGAAGTGGCGCAAGGACTCTTTCTACAGTGGGGAGAGCCTTGGTTAGATCTATTCGCCACCGAAGAGAACGCGCAATGTCATCAGTTCTGCGCGTTGGAATTTCCAAGGCGGCACTCGCTCGGCGACGCTTTTCGTCGCGAGTGGAGTTGCGGTCTGTTGTACGCCTTTCCGCCTATACCACTTCTACCCAGAGTGTTGAAGAAAATTCGGCACGACCGGGCCCAAGTCATTCTTGTGGCTCCGGACTGGGCTCGAAGAGTTTGGTATCCCGAGCTACTCAATATGAGCATAGATCCCCCAATCCGTCTGCCTCTTCGGGAGGATCTTCTGTCGCAGCAGCAGGGGACGGTCCTCCACCCGAACCTGTCCAGTCTACACCTGCTTGCGTGGAGATTGAGCGGCGGCAGTTGATTCCTTTCGACTTGCCTCCCGAAGTTTGTGATGTGATTCTGGCAGCCAGGCGTCCCTCCACTAAGGTGGTATACGCCTGCAGGTGGAACAAGTTTGTGGCATGGTGCACAGCAAAGGCTGTGGATCCCCTTTCTGCCCCTCTTTCTGAGGTCCTTCTGTTCCTTCTCTCTCTGGCCCAACAGGGTTCTGCCCTGGGTACCATCAAGGGTTATCTTTGTGCTATCTCGGCCTTCCTCAGGCTCCCTGATCAGCCCTCCCTTTTCAAGTCCCCTGTTGTTAACAGGTTCTTAAAAGGCATTACTCCCTCTTCCCTCCTGTTCCGTTTGTAATGCCTCAGTGGGACTTGAACTTGGTTCTTACCTTTTTAATGTGCGCTCCCTTTGAGCCTCTGCATAACTGTCCTCTTCGTCTTCTGACTCTAAAGGCAGCCTTTCTGGTGGCCATCACCTCCGCTCGGCGGGTGAGTGAGCTCCAGGCTCTTTCTTGCAAACCGCCCTTTCTGTCTGTTCATCCAGACAAGGTTGTTCTTCGGACGCGTCCGTCCTTCTTGCCAAAGGTGGTTACTGCTTTCCACATTGGGCAGACCATCACTTTGCCCACCTTCTTTCCGCCTCCGCATCCTTCCAGAGAGGAAGAGAGGCTCCACCGTCTGGACCCAAAACGTGCGCTCTCCTTCTATATCGACCGCACAAAACACTTCCGGGTGGATGACCAGCTCTTTGTTGGCTACGTGGGCGCCAAAAAGGTCGGGCGGTGCACAAGAGGACCATCTCCCGCTGGGTTACCTTGTGCATCAAGACCTGCTATTCTTTGGCTAAGAAGGAGCCTCCTGTTGGGCTGCGTGCCCATTCCACCAGGGCAACGGCTGCTACCACGGCCTTGGGCCGCGGTGTTCCGCTGCCGGTTATCTGTCAGGCAGCTACGTGGGCCTCGCTGCACACGTTTACTAAGCATTACTGCCTTGACAGTCAGGTCCGGAGGGACGGCTTCTTTGGCCGTTCTGTCCTCCAGGACTTCCTTGTCTGATCTTTGTTCGCAGACCCACCGCCGGGGTTGGTATTGCTGGGGTATCTATTCTAAGGTAGGGAATCTATCACTAACGTGTCTCTTTCAGATGCACAAGTTACTAACTTGTGTAACGATATATCTGTAAGAGACAGTAGTTAGTGATAGATTCCTTACCGCCCACCCATCCTCCCCGTTCTGCGAACTGATTTCTAGGGTTAAGGACATCCCTTTCAGGGCCCTAGTATTTTTCAGACACCTGTGTCAGCTTCTTGCATGGCTCTGCGTTCCTGGCGCGGAAAGTCGTGTACAGAACTGACGTCAGCGCCGCAGGGGCGGCGTCTAAGTACTGCCCGCGACGTCATCCCGGCGATCACGACGCCCGACGACGGACGCGGAGCCGCACGACGCCGCCTACCGACGCGCAAAGGGTACTGCTACGCAAAACTTTCCGGATCCAGCCTGACGCCTGGGGATATTCTAAGGTAGGGAATCTATCACTAACTACTGTCTCTTACAGATATATCGTTACACAAGTTAGTAACTTGTGCATGTAGTAGTAGCGAATAGAGAAAAGATATTGTGCCCCTGCTCCCCCCTGCCCCTTTCAGGAATTGCTCAATTTGTGTCAGGTCCCTTGTTGCTGCCTCTCTCACCTTTGGTTGTAGGGCGCAGTGTCTTAGTTGTAAGTAATGGTAGTGTTCATTATCTGGTAAGCCAAACTCTCTTTTGCAATTTTTGAAGGTAAGTAAATCCCAGTTGTGGAAGAGTTGTGACAGAACCAGACAACCCCCTTCCCTCCAAGCCTCAACAGGCCCTTGAAGTTGAGCAGGCAGAAATGCTGGATTAAAATGTATCCGGGTGAACGGGCAGGGGAACGTGGTCTACTCAGCTCTGACCACCTCGTCCCAAACCTTCAATGTCATTCCCGTCAGGGTGCTAAGATAGGTGTTGTGTGGGCGGTCCACCTGTGGTTTTCATCAAAGATCCCATATAACCCTCCCTGCTTTCGCACAGTCCATGTGTAGCCAGTGTTTGTCTGATTCTCTTTGGGACTATTCTGTTATTACCCGTAGTTGTAATGCTTTGTAGTAACAGTGAAAATCAGGCATGGCTAGTCCCCCCCCTCATCCCTCGGACGTCTAAGGAGTTTATAGGCTAGGCGGGCTCTTTTGTTTTGCCAAATGAACCTCATTAAGAGGGTTCTTAGGGAGTTTAAGTATTCCCTTTCCATGGGGATTGGCAGGCTTTGAAAAAAGATGAATAAACTTAGGTAAAACTATCATTTTAATTGCTTGTATCCTGCCTATCCAGGAGAAATACATTGGCGCCCAGCGCTTCAGGTCCCCCTGCAGTTTCCGTTGCAGGTGGGGGGGGGGAATTTACCTAGAACAAGTTGGTTATTTTTGGTGTCACATTGATCCCTAGGTAAGTGAGCTCTTTTTGGGCCCAGTTTAAGAAGGTGAGGGACTTTAATTGTTACACTTCTCCCCGGGGCAGTGTCAGATTAAGAATGGAGGGTTTAGTCAAATTAATGCGGTACCCTGCAATGGATTCAAATATTTGGAGTTCCTCCTGTAGTGCTTTGAGGTAGTTCTGAGGGTCAGTAAGAGTCATTAAAATATCATCGGCAAAGAAGGATATCTTGTGTTCTGTTGTTTCGAAATTGATGCCTTTAATTGCTTGGTGTGCTCTAATCTTTGCCGCTAGGGGTTCTATGCTCAGTGCGAATAAGAGGGGGGAAAGTGGGCACCCCTGTCTCGTTCTCCTCTCTAGACTGAAAATCTCAGCGCTCACCCCATTTACCATTACTCTAGAATATGGGGCCGCATAGTTTGCTGAGATAATCCTAATAAAGGGGTCACCAAATCCAAACTTCTTAAGGGTATTAAATAAAAAGACCCAGTTCATGCAATCGAAAGCTTTCTCGGCATCCAGACCGAGCAGTATTGCCGGGACCTTCTTCTTGTTGACCTTCTCAATGAGGTGGACTGCCCTTTGCACTTTGTCATGAGTTTGGCGTCCTTTAATAAAGCCTGATTGATCAGGGTGGATGAGCTCGGGTAATAAGCTTTTCTAAGCGTGTTGCTAGGATTTTAGAATAGCGTTTGGCATTTAAATTTAGGAGGGTTATGGGAGGATAGGAACCGCAATTTCGAGGGTCTTTACCTGGTTTCAGAAGTACCGATATCCCCGCCTCACTCATGGTTGGTGTTACCTTCCCTGATGTTGCTATGTGATTGAAGAGAGTTGTCAGGTGGGGAACCAGTTCCTGGACGTAGTTCTATAAAAATGTGCTGTAAAGCCTTCTTCTGTGGTGGTATCTCCTATGATATCATTTTGTGTCTGATTCACTTGTGGTACGTGTACCTCTTGTAAGTAGTCCTGTTGGGCTCTTGAGTCTGATACGTCAGCTGTGTATAGATTTGCTTTTTCCTGTTCCGAAGTCGCACAATCTCCTGAAGGTAGCCGCAGCTCTCCTATGTATTCCCTCTCCCTCTGTATTCTAAGTTGTCTTGCCAGGTATGCTCCTGCTTTGTTGCCCTGTGTATATGATTTATGCTTAAGCCTTAGAAGTGTTATCTCCGCCCTGTTAGTATATATAGTGTTGGACTCGGCCCTTTTTGGCTAAAGTTCCTTAAACTTTTTGCCTTCCTCCTAGACCTTTTTCTGACATTATGTTGCCGACTTAGATGCTTTGGGCACTTTGCCACTGCTGATCAGTGCCAAAGTGCAAGTGCTCCCTGTATAAAGTGTTATGGTAATTGGTTGCCCATAATTGGTATGTTTGCCTTACTAGTAAAGTCCCTAGTAAAGTGCACAAAGTGTGCCAAGGCTGGTAATGCAAATGCTACTAGTGGGCCTGCGGCACTAATTGTGCCACCCACACAAGTACCCCTAAGAAGAGATCTCAGGCCTGCCACTACAGTGCCTGCGCGCAGTTTGTTAACAGCCTTGTTGTCCTGGCAAGTGCACCCACTTGCCAGGCCTTACCTTCCCTTTTTATGCACATCAGACACCCCTATAGTAGGCCCAAGGTACCCCCCTGGGCAGGGTGCAGTGTATGCGAAAGGTAGGACATGTACTGAGGTGTGTACCATGTTCTGACAGTGAAATACTGCCAAATTCGTTTTTCACTGTTGCAAGGCCATCTTGCCCATAGGACAGAATGGGGAATGCTGAGTCCCATGTTTCCAGCATATCTTCCCATAGGCATAAGATGGAGAGATGGAGTTTAGTGTGCCTGAACTCAGAATTTAATAACACATCTTTTTGTGAAGATGGTTTTTGAATTGTGTGTTTAGAAACCACGCTTTAGAAGTGGCTGGTTTCTTGTCTTAAACCATCCTGTGTGCCTCTGCCTGGTTGTGTATTGCCTGTCTGGGTTTGGATGTGACAGGGTCTGGGAAGTGTCCTGACCCCAGGGAGGAGTAGGTGAGACAGCAACAGGCTGGCCTGCGTTTGATGTGGGGGGGGGGGAGGAGTAGCCCCCTGGATGTGAAGAGGGCTGTGTTGCTGCCCCCAGAGGATGGTTCCACCTCCTGCTGAGAGTCTGGGCCCCAGACCCTGACTATCAAAGGAAGAGGGTGTGCACTGGCAGAAAGACACCCAAGTCTGGTTTGGACCGGGGTCATAGCCCCCTGAACACAAAGACTTCAAAGGCATTTAGGGGTATAAATGTAAGAGCTGAAACCCCTGGACTCAAGACTGAAATCCATACTGAAAAAGTATTGAAACTACTTCGTGATCAAGAGGAACCTCTGCCAAATAAGAACAGCTGAAGAGACTGAAGAGAAGGACTGCCCTTGCTGTGTGTTCTGGGGCTGGCCCTCAGTTTGCTGATTTGACTGAGTAGAGGACAAGGGACTGTGCTGTGTCCCCCTGCTTGAGAGGACTTTGCTGTGTGCTGTGTCCTGAAGTAACTTGTCTCCAAGGGCCCGAGGAGAGCTGGTCCCCTGTTGTGGAAACTCAGGAACATAAAAGTTTCCAAGTGTGTCTCAGCGACGCTGTGTGCGTGTGCTTTTGCACGCCTGAGACTGCTGTGTGGTCCGTGGTGCTGTTTACGAGGTGTCCCGTGACCGCATTGCCCCCGCAGCGTGAAACATCGTTTGTGGCCCGAGCCGTCATCGTAACTGAGGCTGTGAGTAAAGATCGCCGCCGCCGGCCCAAGCCGCAACGTGCTAAAGGATTTCTTGAAGCTAAGGAAGCTACAAGGTGAAAGGGATCATTGTTCGTCGAAAGGAATCTGCCCAAGATCGTCCACGAAGGAGAAGGCAGCGCCGTAACCCATCCGGCTACAGCGTCGCCCAGCAACAGAGCTGCAACGTGATCGGGATCGCCCAGCAGGATGTCCGACGAGCGGAGAGAGAGAGCGAGGCAGCGCACCCCCCCAGGTAAGGCTTGGACTCCGGTCGGGAGCCGCAAGCGTGTGTGGCCTGGGGAGGCGTACAGGAGGAGTACAGGAGTGCTCCAAGCTCTCTCCCGCTGCACCGCGTTAGACGCGCTGAGTCCCCGAGCGGCCCGTACCTGCCCAGCAGTACCGGGGCCGCCCCTGTAAGCTTACGACCGTTGTCTCTGTTGTGGGGGCCTAGTGGTGCCCGAGTTGACCGCGCAGATAGGCTAACCACATGATTCTTGCATTACGAACCGCACTATTCTTGCATTATGAACTGCCTGATTCTTGCATTACGAACCGCATTATTCTTGCATTACGAACTGCCTGATTCTTGCATTACGAACCGCATTATTCTTGCATTACGAACTGCCTGATTCTTGCATTACGAACCGCATTATTCTTGCATTACGAACTGCCTGATTCTTGCATTACGAACTGCCTGATTCTTGCATTACGAACCGCATTATTCCTGCATTACGAACCGCATTATTCTTGCATTACGAACTGCATTATTCTTGCATTACGAACTGCCTGATTCTTGCATTACGAACCGCATTATTCTTGCATTACGAACTGCCTGATTCTTGCATTAAGGACTGTCTTATTACTACATTACGAACTGCATTACATTGCATTAGGACTGCATTAGAGATCGTCAATTGCTCATTAATACCGCCAGAACCTACAAGTAATTGCTGGCCTAATAACCGGCAAAGCGAAATATTACGAATACGCATATGTTGGATTTCTATTGTTTGGTCTCATCGTATTCCTTTTTATAAAGATACCGCTATTTTTATGAAACCAGTGTGGTGTCCATTTGTGGTGTTATCACTGTGTTAGTGGGAGTGTGGTTGAAAATACTTTACACATTGCCTTGGAGATAAGCCTGGCTGCTCGTGCCAAGCTACCAGGGGGTGAGCAGGGGTTATCTAAGCGTGTGTCCCTCCTTACCCTGACTAGAAGCAAGGGTCCCTATTTGGACTAAGGTACATACCTCAGCCAACTAGAGACCCCCAGTTCTAACATATAGCATTTAGTTTCCCCCGTATGGCTGTCACTTTCCTATGGAGGGCTAGTGTAGGTGCCTGTTTGTGGGCCTTCTCTAGGGAGTGCAGTTCTTCTTCGAGTGTCAATCGTTCCTTAGTCTTTTGTTTAGTTAAGGCCGTATTGAGTGCTATACAGCGGCCTCTAATTACTGCCTGGAAGTCATCCCAGTTGTTTGAGGGAGATGTGTTCGGAGGGTTATTAACCTGAAAGAAGTCTCTAATGGTTCTGCGGAGTTCATTGCATGAAGGTTGATCGCTAAGTAATGCCTGTGGGAAAATAAAACACTGTTTAACTTTCGGCATAGCCCTCTGCCAGTCTAGGGCGAGGAAGACTGGTGCGTAATCTGATAGTGATTGGATGTATTTCGGTGTTCCTAATACCTCGTGCTAAGGTTTGGCTTAAAATATATAATCCAACCGGGAGTATGTTCGATGAACGGGGGAGAAGAATGTATAGTCTCTGTCTTGGGGGTGTTGCTTTCTCCAAGCATCAATCAGACACATATTGTGGAAGGCCTGTTTAATACTTTTGGCAAAGGTACCTGTTTGTGTCCTGTTAGGGTGTGTGCTATCTAAGTCGGGATGCCATGTAAGATTAAAATCTCTCATGAGGATGATGTCTCCCTCCGCAAACCCCCCCTTGAGTGTCAACAAATTATTAATGTGTAACCCTTGGTTTGTGTTTGGAGCGTAGGTGGCCACCACTGTACACATCCTTCCCTGTATTTCCCCCTTCACCATTACCATTCTTCTCTCCTTATCTGTTTTGTAACCTTTGGGTTGGAATTTTATAGCAGAATGGAATAGAAGTGCCACCCCATTATTTTTCGTTGATGCCGACTACTTGTATCAGAGGGAATATCTTGTGTTTTAGTCTATGGTCCTTTGTTCGTTTAGGTGTGTCTCCTGTAGAGCCACTATGTCGTAGTGCTGGTCCTTGAGATATTTCCAGAGTTTGTGTCGCTTAATCGGGGCGTTAAAACCCCTTATGTTCCATGAAAGTGTCATAGCTACTATCGTAGGGGACCATCCCTCCTTGGGTGCTCTGCTCCCCTTTCGGGAATTCCCTGTCTAACCTCCCCCTTCCTTACGTTCTCTCCCCATCTCCCCCTAGGCCCCACTGTCCTACCCACAACATTTTGAGTATTAAAAAGCTCCACTAGTACCTTATCTTTTAGACCCTGAGTGCCTGTTAACCAATAAACCAAAAAAGAAAATTCCCAACAATAACAGTTCAGGACAACAGGTCCCTGCATTGGACCATAGGAGTCAGACTCCATGTCCATGGTGGGCAATTCGGTCCAATGGCGTCGCATAGCTTCCTGGTATTCCGATTTAATGTAAGAGTTCTTTTCTTGACTGTCTGTAATTCTGGATTGCCGCTTGTGGAGGCAGAGAGTTGATCGACGTGGAGCAAGTTATATGGGCTATAGTTGAAAAGATACCGTCAGTTCCACGATGCCCTGTAAGATCTTTGTGATTTGAATGAGGTCCTCCATGGCTCCACCTTGTCAGGGCTGCCTGGGAAGACCCTGCCTTCCCCCCGATTGAGTCTCTGCCCTTCATGCCATATTTATCGTTTCCTTTGCTTAGGGGATCGTTGAGAAAGCCAAGGGCCTCCTCCCGATGGACTCGTGGAGGGTACTGCTGTTGAGTCTGTTACGTTGTCTGTATTCCCCTCTTCAGGGGAGTGCATCCCTAATAGAAGCCTGGCCTCTTTCACGTCAGTGAATTGGTGGTTTCTGTTTCGGTATTCGAAGGATATCCCAAACGGATAAGTCCATCTATATCTAAGGTTGTCGGATCTGAGTTTATCTGTGACTGGGCTGAATTGCTGTCGTCAGGTTATGATGGCCGGGATTACATCCTGAAACAGTAGCCAGCAAGCTCCTTGAAAGCACACTGTCTCCGTTTTCCGTGCCATCTGCAGAATTGCTTCTTTAGTTTTAAATGAGTGCATTTTACCTGTTTTCCAGATCTTCACCTTTGGGAATTGCTTCTTGTAGTTGTGCCTGGAGGGAAGCAGTAGTCTCCTTCATGCGTTCAGCTGTTTGTTCCAGTTCCTCTGTTTTGGTTTCCAAGTCTAGCACCCTGCTTGCCGCCGAGTCCACCGAGTCCACATCGTGACGTAGGGCCAGTAGTTTTTCTGAGAGGTCGGCTTTTAGTGCTGCCATGGAGGAAGCCATATCCCCCTTTAATTCTTCCCGTAGCTGTTTTTTGAAGTCACTCAGGGAGGACAGAAGAATCTCTAATGTCCGTTTTATGGGGGGGTGCGCCCCTCTCGCGCCGCTGCTCCTGACCCTGTCCCCGTTGCCTCTCATCCTCTTTGGGGCTGCCACGTGTGGTGGTGTGCGTTCTTCGCGGGCCCTCATTATGCGCTGATGCGCTTCTCTCTGCCCGAGGGCTCTCCGGTGGATCCTTGTCCCCGTGTTGTGGGGCCGACGTGGATTCTGGCATCGTTCACGGTGTGGCGGAGCCCCTCCAGTTCACTAGAGGCCCCGCAGTGATGCCACCACGTCTGTCTCTGCCCGGCTGGTGATGTGGATACTTCGCCGCGCTCTCCTCTCATGCCGCGTCGGAGCCCGGTCTTCCAAACATCCAGCAGCATCTGCTGTCTATGCTGCCCGACGATCCGAATTCAGTCTGCCTCCACCATCGGCATGGTATGTACCCCCTGTTGTGGCTCTTTTTGGATCCAGATTTGCAGTCATTTCTTACATTTTTGGAATGGATGCGACGGAGCCGTTGTGGATTACGTCCACTCTGCCATTTTAGCTGGCCACGCCCCTGAGTTTTTTTTAGTTTTTTTTTAAGTAATACTCCTTACTGGTCTCCTCACATCTATTGATGCCTTATGAAGAGTCAGAGTAGTCAGGGATGCTGCTGCATGATTGTGTGGTTCCACAATAGTGCTCTTTCTCAAGCACTCCAGAATTACACCCTCTCTGAAACTCTACTCATAGACATACAATCCCTCATTGGGAGATTCCTTTGGGCAGCAACGGGTTTCCCTTAGCAAAGGTATACGAGCATCATATGAAGGTGGTTGGGCATACCGGGCATCCACCTTTGTTACTGGGCATCCCAGTCCATCTTCATCAACCACTGGATCTTGGCTTCTGTCATAACCCGGCATTCATGCTGGAGTTCGATCTCCTCTAGATCTGGAATTTAGCGGCTCTTTTATGCAGTTCTTCTGTCCTCAATGGGCGGACTTGCTAACCAGGGTCTCCCTCGTGTGTTGGTGCCAGGTCTTGAGGTATATCAAATGGTTCAGGACCATTCCAGACTACACCCCCTCTGGCATACCGTTTGGAGGGTTTATTCCTTCCTTGTTCTGAGGAAGACCTGGATCCAAAGCATGCACGGATCGGAACATCAACAATGAATTAAGTTATGATCTTGATGCAGATTTATTGTTCCGGGGCTAAACAAGGAGTTAACAACTTGCCCCATTTGACAAACTTTGTATATAACTGTTCACATGCTCTTATTAATGTAATCAATTTTGTAAATTTGTCTTTTGTTGTGACCTGACTTTAACAAGCACTGCACCAATCTCACGTTGTGAAACACGCTCATATATAATGTTGTCTTAGAATTCTTAAATACAGTTTTGATTTTGGCTAAGTGGACTGTTGTAAGTCACTGTGTAGCCTGTTCAAGGTGGATTCTTTGACACCTTATCAAAAATGTGTTTTTCTAAATCTTTTTTTGGTGTCAATATGTCTTCCAGACAGATTCATTCTAGAATTTTATATGTAATACACCCAGATTTTGAGGGTTACTGGGTCCACCCCATGTATGTTTAACTGCATCACTGGAAGTACAGAAGTCTTCTTGGATTAGGAAGCAGGTTTAGGAATCCACTGTGTCCACTTGGATTGAGACCGATGTGTCTGTAACTGCGGCTGTACTGGGTCAGCTGCATGCCCGTACGTGGCTGTACTGATAGGGGTTTAAGCAAAAATTGGGGACTCCCTCTACACAGAATAATTTAAGGTCAGGGTGAAGAGGGGAAAGCAACTGTACAATCTAAAGAAACTCCCTTGTGACCTATATTTCTTTCACAGATCTGAAATTAAATTCAGCATGGGCTAACCAACTATATCATGACAACAACAAAATTCAAATACGTAGCTTTTAAATTTTAACATTTTTTATTTAGCTTCTTTGTTGTGTATCAACATCTTTTTACTTTTTTGTTATTTTTTTTAATATAAAAGCATTATTATAAACATGTACATACAAATGGGCAAAGTTGTTACATAAAATTTAAATACAAAACATTCTTAAATTAGTGACCCCTGAATGAAAAAACAATTCAAAAGTACATACATACTAAATCACAAACATTCAACCTCATACACACTCATACAACATTCACAAATACATATATCTGGAAAGTGGGAGACAGAAGATTGCACAATCTCCACGACCAATAAAATAACTGCGTGTAGCAGGATCTGAACAGCATTGGTCGACACGCGTTTCGGTGGCATAAAGAATGGTAGCACCACCTTCCTCAGGACCTTGGCCAGATACCAGAAAAACACAAGAACACCCAGGGGATACTAGTACTGTACAGTACCACAGTCTGACAGTAGAAAAAGCCACTGACAATCTCTGTCTTATGTGGCTGTATTCTTTGCTGGTAGAACACGTTCTAAAAGCCTTGCATGTAATATGCACTAGATAGAATATGCGTGTATAGTACGTATCAGCGGAGGTGAATCTCCTAATAATACAGGGCCAGTAATTATTCGAATTAACGGATATCGTTTAATCGTACTGTGCCAAACAGCTTCGTGAGTGTCCCATTATATATTCTGTACTCATCAAAGTCAGTGCCACATTGCTCGGGCATGTGGTCACAGAGTCATCTATCCGTCAGTTACGTAGGGGCCATGCGGTGACCCCGCGAAGTTTCTTTAGATTGTACTGATAAGGGTTCCCTCATTAAGCCTGGACCAGCGTGAAACTTATGAGCAACTCTTTAATAAAACTTTAGATTGCCTGGCACGATATAGAGGTATGTCGTTTTGGCATGAAAGGACATCTTGCACTTAAGAAGATGCGTATGGATCGGGCCTAATCGCCCGGAATCCAAGGGAAACTGTATTGTGATTAATTTTAGTTTTCCAAACCTGACTCACCATCTGCAATTTAAAGCTAGACCTAGTAATCTGGCAAGAACCTCCATTTCCCTGGTCCCATTAGTTTTTTTTTTATAGACCTCCCGCCCATCTTGGGCAGAGCCCACGTAATTTATCTCTAAATCGTAGTGCACAGATCACAAGTCTAACCGCCTCCCATGGGACCGTCAAAACACATTCAGATGATTTTAGACAGACAGATATAGTTAGTTTACTACCTTCCAATGCACTGGCTGTAGCTCAGGTTCAACTGCATGCACCTTCTGTTTCGTGCTCTGTACCCACATCTAACCGATTCGATGCACTCTGCGACTTGGATTGACTTACTGGTCCTAAAGCAGTTCAATGATCTTTACTGCCTGCATTATACCCATGATTGATAAATCACTAGTAACACCTACTGTTACCCCCCATATAAGGTCAACAGCAGATGCATCTCTTACTCTGCCCATGCAATATAGAACTCTTTCTGTCCTTAGCTGGAACGTGGCAGGCCTAAAAGGGAAGATTAATAATGAGAACTGGAGGGCATTTGCTTCCAAATATGATTTAATTCTATTGCAGGAGACCTGGCTCACTGTTGCGCTGTATTTTGAGGGTTACGCTTATTATTCAAGCCCTGCTATTCCTTTTCGGCACGGTCATGCGGCCGGAGGATTTGCCATTTGGGTTAGCCTAAGTCTTCAGCTGGAGGAATCACAGGTTAAATCTGGTTCCTATTCCTTTTTAGTGCTAATAATTCGCGTCCCAATGACTAATATGTTTTTTTTATCTGATAAATGTTTATAACAATGATTTTATTAATGCTAGTTGTACACACTATAATAGCCTGTTTAATTTTATCTCATTTACAAACTAAGGATGGTAATCGCTCTTTTTTAGTAACTTTTTTCCTTTGTGGCGATTTTAATGCAAAGCTTAGAGGGGGCCTCAGGACACAAGACATTCATAAGGAAGGACGCTCCATTATGCTGGATACACTGGGCAGAGCTTTTTAAGTATCTTACTGCTCACGGTCTGGTGGACTTACTTGATACCTTAGGGAGAGAGACCAACACGTTAATATCATTTAGAGGGGGTGGGGGGGCCTCCCTTATAGACTATATGTTCGTAAGTCCTGATTTTTTACCTTGGTTTTCCAAAGTAGAGATCCTGCCCACAGACTGGGGCGATCACAATGCCTTGAGCGCTACTATGGTTTTACTGCTCAAGGGATTAGCCCGTAATAGTAACCTAGCCTCCGTTACGCAACACTCTTTGGATGGCTTAAGACTAGTTTGGTGCTTGAAAAAGCCCAAAGACATATTAGCAGCCTTACTTAAGTCACACCTAAATATATTTTTTACTGTCTAGCGGAGAATGAACAAGACTCAATGGCCTCACACTATAATAGGCTAATATGCACAATTAGGGAGTCCATGTTCTAGCCGTTTCGTACACTGAATATGGATCCAAGATGGTTCGATGGGGCCTGTTCACAGGCAAATAGGAAGCTGAGGAAAGCTCTAAACGCACGCCCAAGGATCAGGAGTGAAATCTCCCGGGCACGCTCTGAGGATAGAATTGCACTCATAAACAGGAAGAGGGAAATATACAAACACGTTTGGGAGCATTTAGAACACGCTTCCCGGGGAAAGGATAGCAAATCCTTTTGGGACTTAGTAAAGCATATCAGAGCTAGAAATTCCCCTCCTAACCCTCCCCTGCAAAACAACATCTTAGGAGCGAATTGGGTCACCCACTTCGCTTCTATCTACCACATTGAGGACGCACCAAATATGTTAGCTATCCTCCACAATACATTGCAGAATTCCCCCCCTTTTTATTAACAGTACATGAAGTGAAGCTGGCTATCCAACATAGCAAAGGTGGGAAAGCATCAGGCCCAGATGGGGTACCTATGGATTTGTTGAAATCCATGCCCGAAATATGGGGTCCCCTTATCACTAATACATTTAATACCTGTCTATCAGTTACTATTCCCCCCTCATGGACTACCGGAACGATTCTACCTATATTTAAAAAGGGGAACCGTATGTCACCTAAGTGCTATCAGCCTATTTCTATCATCAATAGTACTATTGAAATCATTGGAAGAGTCATTTATGACCGCTTGGTTAAATGGGCAGCTGATAACGATATACTCTCCCCCTTTCAATTTGGTTTTCGACCGAAATTAGTGACTGATGAACAGTGTTTTAATTTGGCGTTGACTATTTCTAAATACACTAAGGCCAGGCGCTCCCCTTTATACTTGGCATTTATGGACTTATCCACTGCCTTTGATTCAGTGAACAGAACCAAACTCTTGTTAATGTTGCTGGAACAAGGCGTGGACCCCCCCTTTAGTAAACATTCTGTATTGTCTACACTCAGATCTCTCAGCTCGAGTCTGTTTAAACTCTCTTGGGGAGCTCTCTTCTGATTTTCCATTGAAGACTGGAATGAAGCAGGAGTGTATTATGGCTCCCTTATTATTTATTGTATATATTAATGGTCTAACAGCTCATTTATCCTCCTCCCATTTAGACATACCTAGAATAGCAGGCTCCCCAATCCCTGCCTTACTGTATGCTGATGCCGCAGTGTTACTAGCCCTTACTCCAAACGCACTGAGACATCAGGTGGATTGTTTTGCTTCTTTTATGCATAACCTGAACTTAAAAACTAATTATACTGAGTCACATATCATGTCTTGTGGTCCAGGCAAACTAAGGTTAAACAAAATCGGTATCAATGGGCACGATTTGACGAGTGTTGATAACTTTTGTTACCTATGGTTAACCTTTAGTTCATCAGGGTCGTGGAATCCCCATCTTTCTCAGGCCAGCGCTAAACTAAATAAAATCGCCGCCACAGTTTGCAATCTCATTAGACCAGACTTCAGGGGACTGTGTTCCCTCCACTGACGGTATATACTGCGCAAGGTATTAGTGTAGCCACCTACGGCGCAGGAGTTTGGGGTTTTGCTAAATGTTGTCCTCTACAGGCTGAGGAAAACCGCTTCTTGCGACGGTTGCTGAGCTTACCGCCGTCCACTTCTAGTCTCATTACCCACTTCGAGTTGAACCAGGGCTTTATAGAAGACAAGATTCAGCTGGCGCCACTTTTATTATGGGTCAGTATCTGGTCGAACCCAGCAGCTAAGCTTTGTTAAGATATTATATCTGATTGCCTGATGTTGGATAAGGCCTATTCCATACCGTGGCTGAGTTACACACAGGACACTTTTGGATCCCTCGGTATATCTTCTTGGTTTACTGATCCCAGTTGTATCCCCAAAAGGAGGTGAATATATTATTTAAGGACTATTGTGCAAACAGACTGAAAAACGAGTTATCTAAATTCTCGGTGTTGCACTATTGTAGTTTCCTACATACAGACAAATCCCCCTTATATTTATCCTTGGACTTGTCTAGATGGGAGCGGTCACTTCTCTTTCGCTTCAGAGCAGGGTCAATTCATTGTTCCTTATTCCTCAAAAATATTCAGGACCCAGAGGGAAATATAGTTAGCACTTGTCCTTGTGACAATAATTCTGCTCAATCCCTATTGTACTTTGTTTTTCTGCAATTTGCACAACCTAGCACGAAAACACTTTTAAACACCTTTGTTACGGAGGCTAAGTTTTCAACGTTGTAGGCCAGCTCTCCTTTATTTACAAACTTTGAGTTTACCCGAAGTTGTTTTCAATGTCTGTGCTTTTTTGAAAGCAGACTGAGGTGGGACACGCACTGCCAGTCTTCCAGAATTGTAGAGTTGTAGCGTGCTACTGGGGTATCACTCTCTACTCCATAGAGTGTTAAAGAATAAGACCAAGTTGCATCTCCTTTTTGAAAGCAGCCATTACGGCTAGAAAAACCATGTTAGGTTAATTCGCTAGAATTTTGGTTTAATACATGAAGCTTGGCTGAGAAGTTTTGGCTTAATTTAGGGGGATAGTAGGAGCGCATAGCGGACCCGATAAATGAGGGTTTTGTTCTCTCGCCTTCCCCATTATTCTTTTTAAATCTCAGCCATTCTCTGTATGAATGTAATGATGTTTTAAAAATTTGATTACGACTTGTACTTAAGGAATGTTAAAGCTGTTAATGTACATATATCTTTTTTACCTGTTTTTAATGCAGGATCTTTTTTAAAATCTTATGTGTGAAAATGGCTATGTGCAATATTTCTATGTACTTTTATGGTCTATTTCCATTCAGACCGAATAAAGTTATATTGATTGATTGATTGGGACTGATAATGTAGTGCAACTCAGTCTTTTCCTGGACACCCTAAAGAACTGCGGCACAAAAAAGGCAACATGAAGGCTCCTTGCAGAAGTTTAGGAACATTGTTATGGTGTTAAGGCACAACATTCATGGCCAACCACTGCAATATATCGCTGAGCCAGTCTCTTAATTTATGAGCCATATCAGCGAGGCATTGTATTGCTGTTTTACTTTTAGCTAACAACAAAACAAAGTTTGATACTTTTTCCTCCTCTTATTCTTGGTCTTAAATTTGAGAAACTCTGAGCAAAAACGACTTTGGAGTTAACTGCAGTGGCATATATAGATATCTAGGACTCCTGTTAGTGCCTCTTTCCAGTATAATCTCAATTTAGAACAGCTCATGTTGAATGGGGGAATGTTGCCCCAGAGGTGTCACATTTTGGACATAGGAGTTTCTAATTTGGATTAATCTTATGTAACATCACAGGTGTGATATAAGTTATGTGTAAAATGTTAAAATGAATCTGGTTAACTCTAGTGTTACTGAAGGCTTTCTGTAGAAGCAACAGTGACTTATCCCAGTCCGACACCGATATGTCTTAACTACATTCTCTAGCTGTATCCCATTTTGCCTTAATCCCCAATTCCTTTCATCATATCTCCCCTGATAGTTTTATAAAACAGTACTACCAAATCCTGAGCATTGACTAATTTTCCTAATCTCCAAAATCTGTTATATAGGACTGATTGTCCTCTCCCTATCTTATATTGAATCTGTGCATCTTCAAAAGTAATGATAATGCCAGCCATAAACCTCTGTCCTGTGTTTCTGCAATTCGCTTGCCGCCCCACCAACATATCTGTGCTAGTGGTCCCAAATTTTGGGAGTACTCATGAAAATGCCTGGGGCCCATGACATTTTATGATCTTGTAATCTCAGGGTTTGCCTCCACTGTATAACAGTAGTCTTCACTAAATGTGGTACAGTCTACTATTTTCTCATTATGAAACAAACACTCTTTGTTTGTTTCACTGGCCCTCTTGCTAGCGAAGAGAGGGATAACGATGCATTGGAGAACCGCAGAGGGACCCCCATTGGTGGCCTGGGAGGGAGCGGTCCGAAAATGGGTCTCAGCAGAGGAAGACGCAATTAGGCGGGAGGAGGCACAGGGAACACACATCTCAATGGAATGGTCAACAATTCCGTCATCACCTAGCCAACGTTCAGCAACCATCATCGCTACTGACTACACCAGAAAACCCGAGTCAGGCTACACAATCCGTGTCCCCACCCACACTCATATGGACGCAGTCACTCCCGCTACCCATCTGGAAACAGGACCCGGCAATGCCCCCGAGCGCATAGGGCCGGCTATATAAAGCTTAGGCTCAACCGAGTCACACGCCTGGAGAGTCCCCCCATCTCCCCGCCTCCCTCCCCCTCATAAATGCATGCAAATTCAGAATGGTCCTCACTTTTAATGCGGCAGCAGAGGCACCCCAAGTTTGCCCAGGTATTATCACCCCAAGTTCCAACCCCCAGTTAACCACACACACTGGTAGTTTCAAAGGCCGGGTGCTTTTTCAGACGAATAGTTCCTCAACAGAAAGGCAATCAGACCCACCTTCATACCACATAATAGCTACAGAGAACCACATAACCAAGCCTGAGGCCTTAGAACTACCATCCACCCCTGCGGGCCCAGGGAAATATGTTGTCTGACTGGATTGCTTAAATCAACTGGTATGCCGACATTCATGCAATGCAATATCGAAACGCTAATAAAAATTGTTTAAAAAAATAAATAAATTAAACAACCACTCTTTAAGATCCTTTCTAGCTATCAATTCCGCTAGTGGTTCGTGTCTATATTTCTCACCTCTCAAAGCCAGCTCTTGACTGTTTGCATTGTGTGGTCTGATAATTTGATTCTAGGCCTGGGACTTGTAATCCCCACTCTGTAAACTGTCTTCTTATAGAATCCAGCTTAAACCTATTATCACACCTCCAGAATATTTGTTGTCAAGTTTACATTTTATTGGATACCAGCAACATGAAATAAATACAGACGTATCTGCAGGATGGTCGTTTTAGTCAGTGCTGTAAGGGCCATCCTTGATAAAGGCAACATTGACCAAAATTTAATAAAATCAGAATCATTCATTCAGTATTTAAAGCATGCCACCCTTGCCTCTGTGTGCTTCACCTGTTTACCCAAATATCTTAACAATATCCGGAGCCCATGGAGTTGCTAACTCAGGAATGGCGGAACCACAAAGTGGCCAGAATTAGCCCAGTGGGGACAGAATTGCATTTTCTTTCTTTTAAACCTTTATCTTTCAGTTTTGGAGTACAATACAGTTAAAAAAAACAGTCCGTAGCGGTGCATGTGGGGGAGAAATAGTACACATGGTTTAGTTACAACTGTACAGTTTACAAGTCCAGACGTACTGGGCACATCACACCCCACGAAAAAATGAGCAGGCACACACTACAGAGACACTTCCACCACTCCCTCCACTCCCTCCCAACTGGACTGGGACAGGGTCCCTACCCACGTACGCCCCCCCCTGTCTTCAATACTGTCGCTATCAATGGGAGCACCGAACTACATTGATCTCTCCAATCAGACAGGTCATCAATCACCTTGTCATCTCGCTGCTGAGCTTTATATGAGCTTCCTATGCAGGGACCACTCCAGGATATCGTTGTACCAGTGCGCTAGCTCGTGCGCCCACTGTCCCATCCAAGTAATGGCAACCCTACGTCTAGCCAAAACCAACACTAATTGTAAAAATGTATAATGCATCTTCCCACCTTTCTTCACTCGTTTAATATTGACCAGTAGGCAGCACTTGGGGGATAGGTTCATATGTAGGTGAGTGGTTCTAGTGATATCGGTGACAACCTGTTGCCAAAAATCTTGTACTGGGCCACATTGCTAACCCAAATGCATGAAGTCGGCACCACTGGCGCCACAACGGGGACAGTCATCTGTGCGGGTAGGGGTCATACGCTGCAAGTTCTTGGAGGTAAGGTAAGTTCTATTAAGGAAGTTGTCATGTATTAGGTTAAAGCGGGTATTACTCGAGACAGAATGTGCCTCACCCGCGCCCAGTCCCCTTCCCCCAATGGGGAGTTTAGGTCTAAGTCCCATGCCAGGCGACCCCGAGGAGGCCGCCCCGCTGCATCAGCGTGCATAGCTCTGTACAACAGCGTAATTAGGTGGCGCCCTGAACCACATGTTAGCAAAATCCCTAGTGTTTGTGAGGGGGTCGGTGCAGCAGGATAAGTGGGCCAAGTGGCCTTGGCTATTTCAACCAGTGCTGTGTGATGCAAAAAGTGACCTGGGCCGAGTGCAAATTCTTGGCATGCCTCCTCAAAGGAAATAAACGCCTCTCCCGGGTATAAGTCCCAAAGCTGCGCGCACCCACCTTCCCTCCATGCATGAAAGAACATATTGTCCATCAATAATCAAATCTGTTTTATAGTCCAGACCCCCAGTTCTCTATGAAACGGGCCCGTTTCAGGACCGTCTAAACAAATCTCTGCCATATAAAGGCCGATTGTGGAACTGTATATGGATGTTCCTTTGAAGTCCCCCGCCCTCCATCAATAGCTCCGGTACGTGATCCGTTGCCACACTACCCTTCAATAACCGTT
Organism: Calotriton arnoldi; assembly: GCA_963921515.1. Lineage (NCBI taxonomy): Eukaryota > Metazoa > Chordata > Amphibia > Caudata > Salamandridae > Calotriton > Calotriton arnoldi. The sequence continues at coordinate 1,884,003 of CAWUFW010000392.1, read as the reverse complement.
TCTCCCAGTTTTCACCCAAATCCAGCCACCAGCGAAATAATATAAATCCAATCGCGGGACCTCCAATCCCCCATCTTTGAATCTTTTAGTCAACGTTGACAGTGCATCCCTACTCCGTCGACCCGCCCAAAGAAGTGAAATGAGAATGGAATCAAGCTGCTTATAGATCCTGAGTGGGAGAGGGCACAGTGGGTTCTGTAGTACATACAAACACTGTGGAAGTAGTACCATCTTGTCTATCGCCAACCTGCCCATCCGGGAGAGGGGCACTGTGTTCCAGAACGCCACCTAGGCCATCAATGCCTCCAGGACCCTGACCATGTTTAGGTGGTGTTGTAGGGATCTAGTGTGTGCCACTTGAATCCCCAAATATCTGAAGTGCGTTAATTCCCAGCAGAACCCTGGTGTCAGTAGCTGATCTACGGATGTACCCACCGGGGAGGCGAGAGGGAACACCAAGGATTTGTTGCGATTGAGACAGAGACCCGAGATATTGCCGAAGTCATCAAGCAACTGCAATAGCAGCAGCAACGCAACCCTAGGCGAGGAGAGGTAAAATAGGGCGTCATCGGCATACAGCGATCTGACGTGCTGCACCTCGCCAATTCATATGCCCAACTCCCATAGTACCCCACATGCCCATATAGCCAATAGCTTTATGGCAAGAGTAAATAAAAGCGGGCATCCCTACAGCCTCCGACCTAAAGTCCATGCCTCCGAGCAGCAAAGTCCAACCTGCACTCTTGCGCTCGGCTCTGTATAAAGGAGCCTGACCCATCCACAGAACCGGGGATCGAAACTCATGACCCGCAATACCTGAAGCAAATAACCCCAGTTCACAGTGTTGAACGCCTTCTCTAAGTTGATTGCCATGAGCGCTAGCTCCACATTACGATATTCGGTTTCATGTAGAACATGAGTCAGACGCCTAATGTTCATGCCAGTGCTACGTCCTGGGATGAAGCCGCACTGGTCTTCATGGACCAGTTGTGGCATGTGGGGTGAAAAGCAACAGGCCAGTGCCTTGCTAAGTACCTTCATATCCGTATTTATCATAGTCAGGGGTCAATATGCTGCTGGGTCGGCAGCGCCCCCCCTGGTTTGAGGAGCATGCACATCTCGCCTTCCCACATGGTCGGAGACAAGATGTCCGTCTCTGAAGCCTCAAAAAACACTTCTAGGAGCCCTTGTGTCATCTGAGCTGAGAATACCTGATAGAATTTGGGCAGGAAGCCATTGCTTCCTGGTTCCTCCAGTCCTAGCTGTTCGTCCAGTGGCTCCGACTCTTCTGGCGTGAGTCTGGGGGATGTCTAATCATGCTAAAAAAGGGGAGTAGATATGTGGGCGTATGTTCGGGTCCGCAGTGTATACATGTTGTAAATGTGTACGAAATATATCTACGATGCCCTCCCTAGAATTGACTGCATTTTCTTTATTAATTTGACTGATATGTTAACAAAACTTTCCAGTTTTGTAATCAGCTTGTCCACTATGTCTGGTAGGTTATTTAATGATAATAGCATTACATAGTTAAAGTTCTCAAGGAAACAGTGTGTATCAAACCGTAGGACTTTATGATGTCCAACAGTATTTTACTCTTAGCTCAGGCTGGTTTTTGCTCTGACCAAAGCATAGAAATGTTTGTGGGTGTCAGCATTCAATGAACTTTAAAGGACCCCTGATCCGGGTGGTGCTGTCACCTTTGTTTTACTAGAGCTCTCAGTGGCATTGAACACCATTAACTTCACTATTCTAATGGGCCCTTTCTAAGCATTAGATATCACAAGCCAAGTGCATACCTGCCTGAAAGACGTCTTGTCTGAGGACACACTTCAAGCATCTGTACTCCCTCATTTATCATTTGTAAAAAGGTTACTATATGCAGTGCTTCAGGAATCCAGCCTTTCTCATTCTCATTCATTCTTCTTTCATCTTTATGTAAGCCCCATAGCCTCTTTGATTCCATTCAGTTAGATGGTCTTTTTTTAAAAATACATGAAGGTAACATGCAGCAACTCCTGAAAGTAGAACTAAAAGCAGACTCTATAATCTGGAGATAACAATTAATTTCTATTGAAATTGCCTTGCAGCAATAACTAGCTGGATGTCTCACAACAGGTTAAAACTAAATCGCAATAGGCAGAAGTCTGTCTTCATCACTTCTTATAACTGTATCTACTTTTTGGACTTTAATATCTGGCCTAAAGAATTAGGGTAACCACCATTGCCATCGAATCAATCCTGAAATTTGCATACAGATTTGCTATTCAGCCATGACGTCACCCAGCCCTGCTTTTCCTGCAGCACACTTCTCAACTTTTTACCTTACCTCATTAAGTGATGATGATTGGTGCCTTTATGGTTTCAAACCTAGACTACTGCAATGCTTTATATTTGGTTTTGCCTATTAAAACAATCCCTGGCTTTCGGTTGATCCAGAGCGTGGCTTCCAGAGTCCTGTTATGATTGGTATGGTTGGCCTACTTACTCTGGATATCAGTGGCCGATAGTATTAAAGTCAAATCCATGTGTTTAGTCAGTAATTTCTTTTATAGCCAGAAATATTCTCTCCACTGACATGACACTTTAAACAGTATTTTTTATGCCTTATCAGTTCCATTCCAGTTCACTGGCTTTCCTGTCCATTACCACCTAAATCCAAGTGCATCTACTACTCACTTATTGAGGTGGTCCACCTCTTCAAAAACACCACATGACCTAGCAAAACTGAGAAAACTGTCCTCTTACCCCTTACTTTCCACCCTTCTCTACAGCCCCTCATCTAATGGGCACCATAAAGTGGCCCTGAGACCACCAGATGTTTTTTGTGTTTGTAGTCACAGACCCTTATTGGCCTAGCTGGGCCAGGTTAAAGTATGTAGCATTTTCCTTAATTTCCTTTATTTAGTAGAGCTTTGTAAATCAACTTTTTGCTGTTTGACTACCAGTAAGCTTAGATGTTATACTTTATGGCCTGGTCTATTTTCTCCTGTACGATGTGCTATGTTTGAATCTGAGTTCTACGATCATATTGTTATCTTTGACTTTCAGTGCTTCCTTTTGTGATCCATATCCACTCAAGTGAATTAGGTTTTGGTCTGTTTTGATGGAATGTCTCTAGCATTTTTTGTTATCAGAACTTGTCCGTTAGGTTCTTCTGTTCTGCAGGGTTCATAAATTGATAAGTTCCAATCATACTTTTCTCCCATTTGGAATACGTTTGTCTGACTGTAGCCACTATAGCTTTTTTTCAAGAAGTCTAGATGGTCTTGAATGGGCGAAAACTTCATGGTGTTGCAGTCACTTTGGCTTCTGCGTGACTTTATGCTATATGTAGAGGATGAGTTTTAAGACAGTGCTGCATTGGTGACTGAGAATTTTTTTCGGATTATGGAACTTGTGTTTGAATCCCTGATTAATCCGTCTCCTTTTATGCTTCCGCTGGTTTGAATTTTGAGGTATTAAACCTTTCTTCAAACCCCTGTTTTAGTTCCTGCTGGATATAGACTGTCTGAGTTTATAGGTTTGGATTGTCTTTGACAGATCATATTACTTCTTTTTACCTTTGCTATGGTCGGAGCTTGAGATAAATGGAACCTGGGTGATATATAATTTTGCCTTTTTTTGCTAGGCATGGATGAGAGAGAACTAAGTCATAGCCTTTTTGATTCCTGAGCATTCCCTGTGAATTTGGGAATTTATGAGTTAATCCTTGGTTCCCTTTTATAGTTACTGTTGGGGTTGGGCATTATGTTATAAGAACCAGGTGGCTTTTGATTCACTTAATTATGTGTCGTTTGGATCATTGAGCACTCTGAATTCTTTGAGTGTCCGTAGTGAGTATGGAATTTGTGGATTCATTTTTTGCTCATCAGGTTTCATCTTTTGTCCCTTGCTGGAATTGGGTAGTTGTTAGAACCTGGTTACCTTGGCCTCCGCTGGGTTTTTATATGGGACAAGAAAGATGGAAGTTTGACCAATATTATCCTTCACTAGTGTTTCCGGTTAGACTTTTAAGGAGGAGAGTTGGCTAATATTTGTTTTGGTGTTTTATCATGGGTTCCCTCTTGAGCTTCTGGCAAGGCAGCTGTTTAAGGTGCTAGAACCTGGTCGTTTGGCTTCCACTAGTATTTCCAGCTAAGCCTGTACGGTAAATGGTTGGCTGATATTTGTTTTGTGTATTTGCTGTGGTTCACTCTTATGCTCTTTGATAGGCTTGGGGCTTGAGGCACTAGAACCTTGACACTTTGGCTTCTACTATTACTTCCAGCTGGGCGTAGGTGGTCTAGGTTTAACCAATATTTATTTTGATGGGTTACCTTGGTTCCAGCTTATGCCCTTGTTGGGCTTGGGGCTTTAGGTGTTAGAACCTAGTCACTTTAGCTGCAATGAGTAATTCCAGCTGGGCACGGAAAGCAGGGGGGTTGGCCTGTAATGGTTTTGGGGATTTCCGTAGTTCCCTCTTGTGCTCCTTGCTGGGCATGGAGCTTGAGGTGGTTGGACCTGCTTGCTCTGACTTCCACTAGTACTTTCTTCTGGGCGCTGTTGGTAGAGGGCTGGCCAGCAATTGTTTTGATGGATTATCCTTGTTCTTTCTTTTGCCCCTTTCTGTGCTTGAGGTGGGAAGTTGAAACTGACTCACTTCAAACATCCTCTTAGTGTTCTGCTGGAATGTTGTCTTCGATTTTGTAGGGATTCAACTAAGGAGTCATACTGACCAATGTTGCATTTGGGTTGTTCGTCTCTGAGGAAGGCAACTGGATAATTGACTAGTTGCTTCATACATCTCTAGTTCTTCTTGCAGGGCATAGTCCCCTGCTGGGTTGTGGGATATTTTCCTTGATTGGGCTATGGCTCCTTCACCAATGTTTTCTAGTCAATTGTCTTTTGTTGGTCTCTAATGTTAGGTTAAGTCATGAGCTGATTCTTTGGAGCTTTTGCCTCCATTTTAGGTAGTACTGGTGATTTTGCTGGTTTTGGCCACTGCAGATTTATGGTTCTATCCGGTATGCCTGTTTGTTTCTTTATGGTTTTAAATATCCAGTAATTTATTTGTGTTTTCGGGATCTGCAACTCAAATGTCCCAGCTGACATTATCCTTGGTGATTTCTCTCCTGAAAGGAAATGGGTATGGAGTAGTGATCAGTGCATGAGATTACTGCTCTGGCATATTATCAATAAACAAGTAGTGGGACGAGGAAGGATTCAGGAAGTAATGCACTGATTACTTACCAGTAATCTTCATTACTAAAATTATTCTTCCTCGTCCCAGGCTTAGAAATGACAGCGATCTTGATTCTTGGTGATAGGGGATTTTAGATACATCTGGCACTCTCAATCCCTTTGTTTTCCTCATGAGAGGAGGGACCTCTAGGGAATGGAATGGTAGGAGACCAGTTGTTTTCAGTTTTGCTAGCTCACGTGATTTTGGTGAGGAGAAGGACACACCACAATATGTAAGTCTTGGGATGAAAAGGGATAATCTGATTTTGGAGCGTGCAGCCCAATAGTGTAATTCTTTGTCTGCACGCACATCTTTTTGTAGCCTAGCTTGTCAAAGTTCGGAAAAGTGGTAAAGCAAGCAAAATGACTCTGGATGAATCTTTCTCTTTATTAAATCACATATGCCACTTCCCATCTTTAAGTTCTCCACCATATCCATTGAATATATCTCTTTCAAGCTGGTTAGGTCTGTAAAAACCTAAAACCTGCCTCAATCATGTTCATATACTCATATGTAGTACAGTGTTAATTACCACATATATAACCAATAATGTATTTATATATAATATTTTAATCTAAATGTAATTGTATAGTAGTTTAAAGCTTGCTTGGCATTGAATATATTTGCGAAATTTCATGGCTCAAGCAGGCCCTGAAGCCAGAAGGCTCAGGGTTGTACATTTGCACATTTTGTAGGGGCTCAACCTCGCTATCGACTTGGCAAGTGAAAGTGGGATTTAGGAGAATAGTAAGTCTAGTATTGTTTAACTGAATGATCTCTTCTCTTCAATTACCTCCAACCCTTCTTCAGGTAGAAAATCCTGATATCTGTTCATTAAATATGTTTTCGCTGAGAGTTACAAGTTTCTGTCATGTGATTAAACTCCATTGGCTTATATTGATAGAAAACATATATGTATTACCTTAGGTTGTGTGTTTTTATGTCTATGCTCAAACATTCTGGGAAGCGCACTGGTAATTTGAGATGACAATTGTCTCTGATCTTTTGTTGTGCTGTCTGAATTTTGCATTAAATGGTAGTTGGACTTTAGGCTGCTTGACTTTTTGTGTTTTGTTTTTAACAAGTCCATACTTAGTTCAGTATGGCTTTTGTATACTGTAAATAAAAGTTTGTATTCTGTGTAGTTTGTTGTGCCAAGGGGTATATTATTTTTTCCTGGACCATCACTGATACTTTTGTGATATTTTCTTATTTTAGGGTGACATCGATGGGTCTGATGGTATTGAAGGCAAGGATGAAGCGGAGTTTAGGCGTATAAAAATTGAAGCGCTTAAGGTAATAGAAATAAATTGTTCATATTTCATCTAATGTGATTTTGAATGTACTGCATGTGTCTAACCTGGTCAATTGAACTTTGAGATTCCTTGCAGGGGAATTGGTTAACAACGTTCTGTTTAGTGAGCTGCTGTTGTATCTTGCTTGATTTATAAGATCATGATACAGTATATACAACAGTATAGAGATGAATGACTTCTCCTCTTGTTGTTAAAACAAAACATCGATTGTGATATTGGAAAAAGTCATGCCTACTATGCTAAATGCACTGTTCAGTTTGCCTTTCCTAAACACCCATTGAGTTAGTGGGTGCCACTGGTAATGTGTACGTGATATTGTGAAGAAAGATAAATGAGGCTCGTAGAGGTTATCAATAACTTCTTCTGTGCTTCCTTCAGTTGAATCCATATCAACATAGCATTCCGTCTTGGCCTCTTAGAGGACGATGAATCATAAGATTCATAAATGTTCTTGTACACTGATTGCTATGCAACCCTTGCAAACCTTCCATCAGTCCGTTGTGCTCTATTGTTAGAGTGTATATATTTGTTATATATTTTTATGTGTGTTTTCATTATGTAAAACAACTGTGCACCTTAACAACAGGCATCATTGCTAAGAGCACAAACCTTTTTGGAAGCATTGGAACAAATGACATCCAGGACTTTTAGCAGGGCCTTTTATAGTAGTAATACATCTTGTGATGGTAGTGATATGGTGCTGAAATTGGGTACTTTCCCAAAATGTTGGTGTTATAGATACACTCCCATTGGAGTCAGCGGGTTTCGTGGGGACAGTGATAAGCTGCAAATCAGGGTTGTAGATAACCAATGGCGGTGTAAGTTCATGTGAAGTTTGTAGTGTTTGCAGAGGCAATTCTGCAGGGGTTCCCAGATACCTTTTGAGCGAGTCATGATGGGCTGTAATGTTGCATAAGCTGTGGCATTTTTATTACAGATTGCTAAACCTCACTCCTGGCAAGACACCAAGGAGCATACACCAAGGGCCTTTTATCCACACCAGAGACACTTTTTGCTTGGCCAGCACCAGAACCAGTGTGGTGAAATTCCTGACAGGGCTAGAAATTTTAAGTGCAATACCTAAATGTGCTACCAGGGTTTTGGAAGTCCATGCTACCTGTAGGAAAGTAGGATCTGCTTTCATGGTTACCCCCACTTTTTGCTGGTGTCATTCTGTTTTCTGACTAGACTGACTGTGATCCTGCGAATCAGGACCCCAGTCACTGTGCTCTCTCCCTACCTTGGACTATGGTAAGTACTTTGGTACCTTCCTAATTGGCTACTGGTGTACCCTTCTAAGTCCCTAGTATATGGTACTAAGGTACCCAGGGCATAGGTACACCAGGGGTCTCCCATGGGCTGCAGAATGTATTATGCCACCTATGAGAGACCACTCAAACTGTGACTACAGGTCTGCCATTGCAGCCTGTGTGAGCTGGCGCTAGCACCACTCACAACAGATATAAGTTTCCTTATATCTGAGGTCACTGCACTTAAAACCTATAAGTCACCCCTAAGGCAGGCCTTTCAATCCTGAAGGCAGGGTGCTTCATTATAAGTGTCAGGGTGCCCTGCATGATCAGGACACCCCCTACAAACCCAGGAGTCGATTCTCCAGGCTTTGTAAGTGCGATCAGCCATTTTATACATACAGCGGACATCTAGTCAATTATGAGAAGTCAAACTATTTATTGGCTGCACCGAAACCAGTTATGTTTGGTATCAAACATGTTGGAATCCTACCCCAACACCGATTCTAGTGTTGGATGTAGGATCCTTTGTACTGGGGGGCTTCCCGGTAACAGTCTTCCACGGTCTAACAGCAAGCTTGTGCTGCTGCCGACCACAGACACGATTCTGCCCTCCTGCTGCTGAGCCAGGATCAAGCAGGGGAAGGTAGAACAATAGGTTTCCTGTCACATGGAGGTGTGACCACCTCCCAGAAAGAACTTGGTGTATTGGGCTGGGATGGGGGCGCTTGCCAGTGCCACCAGACTGCTTTGAAGGGCAGGTTTGGTGCCCTCCTTGTATACTCCAGTTGAAACCAGTTCAGGGAGCCGTTGGCTCCCGCTCTGGCGCGAAACTAGACAAAGGTTATGGAAGTATCCTCCCCTCTGTCCAGCCCCTCCTCTGGGAGGGACCCCTGAATCATCCCAACCCTTTCCTTTGGGTCCTTGACGGCTTACCTGTGGGTGGCTCTTCAGATTCATCATGGGACAAGATTCAGATCCGAAACCACTTCTACTTCTACTGTCTGGGCACTTTGGACTTCGTTGCACTTCTCTTTGGGAACCGAGACTGCATCTGGGAAGACTCCTGCTGCACCTGGTCTCGTTGTCCTGCCAGTCTTCTGCGTCGTCTGTGCCTGTGCTTCATCCAGGTTCTTCTCCAGGCCTGTGGGCATCAAAGACACCCGAAGGAATCTCCCTTGGAGTGAAGGAGTCACTCCCCTGCATCTGCAGGCACCACAACTAAGCTGACCGGTCTGCTGCTCCTGACGTCCTCCGGACTTTGAAAAGCCCAGCAACACAGGTGGTGGTTATGCAGCTCCCTTGAGACCTGCACTGTCTTCTCACTGAGTTTGAGGCCAGTATCCCTCGTCGGAACCGCTGGAACAGCATCCCTGTGCACCTCGTTGACTTGCCGTTGCCAAGGCTTGTTGACTCTCTTCTCCAGAGATCTTCAGACTTCAAGAAGCTCTAGCCTCCAGCATCTCTTCCCGCCAAGATCTTCGTCCTCACCGCATCCTCTACACCGTGGGCCTGCATCTTTGGTGAGCTGCTTGAGGTCCTCTTGCGACTCCTGTGCCTTTGGCCTGTGGGTCCTCTTTAGGGTCTTCTTTGGTTCCAGTGGGCTCCCCTGCTTGGGCCTGCTCTGACTCTCCTGTACTTGGTGAGTCCCTCGGACCTTGCTGGTCCCAACACTGCACCTTCTTCGTTTTCCACGTCTGTTGCTGCTGCTAATGCTTATTGGTGCCTCCACCAGACACCGACCCCCTGGTTCTTGACTTCCAACGTGGGCCAGCTCGTGAACAGCTCCTGGTCTTCCACAGCGTCGCCTGGTCCTCACAGCTATAGCGACAAGGTCACCGTCAACTCTCCTGTATCTTCTGGCATCTGTGGTCATTGGTCTTCCTTACCTCCTGGTCACTCCTGAGTGGCATAGACTCTGTCCCCTCTGCTTGCCGGTACCCCTCTTTAAGAATCCACCCTTGGATTCCACCGGACTCTTTCACCTTCTTCGCCAGCGACATTTTCACTGAAGTCCTCCATTGTGGTGTACGGATGTTTCCGACGTCACTTCGCACCTATGCACCCGGCTTCCCTGGTGTAGGTATCCTGGTTCCTGGGGTATCCACAGGTGGGGTGGCTCTCCAACCTTACATCTTCTATGGGGTTTCTTTAGGGTCCTCTGGGAAGGGTCCTTCTTCTTGAAAACTGCAACCACGACATTCCTATTGACTTGCATTGAGTACTCGGCTGTGTTTCCACTCTGCACACAGCCTCCGTGGGGTTCCTGGGTATTTAACTTGAGTGGCTCTTTGGGTCCCCAGCTCTTCTAAGTCTACTAGGTCAAGTCTCGACTTCGGTCACGGTTCGCATTCCACTTTATTAGTGTATGGTTTGGTCTCCCCCTGGTGACCACTGTGTATTTGTGCTGCTTACCTGTTCTCGTTTTGAAATATTGTGTGTATTGCGTTTATATCTCTGGGTAGGAGATATACCAATGTGTTAGTGAGTGTGTATAATAAATATAACTATTTTTATAACTACACTGTGTGGTTCTTTTTCGTTTAACCTACACTATATGATTAGTACTGGTAAAACAAGCTGCCTTACAACTTCCTGAAGGCTGCTCTCCACAGCTACTACATATAGTGCTTTCTATGGTTGTCTAAGACCACTAAAATCACCATAAGTGTATTCTGGATTAGTGCAGAGTGCTTCACTTAAATAAGTGTGCACCATAAACTAAGGCAGCCTCCTACACTACCTCTCTTATTTTAGACAGTATGTCCATAACGTTAGACTAATATTTCCTTATGCCAGTAGAGCACCAATCCTGATGGAAAAGTCGGCATTTGTTTGTCTACATCTTGGCCATTACGTGCTCGTTATTTAAAGTGTAAACCTGTTTTTAAATGATACCAAGGTAGTTTGTGTGTCTACTTTTCAACAGTAGGTGTCATGCTTATATCCATTTTGCATTGATCCCCTTTCCCAAATCATATTGCATATCCTTTCGTCTAAGGTACCACCCTGTGATTCATAGCAGAGTAGTGCTTAACTCACATTCTGTTGGTTCCTCTGCAACATGTTTAGTATTTGCCGCATGTAATGAAACATTAAATGGAGAAAATACCAAGTGAAGACGTGTCCCATTTATCTTTGATTTGTTCTACTTAAGTGAATGTTGTTTTTTCACGAAGGTCACCTAGAGAAATCAACCCAGCATGTCTAGAGAGCTTCATTTTCAGTGCCAACATTAGTGGGGCGTAGCAATATTTTGGGGCGGAGGATCATTGGCAAGTATAAATGTGGTCTCCTGATTGTGTTGGTTGTTGGAAATTGGGCTACTAGTTGTGTGGCCTGCACAAGTAATAGATCCACAGTTGTCCTTACTGGGAACCAAACACCGCATTGTAGCGCTTGACTCTCACCGGGTAGCGAAGCGGAGCAGTCCAAGGCCTAATCTAGGGAGCTGGTGTGGGCTAGTAATCACTAATCACTGGCACACAATAATAACAGTCAATAAATGATTGTCCAGTCAGTACTTTTTCTTTAGAAAAAAGAGATGTACATTTATTACACGCACACTGCTAAATCCCACGCAATAATTTACAAATGTATACATTGGTAGATGGAACATACCATGGATGACATGCTGTAATCACTTGTGACCCCCTAGAGGAGTCACTGAAACATATTGAATGAGTTTCAGCAGTAATTTTGTAATAACCACATTACTTTTGCATGAATCATTGTCATTATTGTGATAATGATGAACCAAATCTAATAAGTATGATAGCCTAATAAAACATTTAACAGAAATAAACCTTGTGCTTGTGTATTTGTTTCATGTATTGGGCATCAAACTGTAATGGTAAAAACAGCCCCTAGAGGGCATCACAGTGAAAAAGAATTGCATTTCAACCATACTTGCAGCCCCTAGAGGGCTTAACCACATAAACATTGCATTTAATCATGTTCAGGCATTACAGGACTTCTTGGATGTTACCATACACAAGGCTCCTAGGGGGCGAAACACTCCCTGCTGTAGAGCAAAAGCTTCCACCATGGAAGAGCCTGAAAAGGCATTGAAATCCAGGGGAGATGATAATTTCGTGGTCCCCCCAATCTAGGATTAGATCTCAAAGTATCCTGGGAAGAAAGGCGTGTGGTGCTGAGTAATTTGGTGGTGGTGGTCATCCCATCACAGGCAGAGATACAGGCAAATTAATGCATTTCGTTTGAAAGACCCCACAAAGCCCTACAGGTAACTCTCAACCTTTCTAGAGAGTAACAAGCTGTTGGACTCCTCACAATCTGGGTTTCGGGCGGCCCATAGCACGGAAACCTCATTAATAGAGGTCGTTGACAACATTAGACTCACCCTGGACACTGGTCAATCAGCCATGTTGGTCCTTCTCGATCTATCAGCCGCCCTCGACACCATCTCCCACAGGACTCTAGTGAATCGTCTGTGGGAGTTGGGAGTCAGGGGTAGTGCTGTGAACTGGCTCAGGAGCTACCTAACTGACCGTTCTTCGAAGGTACACATTGGCTCCTTTGTCGCCTGCAGCCAAATGATAGGCAAGGGAGTTCCCCAGGGTTCCATCTTAAGTCCTACTCTCTTCAACTTATATGTGGCACCCTTAGCCAGAGTGATCAGATCGCATGGTTTCGATACTGTGTCGTATGCAGACGACACGCAACTACTGATCACGTTCGGCCCGGATCTAACGGACACTAAACTTCGATTCCGGAAGTGCATGACTGACATCAATGTCTGGATGCAAACCAATCATCTGCAACTCAATGCCAGTAAGATGGAGATCATTCTCTTCGGGAAAGCCCAAGCTGTATGGTCCAGCGATTGGTGGCCTTCCAATCTCGGCCCGTGTCCATCTCCCAAACTGGTAGTTCGTAACCTCGGGATGATGATCGACAATAATTTGTCCATGAAAGACCATGTCAATCACGTGACGGGTATCTGTTATGGATTAATGCGAAGTCTTCGCAAGATCTTCCAATGGATCCCAGTTGTATCCAGGATGCCGCTGGTCCAAGGTCTAATCATCAGCCGGCTTGACTATGGAAACGCCCTGATGGCCTCCATCAATGAAGAGCTTCTCACTAAACTCCAGGTGCTACAAAATACAGACGCTAGACTCGTATTAAACCTACCCTCACGGTCCCCGTCGGCACCTAGTCTGAGAGCTCTCCACTGGCTTCCCATCAGGAAACTCATCCATTTCGATATCAAATGCCTGGTCCACAAAACCATCCATGGGAACGGGCCATGCTATCTTGCTTAGAACCTCACCTGGTATCAACCTACCAGAACCCTTAAGTCCTCAACCAAATATCTTCTCACCTCTTGTACGATTCGTACCGCCAGAAATGGCGGCAGATCCTTCTCACATCTCGCTCCTACTCTGTGGAATTCGCTCCCTCTGCAGCTACATATGGAAACTGACCACAGACAGTTTCGGAGAAATCTAAAAACTTGGCTGTTCTGATCTCTTTTCTTCCTCCTAGTTTTCTTCTCTTTCTTCTCTCCTCTTCTTTCGTTCCCGCCCCAGGGTTTTTTGCTTTGAGACCCATGGGTGATATGCACGCTCAATAAAATCCTATGACTAAAGCATTATGGGACAATTTATCCTGAGGCAGAGAATATCTGAAGAGCGGCTCTCCTGTTGTGTCGAGGAGAGCCGCTTTGATATTTTTCTTTTTATTTGCAAAATACATGCAGCCTCGCACCGCTTTTTCTTTCTTACATCGGGGTGTCCGGTCCCACTCAGGCACCCCAGGCATTTCCTTCGTTGGAGGGTAGCTCGGGGAGCCCACCCCGGCTGCCCTCGCTGGCTCCCTGTGCCGGCAGCCTTCATTTGTGTCTGCCCGTTCCAGCAGCAGACGTGCACTTGTGTGTGGCCGTCTCCCGCTCCCTCCTGGCACGGGGAGCGGGGAGAGCAGACCACGTCCCCCCTCCTGAGTGAGGGATGGGGTCCTGGGCCCCTCCTGCGGGGGGGAGAGTGACTACGCTCCCCTGGTCCTCAGAATCTCGGCTTCCTCGTATCAGGAACTACTCTGGGATTAGGCGATGGGGTCCCGGCCCCCTTTTAGCATAAATCCACCCAGGGGATGGGGTCCCCAGGCGGGCTGGAAGAATAGGAAGAGGGCCCCATGCATGCCTTCACTGCAGCAGGAAAACAGTCAGCTTCTTGGCGGCATCCCCCAGCACTCGTCCACTCTGGGAAAGTTATTAGAACGGCAACGGAGCCTCATGCGGTCGAGGCAGAAAAGTAGGTCAAAGGTTGCCACACTTTAGAATGCCATAACTCGGGCCCCGTGGGGCCGATTTGGACGATCCTGGGCTCATTGTACTCCTAGTGGCGAGTTCTATCCACCAGTAGCAGTTGCCGCAACCCCCTCACCTCCCAAGTGGTGCAGTTCTCAAAAATCTGGTCCTCCTGGCTCCCTGCGCCAGTTCTCCTTTTATGATTTGTTGGTGGGTTCAAAAAAGTCCAGGGCTTTCCCCTAACTGGTCCTCTGGGAGCGCAAGGGGGCCAGCCTGACTGTCCCCTGGGGATTCCCACTGGTCCTGGGGTCAACTGGGCAGAGTCTTTGGTCGTGAGTGGGTGTCAGGGGTTTCTTGTTGGAAAGTGGGTTTCTCTTGCAGTAACCCCCCCTCTTTTTGCCAGATTTCTTATGCACTTTTACTTGATGTGCCCTGGGTTCCAGCCTATCAGGTTCCCAGCGCCTGTGTTCTTTTCCAAAACTGTACATTTGAATCCACAATTGGCACATCTCTGGCCACAGGTAAGCCCCTTGTAAAAGGTACCATGTGTACCAAGGGCACTGTGACCAAGGAAGGCCTCTAAGGGCTGCAGCACCTATTGTGTCACCTTTAGAGACCCTGCACCTTAACACCCACACTCTGCCATTGCAGGCTTCGTGTTTTGGTGCAGAGAAAAGTGAAGAGTCTACATGGCACACATCCCTGTTGGCCATGCCTGCAACCCACTGCCTGTGGCCTAGGTAAGTCACCCCTCTAGCAGGGTGCACTAGACCAGAGGTGAGGGTACAGTTGTATGAGCACCGTACCCCTACAGTGTGTGAGTCCGTTCTTAGACATTGTAAGTGCAGTAAAGCCATAAAGAGTATATGGTCTGGGAGTTGGTCATTACGAACTCCACAGCTCCATAATGGCTTTACTGAAACCTGGGAAGTTAGGTAGCAAACTTCTCAGCACATTAAACCCACACTGATGCCTGTATGGGATTTAATGTAAAATGCATTCAGAGGGCATCTTAGGGATGCCCCCTGAAAAACTACCAGCCCCGGTGTGGTTTCTGAATGGCTACCCACCATTTGCCACCACTAGACAGGACCCCTGGGTAGATTGCCACCGCTCTCTAGGTCCAGAAACAAAGCACATCCTTGGCACAGATGTCATGCCTCCTGCCCCAGGATGGGCTGGGTCCACGAAGGCGAAGCTGCAAAGGCCTGCTGCCTTTGTTAGCTGACCCTGCCTTTGGCTGCCCCCAGCAACTGTCTCCCACTGGTTCTGACATCCCCTTATGGTTGGAGAATCGGCGGGAAAACCAAGTGAGGAAGAGAGGTGTGCCCACCTTTGTCAACCCCACCCCTCAAGTGGGGAAGACGAGGTGAAGCACACATCTCAGTCCCCTCCATCTTGAAGATGAGGGTACCCAGCCAATCAGAGAGAGGCTCATGCCTCTCTCCCACTGGAGTGTGGCATAATAGGGGGTGTACTCACCCCAAGGAAGGGACCTATTGGTCCCAACCTGCACACCCGTGTAACGCCCCTAAATTTACTATTTAAGGGCGACCCTGAACCTTGCCTCCTGATTCCTGCAACCTACTAAGAAGAATGGCAGAAGAAGTTGCACAGCACAGGAGACTGTAGAAAAGAACTGACTTGGCCCCAGCCCTACTGGTCTGTCTGCAGTTTCCAGAGATCCTGCGTCAAAAGTCGACTTGTCCTGCAGCCAGTGACCTCCAGAACCCCTGGGAGGACTGACTGCCCTTAAGAAAGACCAGATGTCCTGTGAACAGCAGCTCTGTTCAAAAGAAACTCCAAAGAACGACTCTGAGCCTGCCAAGGACAAAGAACCTTGAAGCCTGGAACCACCACTGCACCGGTCACCTACGGCCTGAGTCCAAGTGGCCCACCGGTCCCAGCGAGGTCCCCCAGTGCTCCAGAGTCTGAGACCACCGGTGGGTTGACCCCTCCAGGATTCCCTGACATCTCCTGCAGCCCGTGAGTGGCCCGGTAAGGTGAAATCTGACCTCAAAAGGCACCCCTGATCCGGCTGCCCTGCGCCCTGGAGAAGAGGACCTGAGATGCACCTACGTCCATGAGCCCTCCAACTTACCTTCCCAGCTGTTGGTTCCTTCCGGAAGACTTCCTGGACCAAGCCTGCAGCCAAAATCCAAAGCCTACAACCTCTATAGGATTGTATTGGGCTCCCAACACCTCCTAAGCACCCTGCTCCCGGCCGCCCCAGCGCCGCTGGTGGTGTGGACTTGGTGCTGACCTGGGACCCCCTTTACCCTGACCTTAACCCTAGGAGCTTGGCTCCCAAGACCGAGTGGCCTGCTCCTGAGCTGACCCCAACCGAGGTGCCCCCAAGCCTCATTAGCTAACATTGGCACCCTGCACTCTGCACCCAGCTGCCCTGGTGCTGCTGGTGGTGCACTTTGAGTGCCAACTTGAACCTTGGGGAACCTTGGTTCTAACCCCAGACACCCAGCATTGTAAGTCGTTTACTTACCTGCAAACCGATAACATAGAACCCATGTAGTGGTTTTTCCTCTGAAAATGTTCTGCAACCATGTTTTTGTATGAGACAAAAGTAACTTTGCTTAAAACGTGAAACTGTCTTACTTACCTTTGTATTGTTGGACCCACGTTGCGATATCTAGGGATATCACCCAGAGTAGTTGATGTAACTAAAAAGTAATCCAAAGTAATTTCAATGTATTTTCAACTGTTTTGAAAGCAAATAGAAACCTGTAACGATTCCAATTTCAACCACAACTGCATTTTTGTGTACAGCCTTGCATTTGAAAGTATATTTTACCTACCTGTGCCAAGTTCTGCTTGGTTCTAGAAATAAAACATAAGTATACCTTTTTTATACTTAACAAATTAGTCTGGATTCAGTCTGAGTGTGTGCCATCAGTTCTTGTCTGAGTGAATACAATACATGCTTAGCACACCTGCTGATCAGCCTAACTGCTCTACCACACTACCACAAATAGAGCTGTTGGAGATTATCTAATTTAGCCTCTGCTATACCTCTGGGGATCCACTGCACACTATACCTTACTTTGGTATAGTATATACAGAGCCAGCTTCCTACATTAGTGGATCAGCGGTGGGATCTACGACTTTGCATTTGTTGGACTAACTTAGTCAACACCTGATCACACGACAGGAATCCAAAAATTGACTTTAGTACAACTTATTTTTTGAATTGACTATTTTCCAAATTTCTAAAAATCTTGATAGGGCCTTGGATTAAATCCCTGTAGTATTTTTTTTAGAAACTTTAAAACTCAATGATGTTAGGGGGGGGGGGGGGAGAGTACTTAGAACTTTTTGTGTAGGTCTTCTAAAAAGAGCCCCACTTTAGTCAAATAATGAGCAACCCAGAGAGGATGGCTGAGGAGCTCGACCTCAACCCCTTACTCCAGCCTAGAGGTTAGAGAGTTAAGGCTTCTCTGTAAAGCTTAAAAAAAATAAGAACTGGGTCCAACCCTACCAGAGTACAACTCCTGGAGTTTCTGGCAGGGTATGCAGGGGACCATCCCACTACTGAAGGAGAAGATCTCCAGGTAGATGGAGAAAGTAGTGAGGATGATGAGGTCTTAGACTCACCCCCCCCCCCTCTCCACCTCAACTACTTAGGGAGGATGCCCTATTTCTCCAAACCAAGGAGTAGAGGGTCTAGATCCTACAGAGTTAGGGCAGACTCTGTACAAGGCAGTGAAGACAATTTCACTGAAGAGGACAACCTTTTAGCAAGGTTGGCCAAAAGACTAGAGCTATAGAGTAGGCTCCTAGCTCTTGAGAAAGGAAGAGCAGAGATGGACCTAGGACCCATCAATGGTGGCAGCAATTCAAACAACAAAGAGAAGGAAGGCTCTTATGATCCTAAAATCCCCAAAGGGATTGTCCCTAAATTTGAGGATGGTGATGATATCAAATGGTTCACAGCCTTTGAGAGGGCTTGTGTAGCCAGGAAAGTGAGAAAGACTCACCGGGGAGCACTCCTTTAGGAACTGTTCACTGGTAAGTGCAGGGACAGACTCCTGACCCTTACTGGGGCAGATGCAGAGTCTTATGAACTCATGAAGGGCACCCTAATTGAGGGATTTGGACTCACAACTGAGGAGTACAGAATTAAATTCAGGGGGGCTCAGAAAACCCACAGTCAGTCCTGGGTGGAATTTGTAGACTACTCAATAAAAACACTAGGTGGCTGGTTGACCGAAGTAAAGTGCAGGATTATGATGGACTTTATAATTTGTTTATGAAGGAACACATATTAAGTAACTACATTAATTAAAAGTTGCATTAGTATCTGGTAGACCTAGGTCCAATTTCTCCCCAACAATTGGGAAAGAAGGTGGACCACTGGGTCAAAACTAGGGTGACCAAATTGTCCACTGGGTGTGACCAAAAGAGAGGGGTTACAAAACCTCCTCAGGAGAAAGAGGGTGAGCATCCTAAAGATAAAAATAAGGAGTCCCAGAGAGCCCCCCAAAAACCTGTCCAGGAGAGTTGGCCCGAAAACACCTCACAACCTAAAACTCAGTACCAAGTTTAAAACTGGCATCCCAACAACTTATGGTGTCACAACTGTCAACAGACAGGACACCACACCGAGGACTCTAGCTGTCCTAAAAGCAAAACCCCTAGTGTAGCTCCAGGGGTGGCCAGTGTAGCCTACGAGGATAGTTCCTCAGATCAGGAAGTCCACATAGCTCAACTGGAAAATGGGCCCAAACGGTGAGTTGGAGATTCCAGAGGGGAGTAGACACTTCAACCACCTACTGGTGAATGGAATCCCCACCACTGCCCTGAAAGATACCTGTGCCAGTCACACTGTGGTGCATGACAGGTTGGTACTCTCAAACCAGTATGTCCCAGGGGAGACAAAAAGAGTAAGGGCTATCCCAGGGGATGCCACTGTTAGGCCTGTGGCTGTAGTGCCCCTAGAAATAGCTGGGTCCCTTAGTTGGAGAAAGGTGGTAGTCAATAAAGACCCCCCCCCCCCGATTGTCTCCTTGGGAATGACCACCGAGAGGTTTGTTTGAACCAAAGTGAGGTACTGGTCCAGTGCCAGTCCTCACCCAAGGAATCTGGGGGGGCTGAACCTGCAGATAAGCCCCAAAAGACTGGCCCAACAACATTACAGTAACCCAACTGCACTTCAGTAAATCGGAGTCAGAGAGTGGAAGACAGCGCTACATCCCCCCACAGCCATGCAGGCCCCACCATCCCGGGCACTTTGACAGCAAATGGATTATCAATAAGCATATGTAAATTTCTGAAAACTACAGCCACATTTAGGAAGAACACACCCCATGGACAGTATAGGGGCACAGGGTCCCAGTGGAGTACGGAGGAGTTTCTGCACACCCCCTCATCACCTGTGCCCCCACCTTACCATCTTGCAGTTAAAAGTTCATAGCAAGTCCTCTGCTGTTTGAGGAGTAACATGTGGCAAACTCCGCTCACTATCGGCCATATTGTCCGAGCCAGAGTCCACAGAACGGCCATCTATATGGGTCCCAGCATCAGAGTCAGTTTGACTGCCATAGGTGAGGCCAGTAGCCGCCAGCAAGGCTGCCGCTTTGTCCTGGTCTGCCTGGGCCTTCGTTGGTCCCCGTGCACTGCACATATTTGCTCAGCTCCCACGGCTTCTCTGCTGTATGTTTTGTGGGCAAGATCGCTATTCCAGTGCACCCCAGGCTGTCCCCTCCACCCTGTACTTATCCAACCATTCCGAAGCATCTGTGGGAGTTGAAGATATGCGTATTTCTTACCGGCATAACTCGAAGCTTGGCAGGGAACAAAAGGGAGTATCTGAGGTCCGCCTCTCTTGGCACACGTTTTACCTCTAGAAACGAATCACGCTTTTCCTGCACTGCTGCAGTAAAGTCTGCAAACATAGTTACGGCAGCATTGTCAATTCGGAAGGGGCCGCCTGTCCATGTCTTTTGGAGCATGGTGTCACGGTCCAAATACTGCAGTAGTCATGCCACCACAGGGCAGTTAGCGGGGGAAACTCCCCATTCCAGGAGGTTACCTTAGGTCTCTGCAGGGTCGAAGGGGCCCCCTAGTGTGGCTGTCGGTTGCTTCACAGCTCCGATGGTTCCGGCCCCATCTCGATTGCAAAGACAGGGCCTGCAGGCATGGCAAAATGGTGTTGCAGAAATGCCTCCGGACTCTTCCCCCCCTTTGTTCAGGGGCTGGTCCTAGTGCCTCCTCGGGTGCAGGCCGTGTTCATTCGGCCATGCACGTGCCTCAGATAGTGGCGTCCCAACAACAAATAGCTTTGCTCCACGGGACCACAATGTGCTTCCTATCTCTGCAGTGGCCCCGCATCACCAGCCTTGCGTCGATTGTACAGTGGCCTGGGCCTTCTGGGCAGACAACTGCTGGGTCAGCGACTCACCCGCCGTGCTTCCAGCCACCTTCACTGCCCCGCTATGCCTCCAGTTTGCAGTCTGTGCGGCTGGACATACGGATGGATGTCTGGAAAGGTTGGGTCGGCGCGGAGCTCCAGACTCATGCGTCCGCCATCTTTTAGGACCAAGCCACACCCCCATCCCATAGGGAAGCAAAATTTATATTTCAAGTACAAAAAAACAATCAATTCATGACCACAGGTTGACAAAATCTGATCAAAATCAAACGGTAAAGACTTTTGTTTCAAACAAAGGCAAAAGGAAAATTGTTGTTAAATTGGCCAGAAGCTTAAATTTGTAAAGATGTACAGTCGGGCACTACTTGTTCGATGGTAGCAACAGATGAAAGTGTGTCTTCGAAGACGACTTTTTAAAAGCTTAGTTGAATTCTCCTAAAAGTGATAAAGCGATCATAGTGAAAATGTTTTTTTCATAAATCTCTTCCTCACAGAACACATCTTTGGGTCACAAATAAACTTCTGAAAATATAAGTAGCAGACAAAAAATAAATAAATAGGTATTCCTGTAGTAAATTTATTTAAAGAATGCTGTCGGATTTATAGTGACATAGTCTTGATCAAGTGCTTCTTGAGGGCTCATAGACACAGTTTTATACTGCTGTCATATTCCATCCCTCTGCCTCTCTCCCTAGGCTAGGCATGTGAACCCTCAACTTCCCGTTTGACTATCAGGTATATAAGAAGTCCTTAACTTCACTGCCGCATTGACTCCCAAATCCGCAGGAACTATCGTTTTGCTAGCTCTGTGTTGCTAGACATTTTAGTGTAATCCTTTGCTCAAATGAACCCACCTGTGGGTGCTGCTTGGACATTTATTCAAAAGGTGATAAATCTGCTGGAAAAAGTATCCAGCAGAAAAACAAGTTACTTACCTTCATTCACAATATTTCTGGTGGATACCCCGTTTCCTGCAGACTCCTCACCACATGCCCACATCCCCTCTACGAGAAGTTTTCTCGTGGATTGTTGTTATTAAAGTCACAAGTTGGTTTGGCTCCTGTGCGCATTTCTGTCAGTCATTGTCAGCCTCTGTGGATGTGGAAAGAAAGACAGGACCTGGTGTCTCCGCGCAGAGCGGCACCCTATATGGCTCTACGTTGTCACATTCAGAGTAGGTTCTGGACCGGTGGCTGGATCCACATAGAAGTGCTGCTACTTACTTCTAGATCCAGTCTGGCACCTGGAGCAGATTCAGAAGGTGAACACTATGTATGAAAGATAGTTTAAAAAGGTAAGGCGTTTGTTCAGTAGTAGTTACCACCAAATACCAGTAGGGAACCTGACAGTTGTGTTTTTTTTTTTTTTTTTTTTTAGAATGTTTCATTGTTAATCCTTACCTGCTGGCTGTGGTTGGTGAAAGAGTACTGCACCCAATTCAGTGCTGAACCTTTTATGTCTGCCCCCTCCTCTAGGAGGGGACTGTAGCATAATATGTTGAGTGCTCCTGGACTATCTTCATGTGGGACAGAGAGGATACTTTCTTATTGGCAAGATTGGGCTTCGCTTCATTCTTTGGGCTGAGTCAGATTAATGCTCATAGACAAGATTATGAGTTTCTAAGTATCTCTGTAGTTGCTTTGTCACTTCTTGTTTCAGGATTATGGCATTTTTTAGTTAGTTGGAAACCGTGCTTTTTTGAAGAGACTCATCAAGCAACATTGAGTTCTTCAAAAGAATAAACATTAAAATAAGAACATATTATTCATTGATGTTGTTGTAGTCTTTCCTCGATACTCTCTCTAGTAAAACAAGACTGGCATTGCATAACTGCCACAATTCCATGCATTGGGATTTGGATTTTTGGGAGCATTTACATCCTTTCTGAATTTAAATAGTTATACAAGGTGTTTCATTTTGTTAAGGATTCAGTATTCAAGGGAAGTGTTACTGATATATAAGCTGAACTAAGCTAGAATTAGTCATCATTGCCTGTAACTCATAGGGTGACATGCTTGTTTTATAATCTAGCTATAAGTGACTAGGAGAAAGGTTTCATTTATGTCTATATGACTTTTGTTTTTCAGGCCCAAGCTAATGCTCGAGCTGCCATACTGAAAGAACAACTTGAGAGAAAAAGGAGAGAAGCCTACGAAAGAGAGAAAAAAGCATGGGACGATCATGTAAGGGAGAGCGTTTTCATATTTTTCACTTTTGTCAAACATGAAGCATAGCTAAAAATCAAAATCTTACAATTGTTGTTTCTGTACTATCAGTGCTTGCTGCAGCATAAGACATATCAGTTTGATATCTTGTTCTTTGTGTGAAAAGAAAGATTATATTTGTATTTTAAGAAATTTAAAGGACATGGTGGCAAGAAGTGTGAGAGGGACCCAGCACTTACCTCTGTTATCTTGTGTGGTCAGAGATGACATGAGCTACATCTTCAGATACAAGCATTAATGGAGGATCACAGTTAGGACAACCTTCCCACTTTAATGTGCATAGCCGTTTATATAAAACATCTGTCAACTCTTGTTTATTTCTTTATTAAATATCTGTGATTTTTTTTAAACATATGCCATGAGATGCTTTTCAGGCTATAGGAGAACACAACCAGGATGGGACATCGAAGCATTTCTTAGCCCTTCTGAATCCCTCAGCCGGTGACTGAAACACTATGTATAGAAAGACACAGGAGAATGTTGGTGTGTGTCTATTGTCTGGGTGGTAGCTGATGAGGTTCCTTTGACCTGGTGAAAGGTTTGTTGCATGTTCTGTAGATTGTTCCATGGCAGAGACATGCCAACAATAAAATTCCTTATGTGCCAGTAAGACTTAGCACAATGTGGACACTGTCAAAACCAGCCAGTAGACATTTTAGAAGAGGAAGGTGCCTGGCTTCTGGGCTTTCTCGTAAGCATTTCTATTTGGTTGCCTTCGGTTTTAATAGTGTGGTGTGAAATCTTTTGTCATATTTGGTTGAGTTTGTTCTTTATTGACTCGTTAGGTCTCGCCTACGATGCGCGCTGCATAGGAAAGAGACCGTTAGCCATCGGTTCCCTTTTTCGCCCAAAAACGTGCACGCGTTCCATTGCCTTCAATGGCAACGCGTGCACGTTTGGCGATTCCCATGCGGGAGCGAGCAGCTGGCGCCATATGTTATCAATTATCGCGCCTTGCTGCTCGCTCCCGCTAGGGAATCGCGCCGGCCCCCTCCTCTCTCCCCTCCCCCTGCTGCCGCGCGAGGCGCGCGCGCGCGCTTGAACTTGTTTATTTTTACCGAGCAGGTCGTGCCCACCATTGTCCGGCACCTGTCAGCCTTGCTGTGTGGCCTTCCTTCTGTATCATACTGCTTCAGTAGCTCGCCTTACTTGGGAAGTTCTCTGAGAATGGGGAACAGTCCAGAACAATGACTGGTGAAGATAAGCCTCCTGCTCACTGAGCAGTGACACCCCCTCTCTGATCCGAAAATCTCCCCGTACCTCTGATATTTTGGCTGCTTTTTCCTAAGCCTCATAATTAGTTAAATCGGCTCCTGCAGTCAAAGGGCAGCGTCGGCACACTCCACTGCTCTGTGACGGGTTCAAAGATGGCGGCGATTAACGCAGCCGAGGCACTGGGTGGCTAATTGGATAAGCTTTAATCTTCACACCAGCAGAGCTCGACGGGCCGCGGATCAGAAGCCGGAGGAAGTTTACACGGCGCCCTGAGGGAAGGTAGTCCGCCAACACGTCGGAAAAATTACCGCTCTGGGCAGATTGGCTGTCATGACCAGAACCAGATAGAGTGCTTCCCTCGGTTACTTCCAGAGAGGACTGTAGCATAGTCAGATATGGCAACTGTACCATCATTTTAAATAGGGCCACTCTTCCCAATATGTGTAATGGAGTCTGGCCCAATTCTGTAAGTCCGTTTTTGTTTTGTTAAGAAGGGGAGTAAGGTTAAGGCTTTGTGTGAGTTCCAGTACCACTGATAGATGGACTTTCAGGTATTTCAAACGTAATCTTCTGATTGGGATGTTAGTTTGCTAGTTTACTGTTTCCCCATCACCTTTCAGAGGGACCAGAAGGGATTTATACTGGTTTGTACGAAGGCCGGAGGCGACCTCACAGATCCTCAGTATGTGTAATATACAAGGGCCTGACATCTGGGGATTGTCCATAAAAAGCAGCACATCATCAGCGTAGAGTGCTGTACTGTCCTATGTTTACTCCTCCCATCACCAACCCCCTGTACCTGAGCATCACAGTGGATTAATCTGGCTAGAGGTTCTATCGCAAGAGTGAAAAGGAGGGGAGACAGTGGGCACCCCTGCCTGATTCCCCTTCAGATTGGAAAGGTGTTGGAGAGTACCCTGTTTATTAGGGCTTGGGCTGAGGGCTTCCTGTAGAGGAGTTGAGCATATTTACGATATCTGGGACTGAATCCAGTACATCGAAGGACTTGGTCCAGGTAGGACCACTCCATCGTGTTGAATGCCTTCCCAAAATCCACTACTAGTAACACACAGGGTTCGGATATGTCCTGAAGACAGGCTTGCGCCACATTGACTCCTCTGATGCAATGACGAGTACTAAGATTGGGCATAAAGGCGCATTGGTTATGGTGAATAAGGGCCTCCAGGACTCGTTGGAGTCTGTTCACTAGGGCTTTAGCAAAAATGTTTAGGTCTGTGTTAATCAATGAAATGGGCCGGTAGGAGGCACAGTTGGCTGTGGGCTGGCATGCTTTGGGGCAGACACTATAGTGGTGACATCTAACTGCTTCCACATATAAGTTCAGCAGGTGAGGGGGTAAACGTTTAGTGGAATCTACAATAGTATTCTAGGGGAAACCCATTGGGTCCAGGAGTCTTCCCTGCGTTCATGTCTTATATGGCTTTCCCTATTTCATCCATAGTTAGGGTAACTTCAAGTTCAGCTTTCTTGAACCTCGTAAGTTTAGAAAGAGGTATTTCTGTAAGGAGTGGGCTGGCTCATTCCCTATCTGACCGGGGACGATAGGCATATAATGCCTGGAAGAAGTTGGAAAATGTTTTGGCTATCTCATCAGTGGTGGTGACGTAGCAGCCTTTCTGGTCCGTAATGTCCGGGGTTGTTCTGGTCCTCATTTCCCTGGTGCCCACCCAATAGAGGAACTTCCCATTCTTAACTCCATGCTTATGTATCCGTGTAGTCAATACCCTTCAATACTGGCTGGCTTCATCCAGCGCTGGCTGCTGCAATGAGGCTCTGTCTACCTCAATTTGGCAGTACAATGTTTAAGCAGCATCTGTATGGTGCTGTTTCTCAAACTGTAGTATTCAAATTTCGAATCTAGTGATCAGGCCTGTAGGAAACCCACCTCTATATAGTGTACCACAATGGGGTACACTGTGCAGAGAGGTCAGAGAGATCCTATTGGTTTACAGAGGCAAAAGTAGATAATACTAACACTCTATTTTGTGGTACTGTGGGCGAGCAGTTAGGCTTATCAGAGGGCAGTGCTAAGCATTTGTTGTACTCACCAAGGCAATAAATGGAACACACACTCGAGAATGAAGTCGAGACCAATTTGTAGCAAAATAGCAAGTCTTTTTATATATATTTTGAACCAAGAACTTCAGTTAAAAGTAAGTTTGTAATATGTTTCTGCAATAAGCAAGGTAAGTACAATCAATATACAGCTGTGCGCAAATCCCCGCAATGTTATCCTACGAAGAAAAACATAGAATGCAATAAATCACAGTGCAGTAGGACTTAGAGGTTCATCTTCTAGAATTCAAATATTAGGGAGCCAGGGCCCAACGTTCTACCAGCAGTTTCGCTGGAGCGTCCTGGATTCGGCCGGGAGCAGGGTGCTGGGAGAGCAAGTAGCTGGCACACTACGAAGAAGGGGGGCCACCTAAAAACAGGCTGCACAGGGGACTTGTAGGCAAGTCAGAGGGCACTCAAATGAATGTAGAGGTCTCAAGGCCAGGGAACCACAGGAGCACAAAGGATTTGGGGATTCCCCTGGCCGGTGGGGCTGGATGCAGAGCACACAGGTGATCCAAGCTTTGGTGTGCAAAGTGCACCGTGGGGTCAGGGGCAAACACCTCAGAGGGGCTGATGCAGGACAGCTGGGCCACTCAGAGAGTGGGTCTCAGGGCTGCTGACGTCCCTCGATGGGTGCTTGCTCCTCAGGCAGTTGGAGTCCGGCTTGGACTCTTGTAGTCAGTCTCTGGTTGCAGGGCTTCCGGTACCCCGGGGCTGATCGGCTCTGGATGATCCTGGTGCCTCCAAACTTGGTGGACAGAGTTGATCCTTCAGAGCTGCTGTACCTTCTCCTTGGCAGTTGCAGAGTCGGCGGAGCCGGGGAGCTGCAAGTCAAGAGTTCAGACTCTGCGGTTTCGGTGCCTGCGGTGCATGGGAGTAGCTCCTCTACTCCAAGGGAGTTTTTAGGCAATTTGGTGAAGTGCTGGAGGGCCCCTGGGGTTTGGAGAGGTCTCTCAGCAGCAGGACAAGACAGTGTTCCGCGATTGTCGAGTCTTTGGGCTGAAGGCAGGGTTTTGCACCAAAACCCAGTCCAGGGTCTCTGTTGTCGGGGTCAGCCGCTCTTCTGTGTCTTCTTGTGTCCATCAAATCTGAAATTCAAGGCTCAGAGGGGCCACCTAAATTTTAAATTATGGGGCGTTAAAGGGAGTGCCAGGTAGTTGCCAATTGGCTCACCCCACCTGGGGAGTGGGCATTACCCTGACAGGTTATTTTCCCCATCTTCAAGATGGTGAAAAGTGAGCTGGGGGGTCCACATCGTCTGTCCAACCTTAGGCATGGTGCAGGTTGACTGGGGACCCTCATCTAACTAATTTTCCTGCCTGTCTTCCCACCGAAAGTGGGGTCAGGACAGGGGGTTGCCATCTGCTGCTAGCAGGAGAGGCGTGTGTTGGAGTTCAAAGGTGGCATCACCTTTTAAGCTTCCCGCCCTGGAAAACTGTTCCTGCCTGGAGTGGGTGTGGAGCACCTCTGCTCAGGGCAGGCATTGTTTCTGGCCCCTGAGAGCGAAGGCTATCACTCCATGGGTCCAGAAACATGTCTAGTAGTGGCAGCCTGGTGGAGACCAGTCAGGAACACACTAGAAGTCAGTAGGTTTCAGGTGACCCTTCTAAAGGGTCCTGTGTGTGCAAATATTAACAAATCTGACACTGGAATGAGTTCAGGTTTATTAAGGCAAGATGTTTGGTACCAAACATCCCATTATACAATGAAGTCATCATGAAGTGTCCAGCCCATGTACTCTCTATGGCTTCCCTGTACACTTACAGTATCCAAGAATCGACATGGATATTGCACAGGCATATCTGCTCATGCAGATAGGTCTTCACAGGGGGATATAGTGCATCCTGCCTTAGGGCTAAGGCCTGCTAGAGGGGTGTCTTACCTATATCCCATGCAGTGTTTGTGGTCATGGCACACAGGGACGTGTGCCATGTCAACTCTTCGGTTTTAGGGTTGGATCAATTTTTATTATTTTTAAAGGAGTATACAGATCATTCGCCTACATCCAATGGCCAGCGAAGAAGTGGGTTGGGGGGGGGGGGGGGGAAGGAGGGAGAAAACAGTGTTTTTAATAACGAATGATATCAATGGAAACATTAAACAAAACAAGCCATGCCCGTATGCAGTGGGACGACACCTGTGTTGTTCCAATTCCCACCACACAGTAGCTTAAGTGTTGGGTTGTATACCAGCTGTGAGGCGTAGGATTCGTAAATATATTGGGCAGGTGAGTTCCCGAAAGGTAAGTATTTTAAGCAGGGACCCCACGTCTTCTCAAACTTAAGTAGGGATTGATTTATTACTGCAGTTAGCTTTTCCATGCTTAACAAGTTCCAGTGTTTGTGTATCCATTCTGAGTGTGTGGGTGCGAAGTCAGTTCCCCATCTTGATAACAAGACTTGTTTTGCTGCGCATAAGGCCAAGATAATAGCCCTCCTCCTGGGGGATCGATGTGGATATGTCAAAGCGTTAGGGAGCCCCAGTAGGATGTAGCTAGGGAAGCGCGGCAACTCGGTATCAAACATTTGGTCTATATCCGCAAGTATCTCTGACCAGTAACAATACAGTTTGGGGCAATGCCACATCAAGTGAGATAGTGTACTGGAGTGGCCACAGTGGCGCCAGCATTTGTCATCGCATCCCTTCCTCCACTTAAACAGACGGGCAGGTGTGTAATACCAATAGTGTGCTAGCTTAAGGAGTGTCTCCCTCCCGGCAGCGCTACAGGCCGACGTACGGGCCCGATGCAAGTTGTCCGTGAACTTGCGTTCACATTCCGCCACTCACCTTTTCCTGGCTGGCGAAAGTAGGGGGTTAGCAGAGGTGTTTAAAAAGGTGTAGATATCTGACAGCAGACGCCAGTCGTCCCTCCGTGACAGGAGCCAGCGCTCAAATAGCGTAAGAGGCCTGCTTGCGTGGGGTTGCACCTCTGGTTGAGTCACCCAATGGTGGACTGCTGCGTATCGCCATCGCTCAGAGTCTTAGAGTCCGAAGACCAGCTGGATCCTCGGATAGTCTTGCAGTCCCCGCTCGTCAAAAAGATCCCCAATGCGTTTACAGTTGGCCTCCTGCCACCGAGAGCATGCTGATCCATGCATTGCCGGCTGGAAGTCTGCATTCCCCATGATCAGGGTAAGGGGAGAGATCGGGGTGGAAAGGCCCTTAGGGGCACTCAGTCTGTTCCAGGCCCCAATTGTGGCCCTGACCACCGGGGAAATGTACACCCCCAGAGGGCGGTTCTTACGCAGAGGCCATGGTATCTTCCAAATATGGATGCCGGCTACTGCCTGTTCCAGGAAGCACTAGTGCTTCTCCGTGAGTGGACGTTGCCACTCCACTAGGAAACTCAGTTGTGCCGCCTGGTGATCGACTCTTCGGTTTTGTCTGCACCGAGGCACGTAGTCTGCAGCAGCAGCATGCATGGCCTTGATGAGGGGACCCTAGAGTGGCACAATTCGTGCTGCTACCCTTGGGGTCCATCTTCAGCACCAATGCCCTAGGTACCAAGGGTACCATTTACTAGGGAATTACAAGGGTTACTGAAGTGGTGCCAATTGGGAAACAAAAGGTACAGTTTAGAGAAGGAACTCTGGCACAGGGGACCTAATTGGAAGAGGCCCTGTGCACTTCCTGTCGTAACTACATAATTTTCGAGACAAAAAGGGGGGCTAGCCATGTCCAAAAGTGTCACTTTCCTAAATGGCCTTTTCAGCCTGCCCGATATGACTTGTCTATCCCCTTAATCATGACCTAGCTAGTTGCCCATCATGTGCCCACTGAAGCATTGGAACCACTGTTTGTCTCAAAGTACAATTGGAGTTCCCTGGGTGTATATTCCATGAACTGTTTATCCACCAGACGCCATGCATTAAGCTGCCATATCAGCTGTTTATGTGGAATGGTCACTTCCTTCCCCCGAACAGTCAGTTGTTGATCAAGTCTCAAGGGACAATGACGGGTACCTGAGGGAGCCCTTTCTCTGCAAGGGGGCTACATGGGAGTTTCTTTCAATCTTTGTGGGTCTGCGGATGGGGAGCTGCATGTTCCATGTTGTCGACTTCTATCTGTTCCAGATGAATCAGGCAACTCCTTGCGGCGCCCTCGACCCCTTTGGGATTTCTGTGTCTTATGTGAGATATTTGGTAGGGTTCGCTTGGGCACCGGAGGTTGATGGTCTTCAGTGCTAATGGGCGGAGGATCATGACAACGGATCTCCTTCCTTTCTGCAGCCCAATCTCACGCCTCCTCAGGGTTCTCAAAGAAGAAAGGCTGAGATTTGTGAGCCACTTTCAGTTTCGCCATGTAGATCAGTTTGTATTGCACGAAAAGTTCCATTAACTTCAGCTTATCTGCACTGAAGGATTTCTGATGTTTCTGGACCAACTTAATGTAGTCAGGGAAAATAATTATGCGGGTTGATTGAAAATGTAAGTTGGCCTTGTTGTGTGCTTCTCTCAGGATGTTATCACAATCCCGACAGCTCATTATGTGGGTGATCACGGGTCTTGGAGGTGCTCCCCACTGGGGTTGTTGAGCCTGACCCGTGTGTGCGCACCCCACAACAAACCATTGAGGGAGGGTTCCTTCTGGAATCCAGGACCTAAGCCATGTTTCTAAAAAATACTTCTTGTGCTGTGTTTTCGGACCCCTGCAAAACATAGATTGTTGCAGCTGGACAGCTTTTCAGCATCTTCAGCCCTTTTCTCAAGAGTGCGAGTAGTAGAAGTCAGCTTAGACACCGTCGACTTGAGGTCTGTTAATTCATCCTGTAGGAGGGAGATCCTCCCCTCTGCTTCTGACCCTCTGCCAGTCACATTCCGAAGGTTGCCGAAGGAGGACGACATCCACCCCCACCTCCTCGATCTTCGTCTCTACTGCCTCTCATGAGTTTTGGATTGCCTGTCGAATAGTCGCCAACTCCCTGTTCCAGTTATCATTGAGTAGAGGCCTCGCCAGGTGGTTTGGGCTGTTCCGAAGAGGAGGTGGTGCACTTGGCAGTCCGCGGCTGGGCATGCATGTCCTTTCCCATCTCTGGCGACAAGTAGGCGCTACGATGCATGAGGCTGGGTGCAAAACGGTGTGCGCATGTCGCAGTCCGTTTCATTGGTGGCTCAAGTTGCCTCTCCTGTCACCTACATCCCAGGATAGGCTGCATGGCTGTTGAGCCAGTACTGGGACCAACATTTAGGTATATTGAGGACTGGGAGCCCAAGATTACTCCTCCGTCAGCCACTGACCAATCATACTACTGGTGAGAGACAGATCACTTCCTGGCCTGCTTACCTCAGTAGCTTCATATGAGGCAGCTTGTGCAGCCGCGGTCCAGTGTTATGCCCTCCAACTGTCCATCGTGATCAAGCTCGCCACAAGGCAGTGTGACAATAGTGATTTTTGCAGTATGTGTCCTACATGGCCTTTTCAGTCTCTGCCGGAGAGCAAGAAGACAGAGGCCTCCATGCCACCGCTGTCCACGTGCCCACGGCTTTCCTCTCAGTCCATCCAGCTCCTCGCAGCCAGGGGTCATACAGCAGACCCGCTGATGTGGAGGGCAGAAACGCATTCCGGTCAGTGGCGTAATGAAATTTGAGATGGCCCCCCTGCCTGCAAGGTGAACGGAGGGGCCCCGCTCCGGATTTTATCAGGAGCTCTCGACGAGAGTACTGTGTGTAGCGATCTAGATGTGGAAGAGGAAGTTAACCCCGCATCCCCTTAGCCCAGAAGGGCCTACACACATTGTAGCACTCTCTGGCCAGGCGTGGCCAGAGAGTATAAATAAACGGGTGGAGGTCGCTCGTGACTTCCGGCCCACTCAGTTAACTAGTAGTCTGTGTGAGTAATTTGGCGCTGCGAAGCTAGGGCCTACCACCACTGCTGCTGCGGCTGCTCAACCGAGCAACATCACACTGGCGAAGAGGGTGGCCGTTCCGTTGCCTGTCAACATCAGACAAGACCCTGCCCGTATCGTAGCTCCAGCTCCCGGCAGAGCGAAGACCGGCACAAGAAGTGTGGCTCAGGAAAAACTTGCTGCGGCCCCAAAGGCGCGTGTCTGGGCACACGGAAGCCGTGGGAGCTATCGCGGCCAAAACGGAGTTGTGTGCACCAGCATCTGTGTGCCTGCCTGAGGCTCCTGACGCTGCATCTACTCAAGGTACGCGTCTGCCCACGAGGTGCGCGCATGCGCAGGACATCCCGCTGGGCCCAGCGGCTGCACGTGCGCAGCCAGAGTCACGCCGCCAGCTCTCTCTCTCTCCCGCTGCAGCGCTCCTACCCTCCAGGACAGAGTCACGTGGGGGCAACACCGAGGGCACCCCATTGTACCGCAGCCACTCCCAGGACCCAACACTGCCACAAGAGTCCTACAGAGCAACACAAAAGGCTACGAGTATACAGTGTTGCACTATAAATGAACTGCCACTGAGAGCAACATAAGGGAGAACTAGGTCATACAGGTCAGGGAGGAGCACGTGTGCCACAGCCAGCCACAGTCTCTAGCAGCATTTTTCACGCCTCACCAGGAAGAAGGCACCAGAGCAGCCCAAAGCACAAGGTGCACATACGAAAATGAATAACCCAGCAGATCAAGCAGCACCACAGCCACCCGCCCAACCAGCTGGACCCCCAGCCTTTCAACAGACGGCGCAGCACTCGCAAATCAACGCGCTGCCCCCGTTCAGTGAGCTCATAGACCCGGCCACCGCTTCCCCCAGATGGACCGTCTGGATCAGCAGGCTAGACAACTATTTCACGGCGACGCGTGAAACGGATGGTGCGGTTAAAAGGTCGTTACTGCTGCACTTTGCGGGAGAACAGATATACAAGCTGTTTTGCCACCTACCCGACACCGGAGCCCCCAATGATTACAACGCAGCAGTGGCGGCTCTAAACGCCCATTTCGACCCTCAACTGAACCCTGATTATGACAGGTTCAAGTTACGCCAAGCTCGCCAGAGGGACGGAGAATCAATGGATGTGTTTCATGCGCGGCTAAGGGAGCTGGCCAGCACGTGTACGGCCGACGACCAGAACAAAGAAGTAAGGGCCCAGGTGAAAAAGGGTGTTGAAACAAGAACCTCTGGACCTTCATCCTGCGACAACCGGGAATCACCCTTGAAGACATCCTTATAATGGCACGATCACACGACCTGTCAGACGCAAGAGCGACGGCAATGGACATAGCCATAACACAACAACAATAACAGGCGGAAAAACCAGTAACAATAAAAACCGAGAGAGCTGATGCCGTGCGTGCGCCAAACAGAGGCGCTCGCAGAAGATGGCCGAGCAGGAGTGCGCAAGGGTCACGTTGCGGATACTGCGGGAGGGAAGAACACCCCCAGGAAGAATGCCTTGCTCAAGGTCGAACATGCTCGAAGTGAGGCACACCCAACCAATTCGCAGTGGCGTGCAGAGGAGGACCATGGAATCGAGGAACCCGCGGAAGAAGACCACTGTCCAAATCGGTAAAACATCGGTCGCTTGAGGACCACGAAAACCCAAAGATGCCCAGAACAGTAGAATGGGCAAGACAATACCTGGAGGATTCATCCACAGATGAGGAAGGCGATTGCTACCTCATATCATTTGCTAGTGACCTCAAGCGGAAGAGGCGCCCACAACCCACATGCGCCCTCGAGTTCGCCGGATCACAGGTCACCGCCCTAATTGACACAGGCGCATCCGTCAATGTGATGGGGTGCCAACAATACAAATGACTGAATCCAAGACCTGCACTAGTCCCGTCGCATGTTAGGATCCTCACATATGGCAGTCAAACGCCATTACCCCTCAAGGGTAAGATGGTAGTACAAGTAAAATCGGGAAACCACGAGATCACCACAACGTTTCACGTAGTCGACAGGGAGGCCAGACATCCTAGTAGGAAGCCACACAGCCGAAGACTTCGGTCTGGTCACATTTGCCAACGCAGTCAAAACCCTACAGACTGAAGATGTCCTAGACATGTTTGCACAGCTGTTCAGAGGACTTGGATGTGTGAAGAGGGCCCCGATAAAGCAGTGAAACCTGTCGCCCTGCGACATCGACGAATACCTTTCCATCTCAGGCCACCCGTCGAACAGGAACTCGCGGGGAGCGTGAAGCCCCCTCTCATCAAAGCCGCCAGCCCTCCGCTCCCACTGAGAGCTCCTACTAAACATCGTTGAGTACCCGCGCAATGCAAGGATAGAGGTTACTCATCGGTGCAACAGTACCCGGGGAAGAACCACACAGAGCCTGGGTTTTCTTTCTCTTCGCGGTAACAAGGCATAAACGCTCCTGACCTCAAAATGGCGGACTGACCCGCGCGAAGAACAGGGATCACATTGCTGAAGCAAACATTGGTGGGGACCCTCTCCAATGCCAAAATAGTGGGTTACCCTACGGTGCAACGGGGAAGAACCGCA
Organism: Calotriton arnoldi; assembly: GCA_963921515.1. Taxonomy (NCBI): domain Eukaryota; kingdom Metazoa; phylum Chordata; class Amphibia; order Caudata; family Salamandridae; genus Calotriton; species Calotriton arnoldi. Next base: position 1,849,636 of record CAWUFW010000392.1, on the reverse strand, counting down.
CAGAGCCTGGGTTTTTCTTTTTTCTTAGCCTTGGGGTCTCGCTCGAGGTAACGAGGCATATACACTCCTGACCTCAAAATGGCGGACTGACCCGCGCGAAGAACAGGGACAACATGCAAAAGCAATCATCGGTGGGGACCCTCTCTAATGCCCCCTCCAAAAAATGGGTTACCCTACGGTGCAACGGAAACTGGAAAGAGCCGCCCAGAACCCGGTGACAAGCCTGGAGATCTCACACCCCCAATAACGAGCTAGAAATTGCTCTTGAACCCAAACGCCTGATTCTAAAATGGCGGATTGCCCCGCGCGAACAAACGGGGAAAGTCCTGCACAAATTGCTACAGCCACTAACCCTCCCACTGAACAACGGGCTAGGTCCCTACTATAGCCCTACTGCCCCCTGGTAAAAGGAACCAACCTCTCAGCCACGCTGCCCCAATCCAAAGGAATCCCAGGTCATGGCTCCTGGTGCCTGATCCCAAAATGGCGGCTTTTTGCGTCCTCTCACCGGCTGAACCCCCGTGCAGTAAACGGGAAAGATCTAACCATTAGATCGCCGATCCCTCAGGATAATGCAACAGCCCCCTGTAAGTGAAAACTGCTCCACACCCGAGCCGCCTCAACAATCGGGAGTCAGCGATCTCGGGGCTTGGCGCCTGACCCCAGTATGGCCGCACAAACCTTCACCTTCATGACTGCCATGCAAAGTCTGTATATGCCCATTGTCTGACCCTTGATACCTCGCCATTCAGTGGCCCTCTAGGAGCCACCCTCAGCCCTATGCTCCGGAGAGTCAACGACCAGCCCTAGAGCAATAGCACGAATCTCTACTACTCGCACTTTACCCTCTAAGGACGGCCCTGGAAACTCTATCCCACCCTTCCTAATAGGGTGCCTGCCCCCCGTCTCACCTAGTCACAATGCCATCCGCCACGTCCGCCTACTCCAACCCTGCCTCTGCGAACCACTTAAAACTGCACGGCCCGAACTCCTTCTCGATCAGTTTCCCCCCTAACCTTTCACCCAAAGCGAAAAAAAACTTTAAACAAAAACTGATCAGACAACATCCTGAATCACTATTCGCGGACATCTATCACTGCGCCTCCTAAGGACAAGTAAAAATGGATCTCATCTTCCACACTGAAAGACCCGAAATATGAAAGTCCATCCTCAGATCGCAACTCAATATCTCCAAAATGACTAACACTTCACATAGCCGCAAACTGACATTCTCAGCCCCTAACCGCACTAGGCGAAATGGGAACACCACTGCGACCATCTACTCCAATGGCACAGTCCTAATACAAGCCAACAACGACAATCTAGAATCCTTTGACGCCCTCTTCCCATCCCTCCGGACTTCCCCCTCCTACGCACTCCTCCCCTGCCCCCCCATCCTCCTCTCCCTGAAGAGCCCGACCCGCCAACAGAACTCACCCAACATTCTGGTGCACCCTAGTAATAACACCTGCCTCCCGCCGCGAGACACCACCCCCAACACTTCCAGAGAGAACAAGACCCCCAACACTACCAGAGAGAACAAGACCCCTCTACCCCCCTCCGGCAACCACCCTCACCCTACCCCCGCCCTCCATCCCTCCCAACCCACTTCGAATGACTTCAACACACAGTACGTGACTCCCAACCCCCTCCCCAGACCCTCATGCAACTTAACACCGATGCCCCAACATGGCCCGCACCCTCGGCCCCGCCTAGATCCCACACGGACAGCTCACTCACAAAAGGGCAACTTAACGTTAGGCTCTCCCCCCCCAGGTTTAACTTACCCGCCCAGAACACCCCCACCGACATAGAGACTGGGCAGCGGCTCACCCTGCTTGAAAGCCAGATAACAACCATAATCCAGGGTCTTAGTGAAATCCTTACCAACCTCGCCGCACCCCTAAAGCCTCACCGTTTCCCCTCCTTCCCCTCTCTCTCTCAACAGAGGCCTTCCAAGGCTCCCCACCCGCAAGGGACCTCTACCCCCCTCTCTAATCAGACACAGAGACCTAAAAGAACTAGAGGTGAAATGTCTGCGAGTGAAGCGGAAGCTCTCGCTTCCTCGTACGACAATCCTATTACTGCCACCCTCCAATCCAAAATACAGGTGATCACCGGACTGGGAAGAGAACAGGCCCTTCCAAAATCCCCTAGACCCCCGGCTACACGCACTATCATCCCCACGGTCCCCCGAACGAAAAAACCCACAACAGAGACGTCCCCCACCAACTGCATGCTCATAAACTGCAGATCAGCCACCAAGCATGCCACAGAGCTAGCGGAATCCATCCTCACCCACGACATAGACATAGCATTCATCACCGAGACATGGCTAAATGACTCCTCATTTCCACTCCTGGATACTCTTGTCCCCCCTGGCTTTGTAATCACCAACAAAGATAGAAAAGATCAAAGAGTTGGAGGCATAGCAATCATCCACAAAAACAATATTTCCGTGACGGAAATAGACTCCTTCAACTACAACACCTTTGAGTGCCTAACCGCCAACATCAACTCTAGCAACAACAAAACACTTATCTGCCACCTTATTTACCAGCCCCCTGGTAACACCACCACATTCACTGAACACCTGTCCGACCTGATTGCCCACTGCTCTCTCCGAGACACGAACAACCTTATTCTGGGTGACCTCAATCTACACTGGAATGAAGAAAACAACCTGCTAATCCAGAACCTGAAGGAGCTGCTTCACAGCAACAACCTTACCCAACACTGCTTAGAGGAAACCCACAACAAAGGAGCAATCCTAGACGCCATTATCGCCCAGCACGACACTGTCACGATAGATCGCACCCTGACCGTGGACTGGTCCGACCACCACTTAATCCTTTTCCACCTCACTCAGCCGATCACACTTAAAAACCCCACCCAAGACCCTCCGAAATGGACTAGAAACCTCACTCAGATTAACATGACTGACCTAGAGGGAAGGGTTAACTCTCTCCTCAGTGCCTCCACGGATGATCTATCCACAACAGAACTCACCTCCCACTACAACACAAACATGACATCCATTCTAGATCAAGTAGCCCACTTGAAACTAAAAAAAACCAGGAACATCCCATCCAGATCTTGGTTCAACACGGACATTAACAATGAAAGAAGACCACAAAGAGCCACAGAAAGACTATGGAGGAGCAACCCCTCCTCAAGTCTACTCGAACAACTCAAAGCAGCCCGAAGGACATACAAAAAACACAGCAGCGAAAAATCCACCTTCTTCCGCGCCGCCCTAGACAACGCAAAAAACAGGCCCAACGAACTGTTCAAAATCATCAGGCAACAAACCTCCAAGCCACTGTTCCCTAGAACGTGCGCGGGTGCGCGCCCGCGCACTGAGGTCACCCCGAGCGCGCAGTGTCCCAATTGTAGCGCGCACACACGCAACACAGCCCGTAAGTCCGATCGCGCCCCTGTTTTTAAAACGCGAGCAGCGAGAAAAACGGCAATTTCCTGGTTGTACGAGGCAGAGCTGGAGACAACGGAGGAGAGGACACAGCCGAGCGTCAGGAAAGTGTCTCCCTTATGTCCTGGATGGTTAGGGAGGGCTCGGGTTTACGAGCAAGTGGCGCCTGCACTTGCCGCATTTTTCTCAATAGTGACGCTAGCGGGGCAGTTTGTGGGCCTTTGTGAAAGTATTCATGTTAATTGCAGCGCCGTCATGCGCTGCAATTAACATGAATACTTTTACAAAGGCCCACAAACTGCCCGCTGGCGTGCACTATTAGGAAAAGTAATGCGGCAATCTAAAGCGAGACATGTTCTTTCAGATGATTCTGAAAGAACACGTCGTAGTTTGACTTCTGCATTCCTTTGCTAATAGTGGGCATCTGCGGGCTGAATGTGGGCCTTTGAAATAGTTTTCATGCTGATTGCAGTGCACACGGGCGCTGCAATTAACAAGAATACTATCTCAAAGGCCCACATTCAGCCCCGCAGCTGCCCACTATTAGCAAAGGAATGCAGTCATACACAACGTGTGCTTTCAGAATCATCTGAAAGCACACGTCGTATTTGACCCTGCAGTCTTTAGCTAATAGTAGTAGCTGCGGGCTGAATGTGGGCCTTTGAGATAGTATTCTGTTAATTGCAGCGCCCGTGTGCACTGCAATTAGCATGAAAACTATTTCAAAGGCCCACATTCAGCCCCGCACTATTAGCAAAACGAATGCAGGGTGAAACACAACTTGTGCTTTCAGAATCACATGTCGTGTTTGACCCTGCATTTCTTTTGTTAGTAAGCGTGGCTGAATGTGGGCCTTTGAGATAGTATTCTTGTTAATTGCAGTGCACACGGGCGCTGCAATTAACACGATTATTATCTCAAAGGCCCACATTCAGCCCCGCAGCTGCCCACTAGTAGGAAAAGGAATGTAGCAAATGTAACGCAGGACGTGTGCTTCATAGCTGCCAAGGTTTCAGATTGCCATGTGGGACATTTTCATATGTTTGTGTAATATGAGTGACATTTTAAGGATCATGAGTACATAGCTGCCAGGGTTTCAGATTGCTATGTGTGACATTTTCATATGTTTGTGTAATATGAGTGACATTTTAAGGATCATGAGTACATAGCTGCCAGGGTTTCAGATTGCTATGTGTGACATTTTCATATGTTTGTGTAATATGAGTGACATTTTAAGGATCATGAGTACATAGCTGCCAGGGTTTCAGATTGCTATGTGTGACATTTTCATATGTTTGTGTTATATGAGTGACATTTTAAGGATCATGAGTACATAGCTGCCAGGGTTTCAGATTGCTATGTGTGACATTTTCATATGTTTGTGTAATATGAGTGACATTTTAAGGATCATGAGTACATAGCTGCCAAGGTTTCAGATTGCTATGTGTGACATTTTCATATGTTTGTGTAATATGAGTGACATTTTAAGGATCATGAGTACATAGCTGCCAGGGTTTCAGATTGCTATGTGTGACATTTTCATATGTTTGTGTAATATGAGTGACATTTTAAGGATCATGAGTACATAGCTGCCAAGGTTTCAGATTGCTATGTGTGACATTTTCATATGTTTGTGTAATATGAGTGACATTTTAAGGATCATGAGTACATAGCTGCCAGGGTTTCAGATTGCTATGTGTGACATTTTCATATGTTTGTGTAATATGAGTGACATTTTAAGGATCATGAGTACATAGCTGCCAAGGTTTCAGATTGCTATGTGTGACATTTTCATATGTTTGTGTAATATGAGTGACATTTTAAGGATCATGAGTACATAGCTGCCAAGGTTTCAGATTGCTATGTGTGACATTTTCATATGTTTCAGTGTAATATGAGTGACATTTTCTCACAAGCAAAATCAACACACTAAAATTCACGGTTTAACAACCGCCACGGCAAACAGCTAAGGGGCATTAATTTGGGTGCAAGAGAGGCTGAGGGGGACACATAGCCGGGCAGCAGCGGAGTGAGCAAGGGCGCTGTATTATTGCAAGTACGTTGCACAGTTCGTGAAAACTTTCGACCACTAGAAACTGTGAGGTGGACTCTTTTCATGACATTTACAAACTCACTAAATCATAGGTCTTGACTAAGTTCCCCTTCATTTCCCTTTGAGTCCAAACACAAATTCGGTGCAAGGCGACATTATTGATGCATTCGCATGCACAAGGCATAAGTAGAAACAGGGCCGGCTTTAGCAATGGTGGCGCCCTGTGCGACAATGTTTTGTGGCGCCCCCCAATGACCACCTCCGCCACAGATTCCCACACTACCACCATTTGACAGTGCTCCTCAAGTCTCAATAACCACTGTCTCTTAGATTAATTTCGATTTATAGCACGACTCATACCAGTTTAAGGTGTCAGAACACTTTAGATCACACACACATTGCACAGAGACAATCCCATGTGTAAATGAGTGTATAGGAAATGTTACATAAGACAAAGGCCTACAAGGTGTAGGAGTAAAATGTCATCCATTCTGGTAGGCAGTATAGTTTGAGACTTTGGTCTTGAAAAATACAAATTCAGAATTTAAAAATGTTACACCAATGTTGGGGGTTTTCCTAAATAATAAGAATTGATTTCTACATAAATGAACCATTTTTGCAATATTAGGATAACAAAAGACTGGCAAAAAACACACATAGCTCTTAACACATTCCTTGCAGTTTGCATGCAGCTCTTTGATGACAGTGAATATATTAGGATTTTAACTTATACAAGTAACAACAGGATCTCTCTGCCAAAAGCGGTAACCCATTGACCAATTTATATTTTATGCACTTTGTGATATGAATGGGACACGTTATTTGCAGCAGACATATTAACCCTCTGCACTACAAGTCAACATTTCTTAGACAAAGCTCCGGTCTCTCTCCAGGAAGAACATTAATCAGATGAGTTATCTTGAGATTTTTATTGCTGGAACTAAGAACTCGGCACCAGCTGCCTCTAAAACAATAAACATGGCACCCCCACCCCAAGTCAGCACCCGGTGCGATGGCACCGATCGCACCACCCCAGAGCCGGCCCTGAGTAGAAACACTCATTTTGGCATTGAAATGCCCACACATGGGAAGGCATGGCCGGCAAGATGTCGACAAGAAGTGCTTCATCCTGGACACAAAACTGTAATTTTTAATCCAACGCTGAATCCTGCAGTCCCCGCCACCTGGGTTAGGACAGAGAGCCGAAAGAGGGGCTAACGGCAGAAACAAAGTTGTGCGAGGCCTGCAGCAAGGCACTGGTGCGGAGGCCCCTGAGGAGAAGACTCTGAAGTGGAGGCTGCGTGAAGGAGGGCTGACCCAGTGGAGGGCGGTGTCTCTTTGCGGGGGTGCCCTGGGGGCTGAAGAGCCCCTGGCGAGAACCGGCTTCGCTGCGGTCAAGACAGGCGATCGGCCATAACACAGGGGCCTGCCTGGATCACCCCGAGGGTTCTGGTAATTGCCAGCCGGGGACGTGTTTGCAATGAGGCGGCATTGGAGGCAGCCAGACTGCAGCATAAGAGGAGAGGGTGCCTGGAGGGGTTTCTGCTGGCGCCACTGGTGGAGAAAGTGGGCTGTGGGAGCAAGATTTGAGATATAGAAAGACAATACAATATTCACCAGTGCAGGAATAATGTTAAATACTGTTAAATGTTGTCTCCGCTTCAGATATAGGAATGTTACTGCAAAAGGTCAAAGGGAGCACCCTCGCATGTTAAAGTCTTTGTTCGCTCTCCACGGGAGGGGGCACAGAGTCAGTGACTGGCGGCCCTGCCCTCTGGCTCCGCCGGCGTACAACTGGGGCACTGATCACCCCGCTAAAGAGCTAGCTGGATCAATAAAAATCATACACTCGTGATTAGATATAGATTAGGCTGAAGTAGGGAATGTTTTCAACTCCAAGGCACGTTTTTTCTCTAAATACCATGAGCTTAAGTATGCATATTTATTAAAAACATGCATCTTAAAAGCGAGCACACTTACCAACAAGCACTGACGCGCCTATTTTACCAGAGCTTTGCCCTCTCTCGAATCATAGAAACCAGAGTCCTCCTGGCCACAACGAATGACTCCCTCAGCAAACGTGCCACCCGGGCTGCATTCAGACTCAGCAGCTGCACAGTGCGTGCTCTGGACTCCAGCGGCCGCCACGGGTCCGTGGGATTGGGTCTCGGCGGTGGCAGGGGGATCATTCATGATTATGCTTAAATTACTGCGCTGCGGTGGAAGCACTGCCGTGGCATTGTCACGTCCAGCGTAATGCCGCACGCAGCCATGGGGATTACTTCCTATTTTAACTAATACATTGTAGCCAGCAGCCCGCAAAGCCTACCAGGAGCAGCGCCTCGCACAGGCCTGCTGCCACTCCAGTTTCAGCATAGCGGCGTTATGGCTTGACAGCCAAGGCTGAAATGCGTTAGTCTAACACCTGATGCGTGGTCCTTGGCGTGGCTGTGAGTAACACTTTCTCGCCAGCAAAATCAAGCCATAAAGAGGAGGGAAACGTATATAGAAATTACATGCATAGCTGTCAAGGTTTCACATTGCTCTGTGTGAACTTTTCATGATTTCAGTGTAATTATTAGTGTAATTTCAACAACTATGAGTGACGCTTTATTTCCAGCAAAAAATAGCTGGCAAGTTTCATTTTCCTTATGTGACATTTTCATATTTTCCTTGTGTTTGTGTGACATTTCTATTCTTATGTCTGATGCGTCTCAATATTTTGCTTCCCAACAACATTTTGATCCATAACCAATATAACAGTGAATTAATTAACATAGTCTTTAATCGCTATAAGCACTGCACCTTAAACTGTAGAACTTGTGATTTCACATCTGATTTTAGTGTGTGTTGCCTTTGTATACTTTACAAAGCTTGTATTGCATTTCATGATGTTTCCTTTGTACATATAAAATTGTTCTGAAATTAAAAAGGCATCTACATAACACTTCAAGCATACCGAATAGTAACCAATTCCTTTGCAATACAAGGTGTTGCAGGATTTTCTTTGAAAAAGACGTCTTCACATCTACCTCCAATAACCACTATTCAACTACTAACACTTGAACATGAGTGATCACTGGTACTAGGCAGAAATTAAAAGGTGTGAACCTTTTATCGCTCACAAATGTACAGATTCAAGAAGAATCAAAATTAAGCAAAACAAACTATATGAGCAGAGAACTACATTAAATCACAATAGACTCTTTCCTTTCTGAAATCCACCACTCTTTCAACCTTTTCCATTTTAATGGGATCAAGCACAACAAATACACTTCCCTGATAGTGACTCGGGACAGAATTGTGTCAAAGGTAATTTACTGTATTATTGCTTGAAAGGCTGTTCTATCTTTAACCAAACACTGTGTAAGGCACCTCATTGACAAGCTGGGTGATGCTGGGTCAGTCTCCTTGTAATTACTACACACTCCTTTGGCATTGCAAGCCAATGCGCGGGCAGTATTGGAACACGGTTTTATGCAACTCCGTGTTTAAGCTCAGTAGTTTCAGGAGCCGGAAAATAAGAAAAGGCGCCGAGGTCATTGTGAGGCTAGACCCAGTGCTTGCACTTTGTGTATTTAAAGGCTTCTCCAAGCCGCCCACAGCCAGATTCATCTAGTGCCATATCCATGTGTATTGTATATCTGTGATCTTGTATAGGCTCCCAACATTTTCCCACCCTATGAACAGTGCTCGAGTTGAGGATCTTTAGTAAAATCTTAAGGTACCATCGTTGGAGTCCTATGCTTTTCTAAACCCGAAGTGTACTTGCCTGTGTAACTAATTCATGTCATGGCGTGTGTATCTAAATTGAACACCTGCCTTTAGACCCTTCATGTGGTGCTACAGATGTGGAAATGCACCGTCCTTTCACTTTTTTAAGCAAAAACTTGGAGTGATATTTGGCGCTGCACCCTTACGCGCGGTCTGGTTCCCGGCGCACATAGCCTAGACTGCCGCACACAGAGGAAAAAAATTAGAGGGAACATTGCTCCAAGCCCCCGGAATCCTCCCTACAGGCCTCCAAGGACTTGTGTGAAAACTTCGCCAACTTCTTCGAAGAAAAAATCACCAAGATTGAGCTCTCACTGGACATCAACGTCAACCCCGTCTGCAAAAGCCTGCCCCCAGTGACAGTAGATAGCACGCTCAAGCACCCCAAAAAAACCCGGAAGTCCTTCAACCCCATCCCGGAAACCGAGATCCTCAAACTGATCTCCACCTCCAAACCAGCCTCTCACGTCCTTGACCCAATACCCACCCATCTGACCAAAAAACTGAAATTCTCCATAGCCCCGTTCTGGTGCAAGATCATAAACAGCTCCCTGAGAACCGGCATCATACCTGAATGCATCAAAGTTGGCCAAGTCACGCCACTACTAAAAAACCAGGCCTTGACTCCAAGGAACTAAATAACTTCAGACCCGTCTCCAATGTCCCCCTCCTATCCAAAATCCTTGAAAAATGCGCCCTCCAACAACTGACTCAGCACATGGATAGCATCAACCTTCTTGACCCCCACCATTCGGGTTTCAGAAAAGGCTACAGCACCGAGACTGCGATCCTTAACATCACAGACGACATCCACAAATCCCTTGATACCGACCAATGTTGCCTCCTCATTCTCCTAGACCTATCGGCAGCCTTTGACACGGTTGATCACCAACTTCTCATCTAGGCTTTGCAAGAAAGGGTAGGTGCTGATGATGTGGTCCTACGCTGGTTCTCCTCCTCACAAAGGATAAAAAAAAAAAAACTTTACCTCCGACCTACACCCCGTCAACAGGGGCGTCCCCCAAGGTTCAGTCCGCTCACCTCAACTGTTCAACATATACATGGAACCCCTCACCACCCTACTCAAAAATGCTAACATCCCTTTCCACCTCTATGCAGATGACACCCAGATCTATCTAGAAACCTCCTCCACAGATGACATTCACAGACTAAATGTCACTCTAAAAGAAATCCAACATTGGCTGTCGCTTAACCACTTAAAACTCAACCAAGATAAAACCGAAATCCTCCTCATCTCCAACAAAGAAGAGAACCCTCAGATCTCAGAATGGCTAAAAGCTCTGGATGCTCTCAACGGCAATCACACTCTGACCCACTCCGTAAAATCATTAGGAATCACCCTAGACTCAAAACTCAACATGGCCAAACACATCAAGAACTCCGCAAAGAGGGCCTTCGTCAACCTGAAGCTACTTAACAAAATAAAACCATTCATCCCAACCAACGACCTCAAACAAGCCACCCAATCACTGGTACTATCCAGACTCGACTATGGGAATGCCACCCTCACTGGTACAACAAAATCTCACCTAGCTCCCCTCAAAACTACTCTCAACGCAGCAGCTAGAATGGTCACTGGAATCAGGAAATACGATCACATTTCACCAGCACTCAGAGAACTAAAATGGCTCCCAGTCGAATTGCGTGCCAGTTTCAGAACTGCCTTCCTCACGCGCAAAGCCCTGCACACAAGAAAACCTGAGTATTTGGCTGCTAAACTCAAGAGGGCTGGTCAGACAAGGAACCTCAGGAGCTCCAGCACCCTACTACTCATCCCTATGAAAACCAGCAAACAAAAAACTGCTGCACGGTCCTTCGCCGGAAACGCGCCCAACATCTGGAACGCCATCCCAGTCGGTATCAGAACTATCTCGTCCTTCACAAAATTCAAAAAACACCTAAAAGTCCTTTTCCTCAACCGCTCCCTCCCGAATGGATAGCCGCCATCTAAACGCAAATTCCTGCTCGCCGTCTCTCACAGACATTGTAGCCCAAAGACTTAACTCCTCCCTGCTATTTGACCCCTAACTCCTCCCCCCCACTCCCCCCTAAGTGGTTCAACCCCAAGACAGCGTGCACTCTATGAGGTTATCTCAGAACTCTCGGACTACCTCAATGCTGCTCAGCACACTTGGACTTCCGAACCTATATGTAGAATACTGCTTTATTGTATCAACCCCAAGGCAACGTGCACGCTATGAGGTTATCTCAGGACTGTCCATCAATGGTTGTTCTTGCATTTGTCACCCTGAGTGGGACGGGTATGCCCAGACGTGGGTCCCATGCTCTCCATGCCACTGTAGTCAAGCTATCCTGGCTGAAGAGGGGTGAAACCGCGAAACCGGTCCTAGGATGCTTGTTTCCAGTCCAGGGAGGACCTGGCCTGGCAGTTCAGGCTGGACTGTTGCCATTGGGCACAGGGTCAAGACTGATTTGCATATGGCTGGGTTCAAACTGGAATGGCATGGTGAGCAAAAAAACGATGGATAAAGGCCCAGATCTTTGTACTGGGGTGAATGTATGACATTGTTCTGCATTCTGTCCATCAATGGTTGTTTTTGCATTTGTCACCCCGAGTGGGACGGGTATGCCCAGACGTGGGTCCCGTGCTCTCCATGCCACTGGAGTCAAGCTATCCTGGCTGATGAGGGCTGAAAGCCCGAAACCGGTCCTAGGATGGTTTTTCCAATCCAGGGAGGACCTGGCCTGGCAGTTCGGGCTGGACTGTTCCCATTGGGCGCAGGGTCAAGACTGATTTGCATATGGCTGGGTCCAAACTGGAATGGCATGGTGAGCAAAAAAATGATGGATTTAGGCCCAGATCTCTGTACTGGGGTGAATGTACGACATTGTTCTGCATTCTGTCCATCAATTGTTGTTTTTGCAGTTATCTCAGGACTCGCGTACTACCTCAATGCTGCTCAGCACACTTGGACTTCCGAACCTATATGTAGAATACTGCTTTATTGTATGAATCTTGCTCAAAAACTGTAGTGAAGCGCTCCAATACCCTCGGGTCAGGCCAGCGCTATATAAAACTGCTTAATAAATAAATAAATAAAATAAAATAAAAAACTCCTTGATCTCGAGCAGCAAGGAGTCATAGAAAAGGTTACCGGCCCAACTCCGTGGGTCTCGCCCATGGTGATAGCGGAGAAGCCAAAACAGCCAGGCTAGATCCGGCTGTGCATCGACATGCGCCTGCCTAACCAAGCAATCAAACGTGAAAGGCACTTGACGCCGACAGTCGACGACATCCTGGCTGATCTAAACGGATCCCACTGGTTCTCCAAGCTGGACCTCAACACGGGATACCATCAGTTGAGGCTAGCGGAGGAAAGCCGATACATCACAACCTTTTCGACCCACATTGGCCTGCGCCGATACAAAAGGCTGAACTTTGGAATTTCATCGGCGGCGGAAATATTTCAGAACACTGTCCGAGAAATATTGTCAGGACTCCAAGGGGTACTAAATGTCAGCGATGACATTCTAATACACTCAGTGACAATAGATTAACACCACTGCCACCTCAGAGCCACTCTCCAATGCCTCGCAGAACAAGGGGTCACCCTCCATCGAGAAAAGTGCTTGTTTTTCCAAAAGTCCATAGAATTCTTTGGATACGTGTTCAGCCAAGACGGGGTCAGAGTAGACCCACGGAAATCACAAGCCATTCAACAAGCCCCTGCCCCAACAAAAGCATCAGAAACCCAAAGTTTTCTTGGCATGGCCACTTACTGCGGGAGGTTCATACCCAACCTGGCCACGCTAGCTGAACCCCTGCGGGCCCTAACGAAGAAAAACGCCAACTGGAAGTGGGGTAATGAAGAAGAACAAGCGTTCCAGAAGATCAAAGCGGCACTTCTGGGAAAAACCACCATGGCATACTTTGACACAACTCGGATGACCGAACTCCTGGTGGACGCCAGCCCCGTAGGGCTAGGAGCACTCCTGACCCAGGAAACAGAGCCGGGGAAATGGGCTTCACTTGCATTCGCAAGCAAGGCCTTCACACCAACGGAAGCTCGCTACTCCCAGATTGAGAGGGAGGCACTCGCGAGTAAGTGGGCCTGCAACCACTTCCATCTATGTCAGCGGGCACCCATTCAGAGAGGTCACTGACCACCAGCCACTAATCCCGCTGTTCAAGGGCACAGCACCGCATCCCCCACCAAGGATTGAACGCTGGGCGATACAGCTACAGCAATATCAGATGGAGCTATTCTACTGACCAGGCGCGTAGAACCCGGCCGACTTCCTGTCACGGCACCCCCTAGAGATGACTGAAGACGGGGGAGAACAAGAACGGAAGACAGAAGAATACGTAGACATGGTATCCCAATGGGCCTGCCCACGAGCTCTTACCATGGACGAGATCAAGGCGAAAACCTGCACAGACCCCGTGCTCCTGAAGGTGCTGGAGTCCATCCAAAAAGGCTCCTGGAGCAACTTCCTTCGCGACGCCAACAGCTGGAATGAAGCAGACAGAGACCGCCTAGGCAAATTCTGGAAAGTGCGAGAGGAGCTAAGTATTGCCCCTGAAGGAGTGGTACTGAGAGGATCCCGGATTGTCATCCCCGCATGCCTCCAAGAATGAGCCTCGATCCTGGCTCACGAAGGACATCAAGGGACCACCAGAATGAAATTGCGGATGAGGGAGAAAGTGTGGTTCCCCGGGCTAGAAGCCGTCGTAGATACATTAGTGAGGAACTGCCGGCCTTGCCAATTCACAAGCAGCCAAGAACACCCCGCTCCCGTAATAACTGATGACCCAGCAACATCCCCATGGTCGCGAGTGAGCCTCGACTTTGGAAGCTTCCCGAACGGCAGGGTGACGGCGGTACTGATCGACAGCTACACCAAGTACCCCATAGTCGAAGTAATTGCATCTACGGCCTTCACACACCTCCAACCAGTCCTGGAGAAGACGTTCGTGCTATTTGGATTACCCCAGGCAATCAAGACCGATAACGGTCCTCCATTTCAAGGAGCTGAGTTCAAGGACATGCTCGAGTCACTCGGAGTCCACCATCACTGCAGGCCAACGGAGAAGCAGAACGCTTTATGCGGACACTTAACAAGATCATCCGGATCGCTGTGTCGGAGCAATCAGATCCAGAACCTGCAGTTCACAGATTCCTGCGGGACTATCGAAGCACACCACATTCCACGACACAAAGATCTCCCTGGTCCCTGATGCTGGCCGGGCCCCGTCGAGACATCATCCCCGCAGCCGATGGCTGGACCCCGGAGCCCTATGACCTTGCTGGCACCCAAGCGCGACGAACAACAAACAATGAGCGAGCCAGTGAAAAAAGAAGAGCGAAGACCCGGGTCATAACTCAAGGGAGTTTTGTCCTGGTACGGACCCGGCGCAGCGGAGGCAAGTTTCGCACAACATATGAACCTGGGCAATGGACCGTGTTAACCAACGGCACAGCCATTACAGTTCAACGAGGTGATGAGACAATCACCCCGAACATATCCTGGTTCAAAAGGATAAGAAACCCTGACACCGAAGAGATGATGTCCAGACCTATGGACAGCGCAGGAGTCAAAGCAGAAGATAGCCTCCTCTGCCGGGGGTAGGACTCTGCCGTGGCCGGTTCGCACTCTCCCATGGTCACTGGCACTGAAACAACCGCGACCAACGACCCGGCGCAGCCAAGTAGTACTCTGGAGAGTCAACGAAGTTGCCAATTAAGATACAGCCTAAGACCCAACCCCAGACTCACACACTTTGTGTTGATTGGTTTATTGTTTTGAACACTGACTTGGGAAGGGATGTAGCGGTCTAGACGCGGAAGAGGGAGTTAATCCCGCATCCCCTTAGCCCGGAAGGGCCTACACACATTGTAGCACTCTCTGGCCAGGCGTGGCCAGAGAGTATAAATAAACGGGCGGAGGTCGCTCGTGACTTCCGGCCCACTCAGTTAACTAGTAGTCTATGTGAGTTATTTGGCGCTGCGAAGCTAGGGCCTACCACCACCACCACCACTGCTGCTGCTGCTCAACCGAGCAACATCACACTGTGCTGAGGGGGCCCCCTGCAGCTCGGGCCACCCCCCGCACCGCGGGGGGGGCGTGGGCCTGTGTTACGCCCCTGACTCCGGTCCTATCACCTCCACCTCCCCCACACAAAGCGCACGAGGGGCCCCGTGGCGATAGGCGCATGTCAGGGGACATGGCGCCTCGGGTTCCAATACTAGGACCAGCTCCGACACAGGGCCTCTACCACGGGGGCTGGCCAGACGGCAGCAGACTCCACAACACTTTTCTCTTGGGTGCGGCAAGCAAGAACGTCCTCAGCGAGCCGAGGGCAGAAAACCTCTCCTCCAGGGGTGCCGAGCAGCAGCCTCGGGTCCCAGAATGCTCAGGGCCGACCAGCAGTCTCACTGATGCGGGGGGGGTCAAAAGCGCCCTCTGGACCACTTACCTCTGCGATCCCCTGAAGGCACGAACAGCCAGTGCCCTCTGTTGCAGTCCCTCGCGTACAGGGGCCCATGCCACCCCGGGCTCCAAGAGCAGGACCAACTCTGCCCCAGCTCCTTTCCGCCCAGAGCCGGCCACATAGCAGCACTCTTAGCAGCTCCCTCACAAGTGAGAGCATCCTCGTCCGCCGCCAAAACCCTCCCTTCCTTGGTTGCTCAACAACAGCCTCGATTCCCCGAATGCCAACCCCGGGTCACGGTAACCTCTTTAAAACGCAGCCATCTTAGGTGACCACGGCCGCTGCTCACTTCGTAGTCGTACCACTCCCTGAGCCCTTGCGCCGTTCTCTTTCCCCCTTCCGTCTTTACTCTGCGACCCAGGGAATGCAGCATGGAGGTGTTGGCGGCCAGATGTATTCCTGGGCAACAGGTTGGTTGTGGATGATGGAGGAGGTCTGGAAGCGTTCCTAAAACACACCCGTCTCCTTTGCCAATCGCCCAATAATATCACATTTTATGTTTTAAATTTGAGTTGGATTGATAATTTTGAGCAGGTGCAAACACCGTGGGCTTTTGTGGAACAAATGGACTTCTCTTAAGGCACCACAGAGGAAGCGAGCAGTGTATCAAGTCACTAAGGAGAGTGTAAAATATTTTTAAAAGTGTATTCTTACAATGATATGAAAACAAAACTATGAACCAAGTTCCAGATTGTCTAGTGCACGATCGAGTTTGCTTAATGCCCATAAAGTTGGGAGTGTTTCTGTATCCACTCCTAAATTATTGACTCTTTCTGTTTACCTTGAACTTATTTACAGCTGTTATGATTTAGTTATCAGTAAGGAGTTTTCTAACCGTTTAATCTGTATTTCTATTTTTATGCATTTGTCTAGCTGGCCGCCAAAGGGTTCAAGAATCTGAATGGACCTGCTCAAGCGCCTGCAGCAGCACCTAGTTCACCAAGTCATGGTCAGCAAGTGGCTGGCAGTTCCCCTAGGCATCTGCCTCTTTCCAAGCCCAGCACACCGCCCATTTCCATGACAGCAGCTCTCAGGGTTGTGGGTGTGGTAAGTCCTCTAATCTCATTCAGCTTGAGAAAATAGCATGAGAAATAGATATTCTTGAGCCATGTGCTTCAGACATTAAGGTTTATGCATGTAGCGAGCCCAGTTGTTCCTTGAATGTCATAGAATTATACATTACTTTGTTGAGGTGTCTAGAACTAGCTTCAGTTCAAATCAGATCGACTATTGTGCTAATGAGTTACTTGTAAATCTAGTTTAAATCACCCAACGGTGAGTGGTATTTAAAAAAGTATTTTTTATTTGTAAGTCAGACAGGTTTTATATTGTGTTGCTATAATCACATGCAGTTTAAAGAAGCTACCAAACCTGTTGGAAGAACATCATTAATTTTACATATACACATATACACTTCTGGAATGCTCTTCCCTCATGAAATCAGATCCTGCACAGATTTACCTGTGTTCAGGAGACTTCTCAAGACATGGCTCTTTGTCCAGGCCTATGAATAGATCTTCGGGGGCTCAACTACTCCTATACTAGTGCCAAGAAACCAATCGGTGTACGTGCGCTTAAAAAATTATTTTAACATAACATGCCAGGCGGGCTCTTCATTCGTTAGTGAATACCCGTTGGTAAAATATTTTCACTGGTGATTAATATTGTATTTTAGCATGTCAGTCCTTAATGGTTCATTATCCCTGTATTCGCTCATATCGCCCTCGTAAGCCTATCTGGCTGGAGGTTTCATTTGCCTGTATATCATTTAGTGTCTGTTTATTGTCTGATGGTGATCGGGTGCATTCTTCTGTATGATTACAAAAACCTATGGGGCACATGCATCAAAGTAATCATTTGCGATTACCAAATAGCGAATTTTAAGGATTCGCTATTTGGTAATCGCAAATGCCTATGCATTAAGGATTCGCAAATATTTTTGCGAATCCTTAACATTCCCTGATAGCGAATCGCAATTAGGGAATGCATTCCCATTCATTCCTATGGGCCTATAGGCTCATAGGAATGTATGGGAATGCATTCGCCATTTGCGATTACCAAATTGGTAATCGCAAATTGCGAATGCAATTGCAAGGGTGCTAGGGGGCCTAAAGCCCCCTGATGCACCCCCAAAAAAGGGTAAGTGTGCACATGTCGCGCACACACATGCCCTAATGGCATGTGTGTGCGCCACGTTGCACTTTGAAAAATACCCTTTTGTCCACTTTTCAAAGGATTCACAAATTACCACCAACTTGAAATTGATGGTAATTTGCGATTCCTAAATGCAAAGTCGCATTTTGGAAATGCTACATGTATCGCATTTAGGGAATCTCAAATTTCGATTCCCTAAATGCATTTGCAAATTAGGTAATCGCAAAAATTGCGATTACCTGTTTTGCTAATGCAATGCCTTCGATGCATCGGAAAAGGCATTTTACCGGTCGCAAACGGGCCGATTCTGTGAATCGGCCCATTTGTGACTGGTAAAATGCTTGATACATGTGCCCCTATATCTCTTAGCTATCCAGCAAAGCTATTGCGATATGACTTCTTCCTCTTCAATTTGATGTCTTTTATATTTACTACGTTAAATTGCAACTTTTGTCCCTTTTTGACATGTATCATTGTCCTGTCCTGTTTTCACAGCAGCTTTTGTACACAGTTTCATTTAAAAGCGTCAGCTGTTACATCACTATCAGCTGAGGCCCTTACACCTAGCAGCAGTTCAGCTACATAGATTTCAGTTTGCAAACATGTTATTAAATCACCTCCCATCGACCCCCATTGGAAACGGTTTGGGTTTTCTTGCCAGCAGTATATTGAAATTATTTTTTGGCACTTGCATAGCAGTTGACAATTAGTGTGGTATTGCAACGGATTTGGTAGTCTACAGATGACTTTATAAACAATTCAGAGGCCACACTGTATTTTTTATTTTTTTGCAAGTAACATTGCGATTGTCATGAATTTCCATGTCTGATCGCCTTTCTTTTGAAAAATTAGTCCCAATATACAACTTAAGTTCCTGCCCCTGAAATACATTAATGTGGAAATATGCCACATTCCAGAATTAAGTAATATATGCGCAGATCCTCCTAAACCATGTTGACTTCTATCCATCTAAACCGTTGCATCTGATTCAGTGCACTGACTCGATCATCAAACTATATGAGAATATCTGGTGCTTGGGAGAACCAATGGAGGTACTGCAATTGTATATATTTATGTTTTACATTGCTTATTACATATTTAGTCATTTCTCAGTATCTTTTCCACTGAGTGTCCGTTAAGTGGAACCCTCATTTAAATTCTATTTTTGTCTGCTCTTACTTTGGGTGCCACAAAATGTTAATTTAATGTCTGACTAAAAGCCATCAAACTACTCCATACTACTAACCACATTAGTTATTGACTTCTTTGGTCAGTCTAGCTATATAGAGTCAATTTGCATGCTCGACTTGTATGTATCAGTAAGCAAGCTTAATGTTGAAATCTGAGTTTAAAAGAAGCTCCTACAACTCACAAGTTTCTTGTCCTTGAATTCTGATAGATACTCCTACCTACAGATTCCCCAGGCGCCAGACTTGGTCTAGAAAAGTTACTACAGCTTTCCTCTTTTTATTGTTTGATCTGTTTGTTTACTTTTATAAGGAGGAAGGTACATAATCACAGCACATAAATGAGTAAGGTATTAACACAGGTTATCCTGATATATCGCTGCAATAATTGGACACATCAGAAATTTTCATATAGCTTAATCCGCTAGAACGCTGCTACAGTGTCATAACATACAGTTTTGATAACTTATACAACCCATGTTTGTATTCCTGTTATACATCAACACTCCCATTCGTCTTAGTGAAACAAAAAGAGAAAAGTTACTTTGTGAATTGCCGTACATTGTCCTGTTGATTTCAAGCATATATGTAAATTCCACACTTCAGGGTGAACATGACAATCGGGTAAGAGGGAAGTGTGAGTATTGCTGATAGCAATCAATTTTAAGAGATCAATGAACATTTAAACAGAAAAACAAACTAACAACAGGCATATTTATACTCAAAGCGTCTTCCCCAAAACAATCAGTAAATGCATCTAATACGCTATAAGACCGGTATTTCCCCATACTCCTCACTCTCACATTTGTGTCTCTACGTGAATAAAAACAATCAGCTTGCCCCTTAAGAGTGAATTCTGGGCAACAGTCCTTATCTAGACGTTGGTTCCCCATTTGAAGAGTCATCCATTTCTGATACCGGGCGTACAATCATTTGAAGGGCTATGAGGATCGAGTCCCAACTGTCTGATATAGGGAATTCGCGTAACCCGAGGGTATCCTCTCTACGAAGGGACACACCCTCTGCTTTTGCCCAATTGAGAATAGAGTGAGACCAGACCAGTAAGGACGGTGGCTCGCTGGATTTCCAGCATCTCGTGATGAGACGTTTGGCTACTACAAGACCAAGATCTAGAAATTGATTTGTGGCTCTGTGCTTTTTATCTCGTATGAATATCCCCAATACGCATGTTTCCCATGTGTTCGAGAGTTGTCTATCAGTGCAGTCAGACAAATATTGTGTTACCCCCTCCCAGTATTGTTGCAGTTTAGGACATGACCATATCATATGTATGATATCAGCGTCATAATGGAACAACGAGGGCAGCTCATGTCTTGTCTATGAAAGTAGCGATTGATTTTTTGTGGGGTCAAATACGCCCTCCTCTTGTGATATGTGGTGCTTGGCTCCGTCTCAGCGTCTGAAGTCATATAAGCACAACCCTGGCACCCAGATGTCAATTCCCTTTTTCCTCACGCCCTTTAATGCCAATACGGAGCTGGTCTCCTTGAAAGATTTTTCACCTAAATTGTACTTTTGCATTGTTGGGCAGGATGTCTTCACCCAACAACTCAAGCTTCAAACCCTGTTGGTATTGGAAAGGACAAGAAAAGCTACAAGGGAAAAACTTAACGTCCAGACATCAATCCTGATACAGGGGTAGGTCAACGCACAGTTCCCCATCTCGGATGCTCGAATCTTCCCTGGATCCAGAGTTAGTAGAGATCAGTGTTGATTGTACTTCGGCCCCATTGCTGACCCTGACTCCAGTCCTTTCCCTGGCATACCCAGCACTGGTTTTGGCTTTTTATCATGATATTTTGTGTTGTTTCATCGCGTCACGGTCCCCTTCGCTTGCCTTTGGGCACCATGGAATCCTCAGGGCCCCTCCCTGGACTACTTCCGGCGCGTTCCTTCACCCTGGTCCCAGGCGAACGACCCCCCCTCCCCCTCTCTCGGAGCCCATGCCAAAAATTAAGCCTATCTTCATGCACTTAAGGAGGCAAGTGAAGAGGTTAAATGTGTGTGGGGTACGGTATATGGAAGAGCCTCAGTGCAGGCCTTTGCCTAGAGATGAGCATAATCAATGTATGGATGACATCTTTGGCACAGATCTGACTACCACATCCAGATGGCAAACGTCATTGAGCATTATGATGACAACAGTAGTGAGGCGGCCTAATTGCTCTCTCCTACTAGCCTGTGGGCTTGATACCTTCCGGGAGGTGTAATTTGATTGCCCTTCTGGGCTACCATCTCCTGGGAATTTGCACCAGTCAGCAGAGTTCCTTGAACTGCCACCTCCCTATGGAAGAGAACAAAACTGATCTCCTTACACAGATTCTTCTACCAGCTTCTTCATCTTTGGAGCCATTGCACCTGTGTAACCCTGATGAAACATATTCTGGCAGATTGGGGCAAACCATCTTTTACCCCCGTTTTGAGCCACCAGATTTCCTGGCGTCAGCAGCCGATGCTGGGGGACCTCACATTTCTCTCAGTTCATCCTTCTCCTGAAAGCCTGGTGATGTAGCCATCCTCCTGCACTAAATAAATCCCGGGATCCCTCCCCACTGTGCCTTCTGATCGGGAGTGTAAAAATACAGAGACCAAGTGGAAGAACGTTTTTTCCGTCAAAGTCTGGCCCTTTGTCCACAAGTGCAATTTGCCTTTTGGGATATACACACAGTGTGAGATGGCACAGATGGTTGTGCCTAGCGTCCTAGACCATCTACAAGATAACTTTTCGGAGGTGATTAGTGATGGACAGGATGCGGCAGAGCAGATCTTGATGGTGGGCCTAGACACTGTGCACTCTGTGACAAGGTATGGATTCCTTCGTGGCCCTCCAGCATCATGCCTAGCTCCACCTTATAGGCTTATCGGGGGATGCCCAGGCAAATTTGATAGACATGCTGTTTCTTGGCTCTTGCCTCTTTGGCTAAAAAGCTGATTTGGCCCTTGAACATTTTGAACAAGGGTGGACCACCACTCATTCTCTGGGACTGAGTTTCCGTGTGCCAGTTTCCCAATGTATATCACAGGTTTCACGGATACTGCCAGGCTATGCCTTGTCACTAGTATCGGATCCAGGGCCCAACAGGGTCTTCATCAACCCTCATCATCCTCCTCTTCATTCCCTGCTCCACCCACAAAACCTCTTTAGTTTCCCATCGAGGTAACACATATGGCCTGTGGCAAGCCATCACGATAGATTAGACGGTCCTGCAAATCATAGAAAGGGGATATGCCTCCCCTTTCCAGGAGTCTGAGCCCCTCCACTTCCCTAAATTCCCTTCTGTCCTTTCAGCCTAGTCAGACAACCACACTTGTATTCTCCAACACAAAGACCTGGGTTTGATGAGCAAAGGGTCAGTGGAACTTGTCCTAGAGCAAGAGATTGGGCAGTAATATTAATCCAGCTATTTTCAAAGGATGGGCATATTGGTATTCCCATACCTCTATGATTGGATGTTGAGGGGAGACTTGCGGCAGCTGCTGTCAGACCATCTGAATCAAAGAAAAGAAGGGATGTTGGCCTTTATGAATTGCTGAGGAGGCATAATATATCCTCAAATACAAGGTCAACCAGTTGACCAAGGATCCACTTTAATTTCAATAAATGGTACTTGTTAGAAATGGGATTCCTGGTTAGCCGAGGTATGCACCCAGGCCAAGCAGGGACCACCACTCTAGTCAGGGTTAGCTAGATACACACTAAAAGATAACATGTGCTTACCCTCTGGTAGCTTGGCACAGAACAGTCAGGCTTATCTAAAGAGGCAATGTGTAAAGTATTTGTGCAACACACTCACACAGCAGCCCAATGAATACCCCACAAAAAGACTCCACACAGGTTTAGAAAAATAGATTATTATATTATAAACAAAACAAGACCAAAACTACAAAACCCCAATGTATAGAAGTTGAGATATTAAATTGTAAAGGAATAAATGCAGTAAAGCGATTTAAATGCAAGTAGCACTAAAAAGGTTACTTTATGTCGCGCTGGACCGGATCCGATCGCTGTGGAGTGCCGGCCGGCTACAGGACCCACGCAGGCCCCGGTGAACAAAGTACCTTTCCTGGTTGCAAACAACGAGATTCGTTGATCTTTTCCACACAGTGAAGGCGATACGTGAGTTCAGAAGACGGGGGCTGGAGTCGAGAGGCATAGAGTGATGTGCTGGTTTCTGCCACGCAGTCGAGGGATTGCATCAATCTCACCAAGATACAGCGGCGGCGATAAGCTGTACGATGCATCGATTCCTGAAGGCAAAGCGCTGGTTCCGATACGCCAATTTCGTTCCCACAACCGGGTGTCGATGCGCCGGTTGTGCTACGCGCAGCCAGTAGATACGTCGAAATCCGTGTTGCAAGTATTTGGGCCATTTCCAGCAAGCCAGCCACAGGAGCAGGTGTAAAGACTTTGATATACCCGCGTCTCAAGCAACAGGAGGCAAGTTGGAGATCACTTGGAGGGAAGGCAGAGTCTAGCTCTCCTACAGCGGAATCCGAGAGCAGCAGGACAACACAAAACCAAAGCAGGCCTTCAAAGTCTGCAGTCCAAAGATGAGTCCTATAAGCAGCACAACAGTCCTTCTGACAGAGGTTCAGTTCGAGATCCAGAAGTGTCTGATTTTAGGGGGTCAGCGACCCAGTACTTATAACCAAAAGAGCCTTTGATGTGGCGAGTGACTTCAAAGCAGCTCTCTGAAGTGTGCAAGCATCCCTTTCAACCCAGTCCTGTCTGCCAGGCTCTCTGTGGGGGGGTAATCAATCATTTCTGTGGGGACAGGACACTGCCTATTCAAGTGAAGTGTTATCTCCTCCCTTCCGTCCTGCCCAGGTAAGGTCATCCGAATGCAGATGCATGTAGTTAGGTACTCAGATACACCTATCTTTCCTGTGTTGTGGCTGTCTAGAGGAAATACACAAAGTATAGCTGTCACCCAGCCCGGATGTGTATTGGAGACAGGCTGTCAGGCACACCGATTTATAAGCACAGAGAAATCTTCACTTTCTAAAAGTGGCATTTCTAAAATAGTAATGCTAATTCCAACTTTACCAGTAAGGAGGATTTGTCTTTACCCTTCCAAACATATGAAACATGAAACAGCTACTCTTCTCTGATCAGGAATTACAGCTTAAAAGTGTTTTAAGGAATTCCCAATGCTAACCTATGAGAAGAATAGGCCTCACAGAAGTGAAAAACAAAATAGTCTGTTTGTCACTACCAGAACATGTAAAAAAAACACGTACATGTCCTACCTTTTAGTTACACAGCATCCTACCCTTAGGGCTTCCTAGAGCCTACCTTAGGGGTGACTCAGGTGTAATAAAAGGGGAGTTTAAGGCTTGGCAAGTAGTTTTAAATGGCAAGTCGAAGTGGCAGTAAGCTGCACATACAGGCCCTACAGTGGAAGGCCTGTGACAGTTTTGAAAGGCTTCTTCTGCGAGTGGCACAATTAGTGCTGCAGGCCCACTAGTAGCGTTTCATTTTCAGGCCCTGGGTGTATGGTATACCACATTATAAGGGACTTACAAGTAAATCAAATATGGCAAACAGGTGTAAACCAATTATACCTTGTTTAGAGGAGAGAGCACATGTACTTTAGCACTGGTCAGCAGTGGTTAAATGTCCAGAGTCCTAAAGCTAACAAAAAGAAGGTCAGAAAAAGAGATGGAGTGAGACAAAATGTTTAGGGTGACTCTTCAGAGAGGGCCATTTTCCAACAGTGTTGATGACACCTGATTACATGTGGCACCCTGATACCTATTACAATTAATTAATTTTTCTGTAGTTGTCATGAGTTAGCTAAACATTACACATAACAAATCTGAAATCAAATGCTCAAGGCAATTGTGTTGTCAAAAACACTAAGACACATTCTAGACAAGTAGTGGTAGTAGTAGTTCTTTATTCGATCAAAATAGAGATCATTTACAAAAATTGAAGACGCCAATCTTCCTAATAAATTACATTATACAATATTAAAATAGGACGCATGAGATAAAAAAGATAAAAAATTTAAAGATAGATAAAAAAAAAGACAAGTTAAAAACATGTGGCCATACGCTGTTAAAGACAAGTGTTATCATCAGCCTCGTAATGACATTTGCTTATTATGCCTGTACTTGTGTTGTGCCAGGCTTTACCTTTCAGATAGCAACTTGGACCTAATGCGCCAGGTATATAGCAGGTACCGTGATATGGTGAATGCTAACCACTTTGTGAGGTCTGATCTAAATATTCGCAGCACCTCTACTGGTTGCTTAATCAATAAGAGCCGACATACAGGTATTAGCCACGTTTTCCTAGTTTGTACACAGCAGGGACAAAAAACATGTAGTGATCGAATGTTTTCGAACTAAGGGAACATGCTGGGCACGTCGAGGTTACAGTAGCCTGAGTCCACCTACTTCTAAAGTAATTTAGTGGTAAAGTACCATACCTAAATTGTAAATAAAGTGTGCGTGCGTGTGGTGGTTCAATTTAATCCATAATATCCTCGAATAAAAACATACATTTAAAATCGGAGAATCTTCCTGTTAACAGTGCCCTGTGCTGCGGCATCATAACTGGAATCCTGGATGTAGGCCTAGAATTTCGCTTTTAAAAGGGGTAGTGCACTTTTCGGCAAGGATTTAGGGTCTTCCCACATCGCCTTCAACCCTAGTCTCATTAGCCAGTGCCTCACCTCTCTAAACCACTTCACCCAACCTGCTGCTCTATCGAGGTTCAGAACTTCCTCTATGGCTTCCTTCACTGGAATTCTAACCCAAAACAATAGGGATTTCAATTCTGCTATGTGTTTAAAACATCTTAGACAAAGGTCTAACTAGCCCAGGAGAAGTGGGGTACTGTTTGGCAGTTTCAATAATGACCGTATAAATTTATTTTCTGCTTATTCCAGGCTCGAAGTCTGGTCTAGGCCCCATAATTCTGCTCCATAGAGAGCCGCCCCCAGACCTCTGGCTCGAAGAATTTCTAAAACTGGAGAGGTAGGACGATATGCAGATTGATTAAGTTTCCTAACCACTGCTGAATCAACATGGTGTAATGTTAAGGTGCTCTTTTGGATTTGATCGACCCAAGCCATATTACTATTCAGTCTAATGCCTGAATAGTCAAACACTTGATTTGTTCTAACGTGCCTGCACCCAACCTTAATTTCCCTTTAAGACAACAATGGGGGTTAAAAGCCATGAATTTGGTCTTAGAGTAATTTATCTCTAGGCCAAAATCAGTGCCTACTGTTGCAAACCTGTTCAATATGTTTTGCATGCCCATAGGGTTTTTTTTCAATTAATAACGTGTCACCTGCGAACAGGAGTGAGGGTATTTGCCTGCCTGCAAGCTTAGGGCGATCACCCCCACAATTATACAAATCTTGAATTACCCCATTCATATAGAGGGTAAACAGGGTTTGGGCAAGGACACATCCTTGTCAAACTCCTTTATACACAACTATCTTCCCAGTAAGTTCACGCCCTCCCCCCCCCCACCCGGTTCCATCAGACCTGGACATAGTTGCCCTGGTGCATATGCGCTATAAGTTGCAGTATCCTATTTGGTATACCAAGATCCCTCAGGGCGGCCCAAAGTTTGGTGCGATGTATGGAGTCAAAAGCTTGTTTGAGATCTGCAAACACGACATAGAGATGACCCTTCTTGATGATAACTTCCTTCCATGTGATGAGTAAAAAACGAAGCACCTGGTCTAATATGCTAGTGAATTCCCTAAAGCCAGTTTGTAGATGGGACAGTATATGATTTTCCTCAATCCACGAATTTAGATACATCAATATCAATTTGCTAAACATTTTCTGGGCCTTATCTATGAGGCTGATTGGTCTATAGTTTGAGTTCTAGACAAATTTTAACCGATAATGCACACTGAGGAAAGGTGACACTCTACAAGCCCAATGATTGTAATTGGAAATGCACATTTGCAAAAGACAAGCAGACCCTTTTAAAGAACTGATATTTTTTGGCACCCTTATTGAGACTGATTGCATCATACTCCTTGAACAAAGTCTTAGCTTCATTCTGCCTGGCAAAGTTTCACACTGGGCACAGTTAATGGTTACATGTCAGCTCTTTCAACCTATTTTTGGCTACCAGATCGGCCTTACCTGTTCCTTTCCCCAACTGTGATGAGGTTTCTCAAAGTGTAGTCTTAAATGTTTTTCTCTGCACCTTTCATTACTCCTCAGTGGGACATTTGGTTCTCTTGTCTCTGATACAGGTTTTGTTTGACCTATTGTGGATCACAAGGAGTCAAGGCTACTAGCATTGTAGTGCTATTATGTGCTCCACTGGTAGTAAGAAACAAGACACTGGAGCCAGGTTAATACAAAGAGCATATATTTTAGATAGGAATTCAGCAGTCACATACTGAGGCACACAGGCACTCTGGGAATGGATAAGTACAAAATCCTGAGCTCTGCCAATGTTCCCTGAAGGATGGACAATGTTGCCTTTTATGCTTGACACAGATGAGCTTTATCTGAGGTGAGTTAAGGATGGGTCTCTGTCAGGCCAGAAGGCCACAGGAGATAAACAGGCCAAACCATCTGAGCATGCTTGAAAGTAATTCTTCCACCCTAGATAGGTTTCCTGAAGTAGTTGTGGAAGTTCTCCCATACATTCTACTCCCAAGAGGGATGTTGACCCTAGCTGTACTCCTCTTGGAACTGTCTGTGGTTTTATCCTTATCAGTCCAGCCCTGGGTTTTCAGTAGTGCAGGAAGGCTTGAATAAGTTGAGCAAGTGATGGCCCTACCCTGGGTGGCAAGACAGTGAAATGACACAGTGATACGGGCACTAGTCAGACAAGTGAGAGAAGGTCATATATAATGAGCACAACTGTATTCCTATTAATGAAACAGTAGATTTTATATTTCAATGAATACTATGTGTAAAATGAACCCTTGCATAGATGCCATTTGCATCTGTTGACAAAGAAGGCAGTTTACTTGTTTACCATTACATTGGTTTGACGAGCGAGTGCACTGCAAGCATTGTGTGCCCTATCTCCAATTAATGATTATTTTTTCTGGACAAACTGGCATTAAGTCTGAAAAGTTCATTGGTCCCAAAGGTGCTGCCCCATTCCATGTGGCCAAGTCATATTTCCAAGCCATCTTTTGCCCTCTGCCTTATCACACTAACGAGGAGGAAAGACTTCATTGTTTAGATCCTCGTAGGGCTGTTAGATGTTACATAGACAGGACCTGGGAATTTCGGACTGATGATCAGCTGTTAATGACAAAAGGAGCAAGGCTGACTGTAAGTGGACACAGTTCATATGGATTGTACAGTGATCTGATATTCCCTTGCCATGAATGAACCTCCTGAAGCTATCGGGACCCA
Source organism: Calotriton arnoldi (assembly GCA_963921515.1). Lineage (NCBI taxonomy): Eukaryota > Metazoa > Chordata > Amphibia > Caudata > Salamandridae > Calotriton > Calotriton arnoldi. Next base: position 1,821,185 of record CAWUFW010000392.1, on the reverse strand, counting down.
TTTTATTAGGGCGAAAGCAACTTCTTCAGCCTTATCCAGAAGTGTACCTATCTTGGACATATGCTGGACTCCATAGTGGACTTCAATCCCCACCTATACCAAGTCTTACTCCTTAGACTTGAAAGCTGGCTGTAATGGTCTTTTTGCAACATCTTTTCTACAAGATTTCCTGTTGTGATCATCTTCTTTTACCCAGACCAAAGAGCTATTGCCATGGTACTGATTCAGAAGGTGAGGAATCTGCTCATAAAAGTGTTCAACAGAATAGCAAGTTGCTTACCTTCGGTATCAATCTTTCTGGTGGGTACTCTACTTAACTACAGATTCCACACCAATTCCGTCCACCTCCCCATTCCAAGGAGTGGTCCTATGTATCATGTTAATAAGGTTCTAATTTATGTTTAGCACACTGCATAACCATTTGTCAATCATGTTGGCCTCATCTTCGCTTCTTAGTGTGTGGAAAAAAAACCAGATGAACTGAAGTCAGGGTGCTGGGGTAGCGCATATGTATCAACTGTGATAGCATGTCTTTGGGAACCAGACATTGAGACTAAGCCAAGCACCTCCTACCGGCACAGGAGAGCTGTTGTAACTTTCCTGGCTCCAGTCTGGCACCTGGGATATTCAAAAGGTGAGATATCTGCAGCGAGATAGAGTACCCACCCAAAACATTGTTACTGAAGGCAAGTAACTTGCACTTTTAACCATATTGTACATGTGCTACAACTCTGCAAATCCCTTGCAGCGTTTTGGGTAAATAAGGACATTAAAAAGGTTCAATTCACACTTTAATAAGTGCTCTTTATTCCTTTTTATTTTACCTCTACCCATATTGTGAGCGCCATCTTTGTTTGTGTTAAAATACCCATCTTGCTTCCTGGTTCAGCGAAATACAAGTTTAAATGACATTGATACATCTATATCAGTCTTTTCAATGGGGCTACTATAGCCTTAATTAAACTCTTTGCACCATACCCATATTTGAGGTATAAATTGTTGTGTCAAGTGTTACAAACCGCTATTGGGCACTTTAGTATGGGATGCTTGTGAATACATATCTGATAGAGACGTCTAGCCGCAATTTCCTTACCTTAGAATTATCCCCAGGCGCCAGACTGGATCCAGAAATGTTTCTACATCAGTACCTCTGTGCGTCGGTAGAGGGCGCCAGACCACTCCGCTCGATGTCGTCAACCAGATATGACATCATCAGAGTCCATATAAGCCCTCCCCAGACGTGCTGACGTCAGTTTCTTCCTTTCTGCGCTTCCACTTGGATCTGGAGAGTGGTACCTCTGGCCATCTTGGCCTACCTCGTCGTTCTCGATGAAACAGTGTGCTTTTTTCTGGATATCTTCGGGGTATGAGGCGTCTCCGAGCTGTGCAGCTCGTGTCTTCAGCTTCAATCTTCCACGTTGCAGGAGCTCCACATGACGCTTTTGGCGACGCAATGGTGGATCGCCCCTCGCTGGTCGCGGTCATCTTCGTCCTCAGAGGAACTCTTGAGGGCCAGCTCCCGAAGTCCTTTGTCCTTACGATTGCCTGGTAAGTCACGCCATTGGCAGGTGGCGCAGCGACCTTTCTCTACTTTACTGCGTACACATGGTCCCCCTGACTCGCCGCCTATTCATCCAATTCCGGAGTCGGAGTGAGAATCTGGGCCGCGCCTTCCGATATTTTTCGGCATCGGGGCGACTCTGGCTCAGATGAGAGAATACTATCTCCCTCCATGCTATTTTTGGCTCTGAACCTTCCTCCGGCATGCTTCTTGGCCCCGGGGAGGTCGTTGCAGCCTCGACTGACTCCAAACCGGCGGATTTTCCCTCGGTGTCCGTGGGGCCCTCCGAATCCGTGATCGACTCAATTCCAGCTCCGGTCCACAGCCCCTTGGGGTTCCTACCTGTAATGCCTATGTTGTATCCGCTGGTGCCGGCCTTAGTGGCCTCTTCGTTGTCACCCCTCCCCTACGCGTCGCCATCTCAGGAACGGCATCGGTGGATCAGGCCTCTTCAGGCTCCTTTCCCCCGCTTTCAAAGGAGCCCCTTGTGCCTTTCTCCTTGACACACCAGTATTTTGGTGATGTGTGTGATCACATGATTGAGCCTCCTCCAGAGTGTCATTGGGTTTCTGCTCTTGGTAACTCTAGTGGCCATGATTCTTTCCCATCCTCTGGCCTGCTTTTGCCTCCTCACCTCGCTTCGGAGGCTAGCTTTGCTTTTGCGAAGAGTTGACTTAGTTCTGGGGCTGCAGCTTCCTTCTGTAGAAGTGGCCATTGATCCCCTACTTGGGGTGTTGCAACAGGGCCAGCTGAATCCTGAGCCTGTGCTTCCCTTCAATGAAACCCTCTTTGATATTCTGTTGGGCACTTGGGCTAACCTCGTCTCAAGGGCATCAGTGTACCGGTCTATAGCCCATAGACACCATCCTGCCCCTGGAGACCCGCTCTGCCTTTCCCGTCAGCCTACTCCGCAGTTTTGTGGTTCAGGCTGCTACAGCCTCCCCCAACATCGGCGCTATACCTGACGTCCCTCCAGACATGCAGTCTAAAGGTCCGGATGCTTTGGGTCTATGCATCTTTTCTGCTACCAGCTCTTCCTTATGGTCCCTTAACACGGCTTGAGTTGTGAGCTGTTTTTCTCATGTGCTGTGAGATTGGTCTTGCGCCTTCTCCTCTCCGTCCCTTTTTTTTTTTTAAATATGTTTTTATTATTTCCAAATCAAAAGCTTTCAATCATGTTCAGAATACGTAGGCAAGCAGGTACTCATTTAACGACAACACCACCTGGTCGCACCCAGGTGCAAGTGACATAGCCATAGTCAACAGATACTGTGTACCGTTCTTCAATACAATAGAGCCAAATGTCAACAAAATCGTTAATAAGCAAACATAATAGCAACGGCCAGTTGTCAATGAGAAAACGAGAGAGACACCTGTACCGCACCCTCAAGAGTACAAAACTAAACTTACCCCCCTCCTCGTATCCCACCCCCCTCCCCGGCGTATCACACATAACAAAACTTTATGGCATCATCAAGGAGTAGCACAAACGACCACAATACAGGTATACTGCAGCAATTATCAGGGAGTTCTACAGCGTCTGAGGCAGGCGTAGTCAGGGGTACAAGAGGTGCAGATAGCCAATCATTGAATATACAGTGGTCAGGGCAAAACAGCTGGGTCGCCAACCGTGGGGGTCTGCATCCAGGTCAGCGTCCGGGACTTTCAGCAAGACCACTAATGCTTCCCAAGCCCTTCTCACTATTTGCTCGGCGAGCCAGCTGTAATCTAACGGTGCCTTCACATTCCGCCCATTTAAGGAGGTCAGCCTTCCATCTCTGAACACTAGGGCCCCTCTTGGATTTCCAATGTGCTGTAATGTCTCTTTTAGCCAAGAGAAGACCCAGGTCCAAGAACTTACTAGTGATCTTGTTCTTAGATGTATGGGGGAACCAGTGCAGCAGACAAAGGCCTATAGTGGGTTCTACTTCTCTCTCAGTAATGTTGTTTAGTAGCGTAACCACCTCTTCCCAATACGTCCCAAGCTGGGAGCAGTCCCACAGCATGTGACGGAAATCCGCACCCTCCTTGTTACAGCGCGGGCACATTGCTGTATCCGTGCCGAAGTATTTATTAATTTTTGCCGGGGTAAGGTACGCCCTATGCAGTATAAAAAAGTGCACCAGCTGGAAACGATGATGAGTAAAAAGTGCCTACAAGGGATTTTGTTTAGAGATGCTTAGTTTGATGTAAAGTATATATAGTTACTTAGGGTTCAACCCCTGATGGTCTTGAACTCTGAAATAATCTAAGCAAACGTCAAGTTTTATAACACTCTATAAATGAAGATAATGATATCAAACACACAAGAATATCTTTTTTCAAGAAAGTACAACATTTTTATAAGGGTACAATCACAAAACACCATGGAGGAGGATACATCAATCTACCTACAACTCATAGGAGTATGCATCTATTCCAACATAATCAAATAAGCAACGGATCAGCAAATACAGAAAGCAGTTACTTGAATACAATAGATATTCAGGAAATAGATGGGAGAGTCGACGTTTCGGTCTGTGGTGGCGTAATTATCCGTCAGACCATCTTCAGGACGTACAGTCAGTTATGTAAAAGACCCCTATATAGAAATAATGCAAATAATTACATTTACATACATATAATATATCTTAGACATGTGAATTTAAAGAAAGAAAGATATCCCGTGCAAGATAAAAAGAGAATAGTCTGGTGATGTGACCAAAAACATATTAATTTGAACCTTACACCAGAAAAATGATAGTAGTCAAGGAAAGCTCATGTTTTTATATTGAAGAGTGTAAGAAAAAGAGATCCTATATGGTTGTGAAAATCCAGCTTGACCTCATGCAATTCTTACAAATTTGTTTGCTTATTTTCAAAAGGTCCAAAAATCAATAAGGACCAAATCAAGCCTTAATCTAGATCAGGTTCAACAGGATTATTCACTGCTGAGGAAGTACACTGTGAAAACATTGGTATACCGTTAGGTCATGTAACAGCCCAGATTATTTAATAATGACGGTACTTTACTAAAGATGTATTATTGTGTATTGCCTCTGTAATCAATTGGCGTTACTTATAAAGGATGCTTTTTAATTATAGACGGCTTACCTCTAGCGGTATATTGTTTAACGCTGAGTACTTTTAGAGCCGTCAATCAGTACGTGATCTATCACTGCCAATCAGACGAGAAAGACAAATTTAAAAATGGGCAAAACATATAAATTGTACCAACTACACAGGACAATTACGTATGTACATTATTTCCAATATTCTGTGCAATAAAATTAAAAGGGAGGCTGCAAATAGCAGTCGCCACATGGCTTCACCATTACTTGAGCCAATGTCAATAGTAGATATATGGTGACTACTGCATGTCAAGATGGTATTAACTAAACATTGCAGCAGTTCCATATTTAATGTAATGTATGTTACTGACTGACTGCGTTGAAACAACAGCCATCTTATCTACAGGTCATGTCCAATAGTTTAAACGGAAAGACCCAGATTATCCCAAACGTCGCCAAAAAGGTGGCTAAATCTACCCATGACCTTGCCAATTTCTCTAGCATGTCAATTGCTTAAAGACAAACGAATAATCTAAAGAAATGCTTACCAAAATGAGCGAATTTTTCAACAAGCTACACTTGGAGAACGATATTCAGACGAATCGAAATAAACGAATTTGTATTCAGGCTACAATCGGCAAGCGATTTTCGGACGATCTAGCTGCCAAATCTAATACACATACAAAAATTCAGCGATATAAAAGATGCAGCCCTTAGTTGAATCGCTAGTCTAAAAATCATGGTGACACGCGTAAGGCTTACCGAATTTATCATGCAGCGCATTCACCGGCAAAGTCCTGTGGATATGGAACAATTTTGGGTGTATTGCCCGGACGCATAGACATCGACATTCAACCCGGAAGTATACGCTGAACTACATCTTTATCGTGGGGATTGAGGCGGACATCTTTAAAGAGCCTCTGACTTGAGATTATGAATGTAATCAGTCAGGATTTTCTAACAAAAATACAAACTACATTAAAACCAGGAATGAAAAAGGACATCAGAAAAAATTCTACAATCCATGGGGTGTAACTCCCGAAAAGTCTAATTAAACTGATATTCGTTGGAACAAGACGTTCCCGGTAGCGTAACCACAAGGAGAGGTCAATATTGCAACCATTTGTCAAGGGAATGACATTTACGTTTTAAATAAAAATGAAAAAGAAAAAAGAGGAAAAAGAATAATTTGCAGAAATAGTGTTTAAGAAAGGAAATGTCTAGAGTGTTTAAGACATATCAAAAATCAAATACAGCAGATGTTCAATATACACACTCCTCACGCTGATGCATACATAATGATTCCCAGATCGTATAGTGTATGCACAAGCGCTTACAATCTTAATACAGTGATGGTCACAAAGCATAAATTGTAACAAAGCATCAATTGTGAATGAGCAACAAAAGTTAGAAGAGATGGTAACAGACAAGTTTCATAGTTTTTTTTTTTTTGTAAACTTTATTTATTAAGTTTTTCTCAGTCAAGGAACAGACAATCAGAGCACAATAACTGTAAAGGAGACATAGTTGGGGCGACTGGGAGGACATAGCAAAAAGACATTGCGGTACACATGAGTGTAATTCGACAAGTATAGATGTTAACAGTGGGGACCAATATACACTACCGGAGAATTACAATAATTCAAGGAACAATCAGAACATCATACCTTTGCCATTACAGTCTGCAACAGAGCAAGCATGTCAGGGGGCTCTAACAGTATATGAGACGACAGTTATTGTCTAACAGGAGCAGCGAGAGGGAGGAACAGAGCGCTCCATGATGAGTAAATGCCTGGGGGATGAATGGTGATCTTAGAAACTAGGCAGCGTCCGTATAGGGGTGTTCCAACAAATATGTCTGCAATGGACCCCAAATGTCTCGGGGCCGGGAGGAACAGGGGAGCAATTCAGCATAGATGCAAAGTTGGTCTTGCCAAAGGATCATGTCCGACAGCCAATCCTTAAATTTAGGTGCCCGACCCCTACCCCAACGACAGGCTATGCGCCGTTTAGCAAGAACAAGACAAAAGGAAACAAACTTCCGATGCTTGGCAGGGAGTTGTTCAGTATATCCTAAGAGAGCTAACAGTGGAGATCTCGAGAGAGATAGCGAAACCATAGAGTCCAGGGCTGTAAGGACATTGGTCCAATAAGTTTGGACACCTGGACAGTCCCAGGCGAGGTGTAGAAAATCAGCATTTTCCATTTTGCATCTGTCACACCTATGTGTATCTTGCAACCCAAATTTGTGTAGTACAACTGGGGTGTAGTAGCTGCGGTGTAAAAATCTATAATGTATGACACGGAGTCTGCTATTGGCCGAGATCAATTTCGTTTGCTTACAACAATAGAGCCATTGCTCATCTGTGAGTTCTTGGCCTAGTTCAGCCGACCACTTAGTCCGTGCCGGGCACGGAGGGTACTCGGTGCCGCCGTATAAGCTGTGATAAAGTGTGGACACCAAGTGTGAAGCAGTGGGGGCCTGCAGTAACCTATGTAGAGGGGCAAATGTAGCAGGTTCGGAAGGGAAAACAGTGCTGTTAGCTTGAATGCCATGGCGAAGGCGAGCGTATAAAAATGTTTCCATAGTGGTCGGCGGGGGGTCAGGGCACAGTTGTTGAAGGGTGCGGAATTTGCCATTACTGTATAGGTCCCCCCCAACAGAGAATGTTTCGTTTGCGTGCAGTGTTTTTGAAGAGCCCTTCTTGTAGTAGCGAAATTTCTGGATGGTATGTGAGTGGAAGGAGAGGGGAGTAGAGACTGGGTGCGTGCATGCGACTCTGTATGCAAGACCAGGCTATGAGCGTAAAGTCCACAGAGTTAGGAGCGCGGTTGCGAGGCTTAGTGGGGGCAAGAAGGACACCTTCCAATGGGATGGGATCTGCGAGCCAGTGTTCGGTGGCCACATGGGGTGTGTATCGAGGTGGATGAAACCAGTAATGGGCGTAGTGAGCTTGGGCACATAGGTAGTAGAGCTCGAAGTTAGGAATATCAAAGCCGCCTTGGGAGTAGGGACGAATCAACATGTTCCACTGTATACGCGGCTGTTTTCCACCCCACACGAGTCAAATCAGTTCTGATCGTAGGGTGGCAAAAAAAAGCCGTCCCGGGTCATAAGGAATGTTTAAAAAAAGGTATAAAAACTTGGGGAGTATCACCATTTTTATAAGGGAGATGCGCCCGGCCATGGTCAGGGGGAGGGCATTCCATCGAGTGATGCAGCCCTTAATATGCTCTATTGCACAGCCATAGTTAAGTCGCATTAACTTCTTCCTGATCCGTCGTCACGCGGATCCCCAGATATTTAGCATCGTCCGCGCACCACTCGAGCGGAAAGTCCGTGTCGAAGGGAATGACAGAACTGGTCAGTGGGAATATCTGCGATTTGGACCAGTTAATGTGGATTCCGGATTGTCCCCCAAATTTAACGAACTCGCGTAGCAGTGGGTTAAGATTGCACTGTGGGTCCTTGACATATAGGGTCACATCATCCGCATATAAGGATATGAGTACCGGGGGGAGGAGGCAATGGAGGCCCACGTGACTATAATGTTGTCTAATTTTAGCAGCAAGGGGCTCCATGAGGAGGGCAAATAAAAGGGGCGAAAGTGGGCACCCCAGACGCGTGCCACGAGTGAGTGAGATGGAGGAAGACGTATGTCCGTTGATGAGGACTTTCGCGGTGGGCGAGGTGTACAATAGTCGAATCCAGGTTATAAAGCTGGACAGGAAGGCCCATGCATTGCAAAACAGTGAACAGGTAGTCCCATTCCACTGAATCAAAAGCCTTTGAGGCATCTAGAAATACCGCTACCAGTCGCAGTCTTGGGTCCACTGTCTGTAAGATAGAGAATAGGGTCCTGAGATTATGGGACGTAGCTCTGCCTGGTATGAACCCGGCCTGATCCGGGAGCACTAGCTTGTCCATCAGTAGGCGAAGCCGATTTGCCACTAGTTTTGCAAGGATTTTTGCATCCGTATTGATTAAGGAGAGCGGCCTATAAGACTCGCACCGATCAGCTGGCTTGCCAGGCTTCAGCAGTGACGTGATGAGTGCTTCCCTCATGGAGTTAGGCAGAGTTAGTGTCTCATGGGCCTCGAGGTAGACCTCCTTGAGTACGGGAAGTACTTGGTTAATGTACATTTTATAAAAATCGACGTGAAGCCCATCAGTGCCAGGCGCCTTCCCTGATGCCATCTGCATGATGGCCTCGCGCAGCTCATCATCCTCAAAGGGCGCCATGAGGAAGTCGCGTTGAGACTCCCCGAACCATCCCAGCGCTATGTCCTGGAAATAGGGAGCGAAATCAAGGGGGGTTGTGCGTTGTGAACTGTAGAGTTCCGAATAGTATTCAGTAAATATTTGTAGGATGTCTAGGCTGTCCCTATACCGTATACCGTCATTGCCCAACACGTCCAGGACGTAGTTCGAAAACCGGGGTGTTTTGATAGCACCGGCAAGCGCTCTGCCAGGTCGTTCTCCCTCGCCATAGCGGCGGGCAGTGAAATATTTGCCCCTGAACTTTACCTCCCGACTCGCCGTGTCAGTATAGTCCGTTAGCTTCTCGCGGAGTGCGGCGCGTAGGGCGCCAGAGTCAGCGGCCCACATATCAGTTTCAAGTTGTTTGAGTTCAAGTTCGAGACGCTTCAGATTCCTTCTAATGTCTCGAAGCACCCCAAAGCTCTTGGAGATGCAAATGCCCCTGACCGTAACTTTGAACGCCTTCCAAAGGAGACCTACATCGTCGACCGAGCCCTTGTTCCTAGTGAAGAAATCTTCAATCTCTTCCCCCAGTTCTGCTTGGAACACAGCATCTATCTGAAAGAGACACGTTAGTGATAGATTCCTTACCTTAGAATATCCCCAGGCGTCAGGCTGGATCCGGAAAGTTTTGCGTAGCAGTACCCTTGCGCGTCGGTAGGCGGCGCCGTGCGGCTCCGCGTCCGTCGCCGGCGTCGTGATCGCCGGGATGACGTCGCGGGCAGTACTTAGACGCCGCCCCTGCGCGCTGACGTCAGTTCTTCTTTTTCCGCGCCAGTAAGCGCAGATCCGGGAAGAGCAGTGCCCTAGTCACTTTTTGACTATCTTTTGTGAAATTTTTCACTGTTCTCTTCAACGAGTCTTCACGACTCCTAAGGTGTCGTAGGGATGCCCGGCTTTAAGCCCTGCGAGGTATGTGGTCGTATGATGTCCATCACGGACCCCCACCTCGAGTGTCTCTTCTGCCTCGGCCGAGGCCACGACACGAAGTCGTGCCCTGACTGCCGGAAACTTCATCCGAAGGCTTTGCGAGAGCGGTCTCGAAAGCTCCTTGAAGTCCGGCAGTCGGCTCCGCGCCGCAGCAAGCCCCGGTCCCGGGAGAGGTCGAGGGGCCGGACGCGGAGTCCCCGCCGTTCGTCGGAATCCAAGTCTCGCGCTCCTCCGGTAAGTCGAAGCACAAGAAGTCTAAGCGGCGTCATCGCTCTAAGACTTCGCCTCGCCGGTCGCGCGACTCGGCTGAGGTCCCTGTCGGCACCGTCCCCGCCCCCGCGGCCCCGGACGTGCCTGTCGAGTTGCTCCCCGCATTACCCGTCCTTCCCGGGTTCGGGGGCGACTCCGGCCGAAGTACAGAAATTCCTGTCGGCCATGGCCCGCCTCTTCGGGCCTCAAGGTCCCTCCGGTGCGCCTTCGGGCCCCGCGGGCCCAGATGGGGCTGCTCCGGCGCCGCCGCCGACTCCGGTCCCGGCGTCGCCTGTCCCACCAGCCTTCGTCCCGGCCTCGGCTCCGGCCCCGGCCTCGACCCCGGTTCCGGTGGTGCCGCAACCTCCATCGACGCCGGTTGACCTAACCACGCCTCCGCCGACGCCGATGTCCCCGGTGCCGTTTCCGACGCCGTCCGGGGCTCCGGGCGGCGTCGTTCCCCGGTTCTCCCCGGGTCCGGACATGGAGCCGGACCGGCGCCGCCCGACGCCGGTTCCGGCGCCGATGAGGCCTTGGGTCCCTTATGTCCCTCCTCCTCCATCTTTTCAACCTGAGGAGGACCAGGAGAGCTGGGAGGGGTCTGACGACCCTCTCACACAACAGTGCGAGTTTGACCCGGACTGGGTTGAGGAACTTGGGGATGCCAGTGGGCTGGATACCTCCCCCGACTCTGGCATGCTGTCTCCTCCCGTGGCAACGGAGGAGGGGGCTAATTTTGCAACGGTGTTGCGTAGAGCTGCTGGAGCCTTAAATCTCCAGTTGCCTACAGTGGCCGCCAGGACTAACCTCCTGACTGAAGTGCTTCAGCCGGCGGCCTCCTCTTCGGAGCCTGTGCTGCCGTTCAACGATGCACTCACTGACGTTCTTTGGGTGCCTGGTCCAAACCCACCACAGGGGCTCCTGTGGATAGGAACGTGGCCCGACGCCATCGCCCGGCTCCGGGCGACCCCCTGTTTCTCTCCCAACACCCCACCCCTGAGAGCTTGGTTGTCCAAGCCTCTGCCTCCCAAACAGCCTTCCCTACCGCCCTCCGGATAGGGAATCCAAGCGCCTGGATCACTTTGGGAAGAAGGCTTTCTCTTCCTCCAGTGCTGGCTTGCGGTCTGTTAATACCGCTTGCCTCTTGGGCCGATACACCCACTCCCTGTGGGATTCGGTGGCTGATGTTTTGCCGCAGTGTTCTGAGGAGGTCCAGACACTGCTTACCCGCGCTATTGCGGAAGGGCGTGATGCGGCTAAGTATACCATCCGCTGTGGCCTTGATACCGCCGACTCGCTGGGCAGATCGCTTGCAACGACGGTGGCGCTGCGTCGCCACGCCTGGCTGAGAACCACTGGTTTTTCAGGGGATGTCCAGAATACTCTCATGGACATGCCCTTTGATGGAGTCGGTCTCTTTGGTTCAAAGGCGGACCATGCGCTGGAGCGTTTCAAGGATTCACGGGCTACTGCTAAGTCCCTGGGCCTTGCTGTTGTGCGCCCTCCGCAAACGTCTGCTTTTCGCCCCTTTCGTGGCCACGGAAGGGGCGCCCAGTCACGTCCACAGCCCGGCCAACGGCCCGCGCAGCAAGCGCCTTCGCGTGGCCGAGGACGTGGATACCGCCGTGGCGGTTCGGGCAACCAGCGTGCGGGTCAGGCCACCACCTCCAACCCGTCCGCGGCCTCCAAGCTCCTCCTAGTCCCTCCTTTCAGGTGCACAGCACGCCAGTCGGGGGCAGGGTCCGCCATCACCTTCACCACTGGCGTCCCATCACCTCGGACAAGTGGGTCTTGGACATTGTCCGAAGGGGCTACTCCCTCCCCTTCGAGACCACCCCCCAGCCATGCCACCTCAATTCCACCGCATGTCAGGGGATCACTTGGTGCTTCTACAGAAGGAAGTCACGGCCCTCTTGGCCAAGAGGGCCATCGAGCATGTTCCGACCCCAGAAGTAGGGCGTGGTTGCTACTCCCACTACTTTCTGGTGCCCAAAAGGACAAGGAGGACATGCGTCCTATCTTGGACCTCCGGAACGTCAATCGCTTCCTCCGGAAGGAGAAGTTCAAGATGCTCACCCTAGCTCAGGTCTTGACTGCCCTCGACCCCGGAGACTGGTTGGTAGCGTTGGACTTGCAGGACGCCTATTTCCACATCCTCGTCCTGCCGGCCCACCGGCGTTACCTTCGGTTCACGGTAGGCCTCGAGCATTTTCAGTTCACCGTGCTCCCCTTTGGCCTTACCAGTGCCCCTCGGGTGTTCACGAAAGTGATGGCGGTGGTCGCAGCTCATCTGCGCCGGGCAGGGGTTTCAGTCTTCCCCTACCTCGACGACTGGCTGCTGAAGGCGGGCTCGCCCCAGGCAGTTGTCTCCCACCTCCAGACTACGGCCGAACTCCTGCACTCGCTGGGGTTCTCCATCAATGTGCCAAAGTCGCATCTGATTCCTTCTCCACAGCTCCTTTTCATCGGAGCAGTTCTGGACACGACGCAGTTTCGGGCCTATCCTCCCGAACGGCGAGTCCGGGATATTCAGGCTATGATTCCGATCTTTCAGCCCTTATCCTGGGTTTCGGCACGGATGACCCTGAGGCTGCTGGGCCTCATGGCCTCCTGCATCCTGCTGGTCACTCATGCCAGATGGCATATGCGGGCTCTGCAGTGGGACCTGAAGTTCCAGTGGGCGCAGCACCAGGGCGACCTGTCCGATCACGTCCAGATCTCGGAGGGGACTGCAAAACAGTTGCAGTGGTGGCTCTCGAACCGGCAATGGGTCATGGGCAGATCCCTCTCCCTTCCCCAGCCAGAGCACACAGTTGTGACGGACGCGTCCCTTCTGGGATGGGGCGGTCACATGGGAGAGGCGGAGATCAGAGGCCTCTGGTCTCCGGGCGGAGTCCCGGCTCCATATCAACCTTCTGGAGCTCCGGGCGATCCGACTTGCACTCAAGGCATTCCTTCCTCTGTCAAAGGGAAGGTAGTGCAGGTGTTCACAGACAACACCACTGCCATGTGGTACTGCAACAAACAAGGCGGGGTGGGGTCGTGGACCCTTTGTCAGGAGGCTCTGCGCCTCTGGACATGGCTGGAACACCAGGGCATGTTCCTGGTGGTTCAACACCTGGCAGGTTCCCTGAACGCCAGGGCGGACGAACCTGCAGCCGCAGGTGCATGATGGATCACGAATGGCGTCTTCACTCGGAAGTGGCGCAAGGACTCTTTCTACAGTGGGGAGAGCCTTGGTTAGATCTATTCGCCACCGAAGAGAACGCGCAATGTCATCAGTTCTGCGCGTTGGAATTTCCAAGGCGGCACTCGCCGGCGACGCTTTTCGTCACGAGTGGAGTTGCGGTCTATTGTACGCCTTTCCGCCTATACCACTTCTACCCAGAGTGTTGAAGAAGATTCGGCACGACCGGGCCCAAGTCATTCTTGTGGCTCCGGACTGGGCTCGAAGAGTTTGGTATCCCGAGCTACTCAATATGAGCGTAGATCCCCCGATCCGTCTGCCTCTTCGGGAGGATCTTCTGTCGCAGCAGCAGGGGACGGTCCTCCACCCGAACCTGTCCAGTCTACACCTGCTTGCGTGGAGACTGAGCGGCGGCAGTTGATTCCTTTCGACTTGCCTCCCGAAGTTTGTGATGTGATTCTGGCAGCCAGGCGTCCCTCCACTAAGGTGGTATACGCCTGCAGGTGGAACAAATTTGTGGCATGGTGCACAGCAAAGGCTGTGGATCCCCTTTCTGCCCCTCTTTCTGAGGTCCTTCTGTTCCTTCTCTCTCTGGCCCAACAGGGTTCTGCCCTGGGTACCATCAAGGGTTATCTTTGTGCTATCTCGGCCTTCCTCAGGCTCCCTGATCAGCCCTCCCTTTTCAAGTCCCCTGTTGTTAACAGGTTCTTAAAAGGCATTACTCACCTCTTCCCTCCTGTTCCGTTTGTGATGCCTCAGTGGGACTTAAACTTGGTTCTTACCTTTTTAATGTGCGCTCCCTTTGAGCTCTCTACATAACTGTCCTCTTCGTCTTCTGACTCTGAAGACAGCCTTTCTGGTGGCCATCACCTCCGCTCGGCGGGTGAGTGAGCTCCAGGCTCTATCTTGCAAACCTCCCTTTCTGTCTGTTCATCCAGACAAGGTTGTTCTTCGGACGCGTCCGTCCTTCTTGCCAAAGGTGGTTACTGCTTTCCACATTGGGCAGACCATCACTTTGCCCACCTTCTTTCCGCCTCCGCATCCTTCCAGAGAGGAAGAGAGGCTCCACCGTCTGGACCCAAAACGTGCGCTCTCCTTCTATATTGACCGCACAAAACACTTCCGGGTGGATGACCAGCTCTTTATTGGCTACGTGGGCGCCAAAAAGGTCGGGCGGTGCACAAGAGGACCATCTCCCCGCTGGGTTACCTTGTGCATCAAGACCTGCTATTCTTTGGCTAAAAAGGAGCCTCCTGTTGGGCTGCGTGCCCATTCCACCAGGGCAACGGCTGCTACCACGGCCTTGGGCCGCGGTGTTCCGCTGCCGGTTATCTGTCAGGCAGCTACGTGGGCCTCGCTGCACACGTTTACAAAGCATTACTGCCTTGACAGTCAGGTCCGGAGGGACGGCTTCTTTGGCCGTTCTGTCCTCCAGGACTTCCTTGTCTGATCTTTGTTCGCAGACCCACCACCGGGGTTGGTATTGCTGGGGTATCTATTCTAAGGTAAGGAATCTGTCACTAACGTGTCTCTTTCAGATGCACAAGTTACTAACTTGTGTAACGATATATCTGTAAGAGACAGTAGTTAGTGACAGATTCCTTACCGCCCCACCCATCCTCCCCGTTCTGCGAACTGATTTCTAGGGTTAAGGACATCCCTTTCAGGGCCCTAGTATTTTTCAGACACCTGTGTCAGCTTCTTGCATGGCTCTGCGTTCCTGGCGCGGAAAGTCGTGTACAGAACTGACGTCAGCGCGCAGGGGCGGCGTCTAAGTACTGCCCGCGACGTCATCCCGGCGATCACGACGCCGACGACGGACGCGGAGCCGCACGACGCCGCCTACCGACGCGCAAGGGTACTGCTACGCAAAAACTTTCCGGATCCAGCCTGACGCCTGGGGATATTCTAAGGTAAGGAATCTATCACTAACTACTGTCTCTTACAGATATATCGTTACACAAGTTAGTAACTTGTGCAATAGTGCCTCCGGCATGAGTCTCCAGCAGCGGGGGGTGACAACAGCATTGGGAGGCGACAATTCAAGGCACACAGGCGCATGGTCCGAGTAAGTGCATGCCAGGTGAGTAGCTGTTTTGATCCTTGGGACCACACCGCGGGAGCACAGCCAGTAGTCAAGCCTAGACCATGTCGCATGCCCAGTTGTGTAATAAGTGCCTTCTTTAATGGCAGGGTGTACGTGTCTCCAGGCGTCCACGAGACCATGTGCGGTGAGCAACCCAGAGAGGGCATCCCAAGCATGTGTATAGTGGTGTGGCTGGGGGTTGGAGCGATCCATAGAAGGGCAGAGAACCGTATTAAGGTCCCCACCCCATATGACATGAGTTTTTAGTATGTGTCCCCATAACGTCGTGAAGTGCCCAGGATCATCCGAGTTAGGGCCATAACTGCAGGCCAGGGTGACAGATTGTGTGGCTAGGGTACCCCAGAGTAGACAGCTGCGACCAGAGGGGTCGCTATATGTGCCCCCCATTTTGAACTGCGTGTTTCTTTTAATTAAAATAAGTGTGCCTCGTGAGTATGTAGAGTATGACGAGAACGCCCGCACAGAGGCCCATCTAGAGCCAAAGCATGATGGACGCCTAGGGTCCATGTGCGTTTCCTGAAGCATGGCTATTTGGATGTGGTGTCTATCTAAGTAGGCTAGGATCTGTCTTCGCTTGCGAGGTTCACGTAGGCCCCTGACGTTCCATGTAATTAGTTTAATGCAAAGTGGATTTGTCTGCATTGGCGTAGCATATGTAGTATTGGTAGATGAGAAGTTCGCTGATGTCGTAAGGTAAAGTGTCTCATCCCATTATGTCGAGTGTACCGAGGTGTATGTGTCCAGCGCGTGTTTAGTCGATGGATCCAGTGTCTAGTCCAGTTTGTCCCTTCTAGCATAATTGACATCAAAGCTGTATCTCCAAAGGAAAGCAACAATACCCAACCCACCCCCACCCACCACAGCACCCCAAACGTGCCGGGAAGACGTTGCCCACCCAACAGGCCTAAAGAACATGGCCATACCTCTCTACTAAAGTTAGGCCAATTGAACAGAAACCGGGAAACATAATACACAACAGAAAGAAAAAATACCAGTGGGGATCTCCCATGAGGGGGGCGCCAGGGGGCATTGAACCCAACCCCTACCCAGCCACTAACTGCAACACAGTCCCTGGGTGTCAACCCCTGACTGGGAGTAAGCGGCATCAGGGGAAGGGGAGCTTGACGAGTAATGAAAGTTCTACCTGCAATGTGGCAATTGATACATCAACGTAGTGAAAACTAAAGTCAGTAAATGAGGTCTGTCGGTCACTTATCAGTCCATGATTCAGAGCAGGAGCGTCGATCTAGTCCAAGATGACCGACAGGAGTGGTAGCTGCCCACAGAGAGTGGTGCCTCAAGCGGAAGTGTTTCAGCGGGGCGTAGACCAGCGCCATGGGGGGCGGGACAAGCCCTGGATGGATGAAATAGTGACGAGGATTTAGCTGTTCCTTCTTAGCCGCTGGACGATGATGATGGTCCGGAGTCTTGATCATGTCGCGGAGAGTGTCGTGCAATGGTTTTCAAAAGTCGTCGACCTGTTATGGGTTGGTGCAGAAAACATGCTTGCCATTATGCGTGATACGGAGCCTCGCAGGATATAGTAACGCATATTCAATTTGGGCCTTGCGTAAGTTTCTGCTTGACAGCGAAGAATTTCCGGCGTGCTCCTGCACCGCTAGTGTAAAATCTGGGTAGATGGTGAAGGGATTGCCCTCAAACTGCAGCGGTTTCAGCTCACGGGCCTTCTGAAGCGCCACATCACGATCCCTGTAGTTGAGAAGGCGTGCGATGATAGGCCGAGGGGCCTCGCCGGGCGTGGGTCGTGGGCCGAGTGAGCGATGCGCACGTTCAACCACCAAGTGCGTCGAGAAGGAGCCGTCCCCAAAAGTGCCTCTCAGGAGGCGCTCGATGTAGTCCTCCATACGCCCAGTGTTCGCACTTTCAGGAATGCCTAGGACGCGGATATTGTTGCGGCGGCTCCTGGCTTCAATGTCCTAGTTTTTGGCCGCAATCACCCATAGCAACTTATCCATCTGCACCATCTGTGTCTGCATCCGGGCAGTAGCATCCTCGTTCTCGTATATACGCTGCTCCGCCTCTTTCAGCTGGCCATCATGCTTATCTACTTTTTGCACCAAGAAATCTAAGCGATTATTCATGGTGTCCATTTTCCCAGACAAGTCCGAGATACTGTGCTGCACGGCCAGCAGTAGGGACTTAACGTCATTCTCAGAAGCTTGTGTAGAGGGCTGCGCGTGTTCCATGACAGCAGGGGTAGGTTCCACAGAGGTTGATCTCGTTGCTGCTTTTTTCGGAGCGTCGAATGTTAGTCGGGGCTGGCGACCATCCGGTTTGCCCATTGCAGCTCGCCAGGCACACCAGTTCCCACAAGGTCTAAGTGAGGAGGTGGAGGCCAAGTATGGATGTGGACACGTGGGTCAGCACAGGAGGAGAGGGCCGACAGCTCCGTGGGCAAGGCACAGCAGAGCAGTCTCTAGGAGGAGAAGGCCATCATCCAGCAAAAGATAACTGCAGTCAACCATCCAGCACGACACAGCCCACAGCGAAGTACACAGTAGGGAACGGTCCCCGGATGATGGGCGCAGTACCCTCGCAAGAACAGCAAGCAAGACGCAGGGAAGGATGTGGCAACGGAGGAGCGAGAGAAATGGGTCTCCAGACACGCTCACAAATGCCCAAACACTCACCAAGGTCTGGAGGGGCAGCGCCAGTCAAGCGTGTGCAAACGCAGGGTTAATAGCGAGGAGGCTCCAGTCCCAGACCGTCAGAGAAGCGCAGGCCAGCAGCGGGAGAGTCAAAGCGCGGGACGGCAGCAGCACACGCAGAAGACAATGGCCGTCGGAGGCCACAGCGGCAGTCTCACACTGGGAGGAGGTGCAGTGTCTCCAGGCACGGTGCAGCAGGAGAAAAAGGCCGCAGCTCAGCCCACAGGTATCAGGGCGCCAGAATGTAGAATACGCAAAGCGGTACTCACGAAGCTGGGAGGCACGGAGGGAGACCGCCGCGTACGTGTCACAGCTGTCCCAATCCGCACACCAGGTCTTCAAGCGGTGGAGCGGGCGGGCCCAGGGGGAGGCATCAGCAGCGCCAAGATCCGGGAAACAGCAGGGAGTCTATCAGGTCCACTGCGGGGCTCCGGCCCGCACCCGGCCGCGGTGGGGCCCGGTCACACGTGTAGAGCCGCGGGGCTCGATTAGCCACTCCGGCCGGCCCGGCCTCCGACGGGAACAACAGCAGCAGCGTTCGTAATATGTAGCGGCCCGCAATCAGGTCCGCAAAGCAGTAACAGCGGCGATTTTTTTCCCGCAGGGAGCGGAACGTGTAGAGGTCAGCTGGAGAGTATTAGGACTTTAGCAGCAAAGGCAGAAAGCAGGATAAATGACGGATTTGTGCGCCAAGCGTCCAGAGCCTCACGGGTGTGCGGCCATCTTGGACGTGCGCCACCTAGCGCCCCCCAAAGTTTCATAGTTGTTTCTTATTATCATATATGATGACTGTAACTGGTCATTATTTAAGCAATGCATGCTAGGGCATGCCATTCAGTTGCCAAATTTAGACCCTGTCTAATGCTGTCTGTACGACAGATCCAGCGATTTTCATTTAATGTCAGGAGACGATCAACATTTGTCTGTCTGATGGAAGGCTTAACGACTTCTATCACCCACCACAACATATCCTTTTCAGTGTGTTTGAGTTGATGATAGTGTTCAACCAGAGGTGCATTTTCTACCTTGCACCGAATCCTGGATTGATGCTGAAGGATGCGTTTTTTCACTATTTGAGTGGTTTTGCCTATATAGAACAGGCCACAAGGGCACTGAATGCAATATACCACGTTGCTTGTATTGCAGTTGGAAAGTGTTTGATGATAGTCTTCTGTCCATTTAGCTCAAAGGATTTAATATTCCTGGTAGTGTTACATGCTAAGCAGCTGTTGCATTTATAGTGTCCTATTACAGGAATCAGCTGTCTCATATTGTCTACAACATGTGCCTCAGGAGCTTTATACGCACGGACAAGGCGATCTTTCAGATTAGGACCCCTTTTGAAAGAGAACAAAGGTTTTTCTCTCAATTCAGGAAGCCCAGAGAATAAAGTCCAGTGTTTATTTACTATTTTCTTGATATTGTTGGTTGCTGTCCCAAAGGTGGTCACACAAACCAATTGAGGTTGATTCAATTTGTTCTTAACTTCCAGTAATGCATCACGGTTGTTATACCATGCGCGTTTCATGGAGTTCTTGAGTAAATTTGTTCGGATAGCCTCGTGTATGTAACTTTTCTTTTAGTTTTTTCGCTTCCAGATAATAATCCTCCCTCTTTGTGCAATTCCTACGTAAACGCAGAAACTGTCCAAAGGGGAGGCCATCCTTAAGTGCTTGCGGATGGTGGCTACTGTATTTCAACAATGTGTTCCTAGCTGTAGGTTTAGTATATAATGTAGTATAAAGGGAGTTGTTACTGTCCACTTTGATTGAGATATCTAAGAAATTCATACTGTTGTTATCACATTCAAGCGAAAAACTTCAAATTTGGGTTTCTGGAATTAATCCAAGCATGGAATTGGGATAGCAGATTTTCATTGCCTCTCCAAATTAAGAACACATCATCTATGTATCTTAACCAACATTTGATATTTGACATGAAGGGATTTGAGATATCATTGATACATTTTAGTTCAAAGTCAGAGACAGATGTTCGCTATATCGGGGGCATAAGCAGCCCCCATTGCCACACCTTTTAGTTGTTGGTAAAATGTTTTCTCAAATAGAATTTTTTTTTCACATAGAGAGATTTTAATACACTCAGTGATAAATTCAGTTGGAACAATGTGTGGTCTAGGTCGATTATCAAGTAGTTGTTCTATGATGTTCAAAACCTCCAGTTGTGGAATATTAGTGTACAGGCTTTCTATGTCCATGGACACCAACAGTTCACAGGTGGGGTCAAAAGGATGATTTTCGACCACATTGATTACTGCTGTAGTATCTCGGATGTAAGTAACTGCCTCAGTAGCAAAAGGACGAATGAAAAAGTCCGCGTACTGGGCTAGTGGTTTAAGAATGGAATTACATCCGGAGACAATCGGCCTACCAGGGGGTGCAGTGGCATTCTTATGCACTTTTGGCAGTATGTATATTACTGGCACAGTTGGCGATTTATTGATTAAGAAGGCAGCCTCCTTCTCACTCAACCAACCACCATCATGACCCTGGCGACTAAGGGTGGCAATAGATTTCTCCAGGCGTCTCGTGGGGTTACATGTCAACGTTTTGTAGTGCGTTTCTACAGACAATTGGTTTAAAAGCTCAGATCTGTAGGCCTCTTCATCCCACAGCGCAATACTTCCACCTTTGTCTGCTGGTTTTATAATCGTGTCAGGCAAGGTCTGGAGATGTTGAAGTGATTTTTGTTCTTCTCTCGTGAGATTGTATTTAACAAATGGTGCTTTCTTAAAAATATTTTCAATCTCGGTAATGGTGGCATTTTCAAAGGTGATGATCTCTTTGGCCACCATGGCATTGGTTGGGAAGAATGTGGAGCGATCATGGAGGCCTGTGGTATCTACCTTTCGTGTAGTCATATTATGAGCGAAAAAGTTCCTTAATCTAATAGATCGAAAGAACTTGTATAATTCCAATTTAGTTTGGAAAAGATCACTTTTGTTGGTTGGAACAAATGAGAGACCTGCTGAGAGGATCGCGACTTCTGACTCAGACAATAGATGTTTTGAGAGGTTAAAAATTGGAATGGTTTGTGTAGGGTCTATAGAATCTACCACTCGTAGTACTGGTTCCGTGTTTGCCTGAACCCTGGTGTATATTGGTTTCGGAACCATCCTCTCTTTGTTGCTCGCTGTCTCCGGGGTTGACCTGA